>JBAMCL010000189.1:2982500-3329158 GCA_037075165.1 Hirtodrosophila histrioides | reverse complement strand
AAAAAACTTGTTCTAGATAGCCGCTAGCTAGCGAAATAACCAAACTTTGCTGCTGCCGCCAACAAAAATGGGAAAGGATGAAAAATTGTATTTTAATATGAACAGCTATCAAATATTTATTTCGATAAGTACTGAATAATTGTTTTTTAATAGCTTGGCAACTCTAGGGTGTGAAAAAATTTAAAAAAAAATATATGGTGACACTGTCCAATCGCGCGGTTAATTCAAGATTTTTCCATATCTTGCCAACTATATGCCGTAAGGCAATCACATTTGAAGATTAAGTGATAGAATTCTTCTCAGTTGTATCAGATATAATAATAACAAGAAAGGCCGGCTATCTTCGGAGTGCTGAAGCTATATACACTAGCAGGTATTAAATTTTATACAAAACTTAATTTTAAACAAAAAGTTTAATATAGCGATATAGTGGTTCGATTTTAATCAAATTGTTCAGATTGTATAAACTCTTTAGAGACTCGGCTTGGGTGAGTTTGGTGAAGATATCTTTATAAACAACAAAGTTTTTCATACAAAACATAGTCGTTGCCCGACCATTTTCAAGAATTAAAGGTAGTCCAGTATTATTAACTATTTTGGAGGTCTACTTTTGATCGCCCTTCACTGCGATTCTCAAGAATTAAAGGGAGTCCACAACAAGTAACCACTTTGGAGGTCTCCAGTTGATAGCCATTTTTTGCGATTTTCAAGACTAAAACGTAAAGAAAGAACGGCTACCTTCGGAGTGCCAAGGCTATATACCGTAGCAGGAATTAAATTAGTTTGCATGAAATATTTGTTTAAACAAACAGTTTGATATAGCGATATAGTGGTTCGATTATGACCAAATTAGATTGGTCAGATTGTATAAGCCCTCTAGAGATTCTGTTTGGGAAAGTTTTGTGACGATACAATCATAAGCAAAAAAGTTTTTCATACAAAAACATTGTTGTCGACCGATCATTCCCATGGCAGCTATACGTTATAGTGGTTCAATCCGGCCAGTTCCGATATATGTACTGCCTGCAGCAAAAAGAAGGGTCTCTGCCAAGTTTCATTACGATAGCTTTAAAACTGAGAGACTAGTTCGCATAGAAACAGACGGACAGACGGACATCGCTATATCGACTGGGATATTCATGCTGATTCAGAATATATATACCTTGTTTAGGCCCATTATACATTTCGAGACAAAATTTAATACCCTCTGCTAGGGTATAAAGATACTCTTTATTTTCTTTGATTTTCAATTGAGAAAAATTTCCTTTGAAAGACTTGTCTAGCCCGTCTTAAATTACTATATAATTTTTACAGCTTTTCTAGCAATTGTGAGTGCTCAAAGTGCTATATATAATGCAATCTGCTAACTTATATCTATGTATTCTTTGTATACACAGACTGATTTGATGGGCCCATTGAAAAGCTGATAACCTGTGCTTAGAATTTTAATCGCAATTATTGTTAGATATGAAAGTGAATGAATGCATTTAGCACAGCAATAGACCGGTTCTTGGTTGAGGCTACAAATATGGGTAAGGTAAGGTAAATAGAAAAAATCAACATTGACACAGTTTACCCAGTACAACAAAATTAGCGTGAACCAACTAACAAACGCTCTTAAAAAATTAAGGAATAGTTATTTGGAAATGTTTAAATATTTGATATGGATTAGATATATATGAATATAATTATCTAATATCTTTATAATTTTATTTATAAAATTAGAGAAGTATATATAAAAATTTGAATGAAATCCCAAGTAAATAAAGGTTCACCCTAATGATCTAACATACTCGCACGAGCACCAATCAACTGTAGATATGTATATATATAAACCGATTGTAGCATGTTCAATTAATTTACAGCCCTTAAACATTAACTCAATAACCACATCACAGTTCGGAATCAGCTTCAATGTATCGCTACGAAAAACCAATTGGCATTCCCAGTTGAGTAGCTGGCCGCGGAGGTTCGTTCAAAAACATCGTAGGATGGAAGGCACAAGTGTTACGGGTTCGAGAGTCGATGAAGTTCGCGAGAGGTTAATGAACGATTGGAAGATTCTGGAACATGTCTTCAGGCTGGTACAGAGGAAGGAAACGTTTTGTGCCGATCCACAGCAGTGGGATCAAAATAAAATCGTTGATTTTATGCAACCAAACGAACTGAAGGTGAGTGCCCCTCATCCTAGACAAAGTACAAACTCTGGACGTCTCGCCAAATCATCTGTGACAGTTCCAAGATAAGCGGCTTATCATTGGAAGAGTTTATGAAAGCAGCTAGTATTGCTCGTTATATTGATCAGATGTCGTTATCTCTAGACGGAAAATTGTTCAAGCATAAAGCGCCTTTTTCAATATTATAAAGAGCTAACATAATCACCATTATAACTTATCTGTTTCTGAACTTGGCAATCAATCAAAATGAATACTGTACAAAGTAATTAGTAAAAGTTAATCATTATTATTGCTTATCTCCTTCAGAAACTTATAAACTTGACAATCAAGGAAAAGGAATCTTGCACACTGTCAGAGATCGAACAGATCTGCCAGCAGGTTATTCAATATTCCGTGAAAACGTCGCATGGCCGTTTCCACAACCAGCTATTTGGACAGATGGATCCTTTTGGTTTGGCTGGAGCCTGGATAACCGAGGCAATGAATACCAGCTCGTAAGATGCAAGATAGTTAATACTTATAGATGTTTTAGACTAAAGTCTGCGCTTGCAGTTATACCTATGAGGTGGCGCCTGTCTTTAGCCTGATTGAGACCGAGCTTATCTCAACAGTTTGCCGATTAGCCGGATATACCACTGGCGATGGCATTTTTGCGCCTGGCGGCTCCACATCGAACATGTATGGCCTGGTGCTGGCTCGCTATAAGCACGTGCCGACAGTTAAGTCCACCGGTATGTATGGGATGCGACCTCTGGTCGTCTTCACCTCCGAGGACTCGCACTATAGCCTCAAGAAAGCCGCTCACTGGTTGGGCATTGGTGTCGACAACTGCATAGCTATTAAAACCAATGACAAGGGTCAAATGTCCTTGAATGATTTGGAGGATAAGATTATAGCCGCTGAGGCACGCGGCTGTAAGCCGTTATTCATCAATGCCACGGCCGGCACAACTGTACTGGGCGCATTTGATGACATAGCTGGCATTGCCAATGTCGCGGAACGCCATGGACTCTGGCTCCATGTGGATGCCTGTCTTGGCGGTGCCGCTCTGCTGGCCTACAAAAACCGCCACCTACTGGCGGGCCTGGAGCGCGCCAATTCCTTTGCCTGGAATCCACACAAATCATGCGGCGTTCCCTTGCAGTGTTCCATGTTCCTCACCAAAGAGTCCAACCTGCTGGCGCACTGCAACAGCGTTGAGGTCGATTATCTATTTCAGCAGGACAAGTTCTATGACGTATCCTATGACACAGGCAACAAGAGCATCCAGTGTGGCCGTAAAATAGACGCCTTCAAGTTCTGGCTCATGCTAAAGGCGCGCGGCTACGGAGAGTACGGGCATTTGATAGACCACGCCATCGAAATGGCCCGCTTGCTGGAATCTAAATTACGCGACCGGGCAGATCGCTTCCGACTTGTTATGGGTACACACGCATACTCCCAAGTTTGCTTTTGGTACATCCCAAAATCAATGCGGGTGACAAGCTCTGAGGAAACTCCCGAGTGGTGGAAGCGCTTGTATACAGTAAGTATCTTAAAAGCTGGCAGACTAAATATTTTAAGGCACTTATCAAAATGCCGTACAATACACATATAAACATGACCAGTGATCACCATTAACAATCGGGGCGATCTAGCGATACTATAATTGCTAGATACACCCAATTTGATAGATAGGAGCTGTCGTTTATTGTGAACTGTCATTATTCCGCATTGAATGAAGTTCAAAGTATTATAGATAAAGATATATTTGAACCCGGCTACGGGTTATCTTCCAACTGATCTTGCTTCTATACTAAATCATTCTTAATGGTTTGAGCTATTTATATGAACTATCTGAAGCCATCAAGTGACTATATATATCGTTCTAGCTAAGCCCGAAACTAATTCATTAGCTGATTTTCTATTGTTCTACCATTACCAACAGGTTGCACCCAAAATAAAGGAACAAATGGCGTACAGTGGCACTTTGATGGTCGGGTATACCCCGCTTGGTAGTCGTCAGTTGGGAAACTTCTTCCGCATTGTCTTCACTTGTTTTCCCGTGCTGGAAGCTGACGAGTTGGATACTAAATTAGATGAGATTGAGCGGCTGGGAGAGCTATGCGAATATAGTAACTGACATTAACGGATACTTTTCTTTATACTATGTAATTTGACATTATTAACGTTAACCAACCAATAAGAAAAATAAATATGTATTTCACACAAATTTGTTTCACGTAAAACGGCTTCCTTTTTATATTTGCTCTTTCTTGATTTAACATTATATATTTTTCGTTTTTTGTTTATTGTATATATTTGTATTATTTGCAATTTTACTTTTATTCGCCAACAACGTTAAAATGGAAGAAGGATTGTGTGTGTGTGTGTGTTCTCTTTGTATTATTATTTAAATATTCTATTTGCTCTCTTCGAATTCTCTTGTTAGTTTTAACAGCTTTCAATTTGCGGTCGATGTTGATTGTAGTAAAAACTGATAACAACAGTGAAATTATCTAGTAGTCATCTAAATCAAAGCAGTCATTGTCCAATTCATCAAGCTGCATACTCTGGAAATCCACTTTGTAGCGCAAGATACCTGTGAGAAGCATTACAAATATTAAATATTATTTAAAATGGTTGCAAAATACAAACAAATAAATTAAATAAAACTAAATATACATATATATGGAAATAAGTATTATACAAAGCTAAAACGCACAAATTAAAATTAAAATTAAATAAAGTAAAGTAAATATAATGGCACAACACAGTATCAACGATACAAAAGCATATATATGATTGGAATTTTATAAAAATAATAAAGCAAAGTTCTATATAAGTTAATCAAAATTAAATATAACATTAATTGATTTTCGTTATTACGGGCTCAAAAGTACAATCCTGTGCTTTTATTTGGACAGTGTGGAAAGCGAAAATTGCTTTAAGTGCCTTTATTTAAAATCAGGAAATTGTCTCATCGGCATCCTCTTTTAGGCTCCAGTGCTTCCTGACGCTTTCACTGCTCATCCTAACTAAGTACCTGAGAACTTGGGATGCACGTTAAAGTATATTCCTTATACTATGAGGATACGGAGCGTTATCTAATTTACAAAACAGAATTGTT
This sequence comes from Hirtodrosophila histrioides, assembly GCA_037075165.1. Taxonomy (NCBI): domain Eukaryota; kingdom Metazoa; phylum Arthropoda; class Insecta; order Diptera; family Drosophilidae; genus Hirtodrosophila; species Hirtodrosophila histrioides. The sequence continues at coordinate 3,323,872 of JBAMCL010000189.1, read as the reverse complement.
TACGATTTCGGGAAGTGTATTTATTATTTATATTTGATCAGGTTTTGTTTGTTCATCTATTAATACGAATTTTTGTTTGTTTCTTTGTTTGTTTCTTTGTGTACTTAGAAATTTTCGCTTTTAATTTGTGTATGTAATGCAAACTAAGAAATTGCCTATGTAAATATTTTAAATGCTTGTCCGATACGAGTATATGATCTATATTAACGAGAATCATAAAGGTCAGCAGAGCAGGTCGGCAGTTCAATTATTTGTTTATAATTGTTTGTTGTTTGTTTGTTTTTTTTAAATCATGCAAAACATTACATTTTTTTTTTAAATTTTTCATTCGGTTGCTCGAAATGTATTTTAAAATATTATTAAATATATGTATGTAGCGTAAGGCAATTCTGCTTTAGTATACACATACATATATCTAAAAGAATATAGCATCGATTTCTTATATATGTATCTTGTACAATACCAATTAATGTTTTTAGTTTTAAGATGTATATAAGGTTCGTCTCATATTTAGTTTTCCAAATCAGAGTGAAATTATATAAGATTATTGCAATAAAATACTAAAATATAACCTTTTAGTGGTACGCAGAGTTTGTTATTTGATTATAAAATAATTATAAATCACCTAATAATGATTTGAAAAGAAATTATTGAAAAAGAAAACCTGAAAGCCATAGGTAGAAAATATGTAGAAATGTTTGGTCTGTAAATATGAAACGTGGCCAACAATTATTGAATTATATGGCTAAAACGAACGACACGACGAGGGTAACTGTTTCAGAATATATAATAAACTGCTACGTTGAAATATGATTAAGAACTATGCCGGCAAGTAAATTGGTTCCTATCAATTTTTTGAACAGTTAATGGCGTTTCAAAACGAAATTTAAAAAAAAAATATATATATTATAATTGTGTATTGAGATCCGAAAATCTACGCAGTGCGAATGCTTTTCATCTTTTTCATTTTGTAATTTTTTCTTTGTATGTTTTTGTTTAGTAATCATCGAGATCAACGTCCTCCAGCGGTTCATCAGCTTGTAGGGATTGAAAATCTACTTTATAGCGCAATATGCCTATACATATTGATATTTTTATATATATATACAAGTAAAGTTGATGTTTTTATACACAAGGAACGACGTCAAGTTGACCAAGTGTTACATTTAGAGTTACGTTTAAAAGCAGCATGAAGGAAGAGGAATGGAAACAGTAGATACGTAATTAATTTTGTAGCTTACACTCGCACTATATACAGATATAAAGATATATATTTTAGCAAGCCACTTACCGCCAATTCCACCGAAACCTCGCACAAACTGACTGCCCTCCTGAGATTTGTCGGTAATAATCTCAAGGGTAGCGCCAAACATCTTGTAGTTGTTCGCCAGCCATTCCAAAAGCGGTTGAGACTCGATTAACTCCATTTCTACGCCGCTCTGCAAATATTTAAGATTATCTTGAATGAAGTAATGAACCTATATGGATTAAGTTTCATCCCACATACCTCCTTGTCCGTGAAGTGAGACTTATCTTTTTCCTGCTCGGGCGTCAAATGTAATACTGTCGTTGACGTCGAGTTGGCATGGTTCTTCAGTACGTAGCGTTGAATATCAAGATTTTCCCAGCAAATCAAAGTTTCCACAGAGCCCAGTTCTAAGGCACGCAAGGTATCTTCTACGCCAAAACAGTATTTGCCAGTATCCTTAAATGATAACAATTTGTATTATAGCTTTTGCATTACTCTTTTAAAACTTGCAATGTGAAATTACCTGAGAAATTTCATCAAAGTAACGACCAATGAGTTTCTTTTCCTGTATAAATTTGACATTCTGCAATGATTCAGCGGCCAATTCGATGGCCTGATTGAAACCGTTCTCACCGCCGTATGACACGTCCACCAGTTTAATCACTTTCGTTTGTAGGCGCTGCAAATCGTAAGTTGCGTGTTAGTTGACAAATATATTTCATACTAGACCCAGTGAGACTGGATAAGCAAAATGTTTGATTCACTTACAGGGTCAAACATGTCCGATTGGCTGAGCTCGGTCTTAAAGTCCGCACTACCGGCCAGAATAAGACCAGCAATGTTTGGCTTGTCATTCGTAATGAACAGCTGAGTGGCAACCTCTGCCACCTTGCGAACGTAGTTGTGACGCTTTTCCATGCGCAGACGAGCGAAACGAAGTGCAGACTGACCACCACGTCCGTGCTTCTTCGGCAGATCGACAGTGAATTTGTGCAGTACCTCTCGCGTGTTACCCTGCAGGGTACCGAAGAGAGCGCCGTTACCATCCATAACTATAAAGCCGAACTTGTTATCGTCAGCTAGCAGGGCAGTGAGTGCCTCCGTATGGAACTTGTTGTCACACAGATACAAAGAGGTATTGATGGGCTTGAATGGTTCAAAATCAATGTTCACTTTCTTTTCCTTGCCCTCCTCTGTGACAATTGTGCCGCAATAGATCACCAAACCATTGGGAGGCACTGTTGAAAACGAAAACATATTAGTTCAAATTGAATGTTGATTAAATTTAAAAGAAAACACGCACCTTTGGTGTATAACTTAAGTCTGTGCTGCACCGACGTGATTGCGCCCAGGACGGAAAGGCGATTCACACGTGACTTGATATTGGAGGCCGTACCAAATTCATCGGCCAACATTTTGCTAACACGAGAGATTTGATCTTTAGGCGGAATAATCAATGAAATCATGCTGGTGCCATTTCTGAAACGATAGATAAGCAAAGATTGTTTATTTATGTAGGTAAATAGTAGATATGGCGACACTATAGCACTAACTGAATTGAAAAAACTGAATTTTCAAAAGTAACAGCTCGAAAAAATGAACAATCAGCTATTATAAACAACTCTCAACATTACAGTCGTGTCTAGGTATAGTAAACACGCTATATAGTGAACATCCTCTATAGTGAACACCTCGACATAGTGAACACCCAAATTTTTACATACAGTACTCTAGTCTATAACAAAAAAGCGGTTCAAAAGTCACTTGAACGTCTATTCGTCAATTCTTTCAATAACCAAACATTTATGTTTTCCTACTAATTTATTATAATGATCACTTGAATTTGTATACACAAAGTGTGTTATGAGCAAATAAAACGAGTTTTTGCACAAAAATTTTAAACTTGATATAGTGAACAAGCTCAATACTGTGAACAGGTCTTGCAATAATTGGTTCACTATATCCAGACACGACTGTAGATATTTTGCCCCTAATTTTGACTTTTGGTATACTAAACATCCTTGGCTTTAATAAGTTCACCATATCGAAGGTGCACTGTACTAAAATTAAGTTGAAACGCTATGTACATGGTCTATCCATTATCAGATCACAGCTCAAAATCGTTGACTACATTATGCCGATATTTTTGAAAAGATACAATAGCTATCGTTATACTAAGATCCCTTCCCTTGCACGAGGCAGCCTCAGGTGGCTTGCAATCGTTGTGAATGTCAAATTGCAGCGCTGTGTTCGATTTGTTATTGTTCACACATGCAAGATTGACCTTTTTACAGTAAGCCCGAGCATGTGAAATGCCAACAACAAGCAGCGAAAGAGAGAGAGAGAGAGAGAGAGAGTATGTAGATATGTATGTACATATGTAAATGCAAAAGGAGTCCACTGCTAATCAGTTGCAGCGTTCGGTTGTGTTGCCAACAAAGCATTAGCATTAGCTTCACGCATTACTCACTGTTCGGTTGCGTTGCCTTCAGTCTCTGTCTGGTTTGAACTGATAAAAACCCGACAAAAACGTGTTGCTCTCCAACGTATTTTTGCAAAAATAAGAGTGCGAGAGGGCAAAAGAGCGCGTGCTAACAATACACATTCACAGCTGAGAGTGGCTGTGTGTGTGCGTGTGTATGTGTGTGTGTGGGGCAACACCACACAGATACCATGCATGGGTCTTTTTGTTTGTTACCAACACCAGCCACGCACATGAATCGAAGTGGTTTAAACCAAATCGCTAACATTTCTAACCAATTCAAACAAGAAATTGCAGGTTACGCATTTGCATGTAAGCAGCTGTAATGCCTGAAGTAAGGCGACATGCTTAACCCATTGTTGGCCAAAGAAGCGTTTTAGTTTTGCGCGTTAATTAATAGCAATAACAAAGGGTGAGTGCAAAATACCCAACAATCTGACATTCCCCCCACTCCACCGCCAATTGATGTACGGCGACGGCGCGCTGCAAAGCTGCCCCCGTCCCCTATAATCCAAAACGTTTCGTATGTACCCCCACAAACGAAGAAGAAAATTTTCAAAAGAAAAATAAAAGAAAACAATTTTGAAATAAAATTATGTATGTTTACTTACCCACGTGCCATTTCCAGGCTTTTGATGAGCTTCTTTATTTTCCATATTTCGACATTGCGATCGGCAGACGTTTCTTCGCCAGACATTTTTGCTTATTTATTGCTATTTATTTACGGCCCTTTGTGCAAAATTGGGATAAATCGGGAGTCTGAGACTGCGGGCCTGTGCTATTTAATTGGCCTCTGTGGACTTTCTCATGCACTACCAGGAAATGGAAATGTATTGACGATTGTTGTTGGTTGTTATATTCAGTTTGTTGTTTTGTTGGCTTTTGTATTCACATTCACGTTCTTCCTTTTAACGTGGTTGGCGATGAATACACTAAAAAATAATTACATACGAAAACATAAGTACGTATATGCATATGTAAGTGTTGCGTACATACAGCCAAATGTAAGTAAAATAAAGAAAGCTGTGACGAAAAAGACACAGCAACTAAAAGAAAGTGGGGGTGTTGAGATTATTGTGAATTTTGGCTTCAATTATTTTTTTGGGGAGCACACACAAAACACAACTATTTCAAATGTGCTATATTCGATAAAGATATGATCAAATATTTAAACTTGAGTTGAAAATCAAACTTATTATTTCACTTCACTTAAAGAGCGAATGAAAGCAAAAGAATAACGCGAGAGAGAGCGGGAGCGGAGCTCCAAAGGTGACGTCGACACAAAAATCATTTCGCAAGCACAAGAAAACTCTGAACTTGTCCCAAATGGTCTTAGTTAATAGTATATGTGTTTTGGTTGAAGTTTGTGCACTATTTTGCAGTTTTATTTGCAAGTTTAAAGCAATTAAAATCGATTTATAAGAAATTTTACGTACAACGTGCGCACAAAACCCACTCGGATCAAGTGTGACCGAATTTTGAAAAGAATGTTTCACCAACAGCCAACAAAGCAGTTCATCTGTGACTGGTTCAATTGCACTCACACAGGCAAATCAAAAATTTGAATTATCAATGGTAATATTTGTGTAACTTAGTTATGCGAATGAAAATGCGTAAAGTGAGTACTCTGCATTTAAAAAGATTTAGGAAAGGATATTTTAATTATAAGGATAATGAATACATGGCACGCGCAGTCGGCATTACGTAAATTATAGAATGGTATCGCTTAGACACGTTATGTACTTTCATTAGGAATTCAATATAGTACATATGATAAACATAACTTTCAAGCGCTAAAATTAAAAAAACAATATAAATTTTCAATAATCAGTTGAAATATTTTGACATTCATATGCAATGCAGCAATAATCTAACTATCGATAATAACGACGAATGTTACCGATGTATTTGTATTTGAGCAAATGGAACATGTCAAAGAAGAAGAAACCCAAACATGAATTTGGAACTGCTTGGTGGGTTTTGTGTTATTTTAATATTATATATAATAGTAATGGTAATAATAACAAATTTCTTCTCAAACAGAATCCTTTGGCCAAAACTATCCTGAAGAGTTTGACGGCTCTCTAGATTGCATATCCCTAGCCGTTACATGCGCCTTCAACAAATACGGCACTCTGCTGGCCGTCGGCTGTAACGATGGACGCATTGTTATTTGGGATTTTCTGACGCGCGGCATTGCTAAAATAATATCCGCACATGTGCATCCCGTCTGCAGTCTTAGCTGGACTAGAAATGGCCATAAGGTTATCTAAATGTGCGCCAACTATTCATATCTACGCTTATTGACTGTAAATGTATTGAATATTTCAGTTGCTTTCCGCCTCAACCGACAACAATGTTTGCATTTGGGACGTTCTAACTGGAGAATTGGAGCACAAATATCGTTTTCCCTCACCGGTACTGAAAGTTCAGTTCGATCCACGTAACGACAGTCGCCTGCTGGTTTGTCCCATGCGATATGCTGCTGTTCTGGTTAAAATTGCCGGCTCACATCGCTGTCTTCCACTGGACTCTGATGTAAGCATTTTAATATAGCAGGGAGACATTCAACAAACCAGGCCTTATACATTCCATGTCAATCCTTGGGGTCTAGACTCTCATAACATAATGTAATAAGTTACCGTAACAAACTAAGTATTGTCGGTAGTGAAGCACCCAATCCCTATGAGGAATCATTACACATGCCTGTAAAACATATGAGGCACCTCAACGCAGTGAAAAATCTGGGATTTGTTCAATAAATTAGGTTCAGAAAGGTGTGCAATACATCTTATAAGTTGGCGTGCATTAGCCCCCACATATGAATCAAATCCTGGCAAGCTTAATCAAAAGTGAAATAGGATTATTTAAGAGAAATTCACTACGGAAAATCTTGTTGAAACTAAATATCGAATCACGCCTGTTAATACTACATTGATAATCTATTATTTGACAGGGCGATTTAAATATAGTGGCCTCGTTTGATCGTCGTGGCAAGCATATTTACACGGGCAACGCTAAAGGCAAAATACTTGTGCTGGACGTGGAAACATTCGAGGTAGTCGCCAGCTTTCGTATTATCGTTGGCACATCAAGTGCGACGGCGGTGAAGAGCATTGAATTTGCACGTCGGGGCGAGTATGTATACCAAGGAGACTTGGCCGCTGCCCAGTAAATAACTTACCTTCCTTTAACTCGTTTTAGTGCCTTCCTCATAAATACATCCGACCGCGTAATACGTGTCTACGACTCAAAGGAGATAATTGCATTGGGCAAGGACGGCGAACCGGAGCCCATACAAAAGCTACAGGATCTGGTTAACAAGTAAGCTCTTTAATTTTCTTTAAAACATTTTGGTGAGCAATCGCTTTAATCGTTGCAGAACTACTTGGAAGAAATGCTGCTTTTCGGGCGATGGGGAGTACATCTGTGCTGGAAGCGCACGACAGCATGCTCTGTATATTTGGGAAAAGTCAATTGGTAATCTCGTGAAGATACTGCATGGTACAAAGGGCGAACTGCTGCTGGACGTTGTGTGGCATCCGGTGCGTCCAATTATAGCTAGTATTAGTTCGGGTCTAGTTTCGATATGGGCGCAAAATCAGGTTGAGAACTGGTCTGCTTTTGCGCCCGATTTCAAAGAACTAGACGAGAATGTTGAATACGAGGAGCGCGAATCCGAGTTCGATATTGCAGATGAGGACAAGTCGGTGGACTTAAATGCAGATGCACAGCAGGATGAGGAGATTGAAGTTGATGTACAAAAGGTTGAACCAGTTGCGGCGTTTTGCTCTTCAGACGAGGAGGGCGAAGACGAAAATGCATTACAATTTCTGCCCATGGCACCCGAGGTCGAAGACCCCGAGGATGGCTGGACAGCGCAAGACAATCTGGAGCCCAGCTCAACTATAATGAGCAACGATTCGCGCGACTATGAAGACGACATTATGGCTTCCAAACGTAGACGCATGCAACACTATGATGTCAGCCTGCCCGATGCGCCCACCGACGGTAAGGGAACCAAGCGCATTAATAATTTTAATCCTTCTACAATAGTTTCCCGTTGTGCTTACAGAAACTCACCCGCTTATATCCAGCAAAGCCAGCAAGGACAAACAACAGCCCATTGGTGGCAAAAAGGCTACAGGGCGTGCAAAGAAATGAGCTGGCGCTGCATTTATAGTTTATTTAAGTTACGTTTAAGACAGTAAAACAAACTCAGCTTAAAACGCCTTGGGGTTTCTCACTTGGCCAGCGAACAGCAACAGACTTGTCGACTTCTCCACAATCATGTACTGAAAGGGTCTATTCAACTCAAATCTAGGCGGCGATGCCTTATTGCTCAGCACGGCTGCTGTGACGGCTCCTGCGGTGGTGCCGAGCTCATCGACAATGATTTTTGTAGCGTGTACGCAGATTTTGGCAAACAAACCATCCGCCAAGCGGCTAAGATTTGAACGGCTTTCATCAAATAGATCCCTTATGCCCATCTGTAAAGTGACTACGTATATTTAGTGAACCAGGATATATCATGGTCACATACCTGACCGAGCAGTTCCTTCAATTGAAAGTCCGTCGTTGTGGTGAACTTGGGCAACAGAACCTCCACCTCGTTGTCCTCGGCCGCATTAGCCCTAAATTTGGCAAGGCGCTGCAAAATTGGGGCCAAACCCAATTCCTTTAAGTTGCTGGCAATCTGACTGAGCTTAAAGCCGCGCCTCGGTAGCACAATAATCATAGAGAGCCGATCCTGGGCACCATATGGCAGCTCCAGTACATAAGCATCCAATCCCTCAATGTTGCTGACATACGCAAAGTCTCCCAACTGCACCATCATTTGCACCTGGCTGACAACTGCGCCCTTATCATCGTAAAATGGCTCCGCGCGTGTGGCTGACGTGTTGAAGGGATACTGCAAGTAATCGGTTTGCTTATAATCTAGCTACTATCTATCTATCCAAAATATTCCACCTTCCACTGGCCCTTAAAGAACAGCGAGGACATCATAAACATCTTGGCACCATAAACGTCCTGTGGCAACACTACATAGGGTATGAGGCCACGGGTTGTACGATTGGTTGCATCATTGATAAGATGTATCGTCTGAGCTTCATAGAAATCCACCTCCACGGGTTGCACATTATATGCCTGCACCACATTCCTGTAGTTGCTCTTAACCGGCGATGTTTTATCCGTATAGAGGGCCTGTAGGGAGGCCACCTCAATTGTGGAGGTATTCACGCTAAAATTAATTAAATATATTATGAAATCAGAAGAATTACGACATTTTTTATAACCTAGCAGAGGATATTTATATAGGTTTTACCAACTTTTAAATAGCTTGCAATTAAGGAAGTTTTTAGGAAGTAATTACGTGGTAAACTTCCTTCACAGTGTTATTGATTTGAATATATAAGCAATACGGTCTTATTTTTGGTATTTGGCAATAATAATATTATTATAGATTATAGATATATCTATGCTTACTTCAGATATGAGCTCCACACTCGATACACGGAGCGCAATTTCTCGTCCTCAACGTTGATACGGAGCACTTGACGCAGTTGCTCATATGTCTGGCCGGCGGCGCCCTCGTACAGCAGTATTAGTAACGACCATATAGAGAATGGCGATATCATAAAGTCTCTATTAGTATTTGAAATCTCTTCAGAGACGCGATTAAGTAGATCGAGTCCAAATTCCTGGGCACCCTGGGCAATTAACCGCAGGGTTGCATCATCAAAATTCGAGCGCAAGGAATTTACGGGACTGTTATTAACTTGAAAGGCGGATTGCGGAGTCAACGCCTCCAAGGCATTTCCCACAGATAATTGAGGAAATCTTTGTTGGGCCAAACATAAAACAGCAAGCAATAACGTTCCGCCGAATAGACGTACCATACTATCTGAAATTCATAATAAATATATAATTAGGTACGAAAATTTCCGAAATATAATCTATGTATGTATATATGAGATCTGCAATCTAGTTTAGTATGGCTGTAATCTAATCTATACTTTCAGTACGGAACCGGAGAATTCATTTAGTTCTTTCAAGCTTGGTCTACTTGTTCAGTCTCTGCTCTGTCTTTGGAAACCCAATAACAACAACAATAATAACTAAAAAGGCAGGAAAATCGCACTTTTATGCGATAAAAAGAAACAGTGAGAGTGATCGCAAACATATGCATAATTAACTAAAAATAAAAGCGTGCTGCAAATGAATCAAAACTGCATTGAGGAGGACGATCGTGAATACAACGATATCAACAACGACGCCCGCGTCCCTTTCCGCTGCGCCGAATTCGCAAAATCTACCAAGATGAGCATACCCACACGTTCCCTTAAGTTCTCCACATTCTTTGGCAGCTGCCTGGCCATTGGCCTACTGCTAGTCAGTATGACCACTAATCATTGGGTGCGTGCTTATCCACGGCGCGGCAATTCTACGGAAGCCATGGGTGACGTCAACTTTGGCTTGTTTTATGGCAGTCAACACTTAAATCCTGGCTTTGGAGTGCGCAGTTTTCCGGTTGATGTGTACTCCTTTATACGCACCGAACACGGCGACACCAGCTTCTGGTTATGGCTTCTCACCACACTGGGAACTGGATTTGGTCTTTTAGCGTGCGCTGTGGCTGCCATAGCTTCTGTGCTGAAGTCTGCGTCTGCGGCTAAAAAAGGGGGTACCATGATGCTTCTGTTGGCCTCCAATGTATCAGCTGCTTGCGCGCAGGTGGTTGCCTTTGTCGCCTGGCTTGTGCAATTCTATCAGTATCTTATTCACAATGTGCTCATAGCCGAACACCAGCAGCAGCATTGGTATAGCACCGGTCTAGCCTATCTTGGCTACAGCTTCTATCTGGTTGTTATTTCCACAATCGTGGTTTTAATAAACATTACAATCCTGTTGTATGCCAAGCGTAGGGAGCATCGCGATCGTCATCGCTTGGAGCCGCTTAGTAAGGACAAGAATCAGGCGGCCATAATGCTATACTAGAAAATAGTTTGAAGAATAACCCTAAAGAAACCTCAAATGAAAATGTTCGATCAAGCAATGCAGTAACGAGCAACACATAATCTCAGTCGAATACAAATCCATATGAATCTACAATTCTCTTAGTCTGTAAGCCAAAATATGTATATTGCGGGCAATTGCCTGGTCAAGTCTGATAAGCATTTTGGTTGCACAAACAAACTTGATGATAAAGAAATGCACGATGCAACTTATACACGTACTATTTACTTATGTATTTAAAATGTTATACCTTTATGCATTTTTATACTCGAATCTACTTTATATACTCGTTTTTTAAATTTATATACACTTTATGTGCTGCTAATGTGCAGCTTTATACTTCAGTTTTATGAGCATACAAATAAAACAACAGTCATTGTTAAGATATATAATAAAAAAAAATAAAAATAAAAAATTAAGAAAATGTGAATGTCTTATCATCTCAATAAAAAAAACCAAATGTTTCAAGGGCTTTATTAGAATCTAATCAAAGTCCCATTTTTAAATGTCATAGCTAAATTGAACCTCCTGGCTGATATTCGTTCTAATAAAAATTTGCACTCTGATTATAAAAAACGACAAATTCTAAAAATAGCATTTTTATTATATTTTTTATTAAACATTTCTTGAAAAATATCTATCTTTTGCAAGTTAAATAGATTACTTATATTCTTTAAAATGTGTGCTTAGCGACGTATAGTTTGTAAATTAAATATTTCGGCTAGATTCGAACCCGTGTGCTCCCGTCTGTAAGACCTTAACCTTAACCTCTGACCCACTTCCTGTCCGATCCCGGCTTGAACTAATTACTTCCAACAGGTCAATTTGAAATATCAATTAATTGATTATTTTCTTTGTAATCCGATTTCAACAATCTATCAATTTAGTAAGGTCATTTTATTTGAGGAAATAAATTTATAAATTAAATGCTACATTGAAGAATGTACAGATGTATATAAAAATTCAATTGGGTATTACCTGTTATAATCATTTTGCGATGATTTTGTTGCACTACAAAGAAATAGACTTTTATTTAGTATTTAATTTTATATAGATTCTTATGTGAACATGAATATTTGCAAAAAATGAATTGGATTTTCCATTAATTGGGTTTTTTGAGTTGTTTTGAATTTAAACTAGCCCCCGACTGACGTCGAAAACGTTTTTTGTTTAAGTTGACGACGTCGTCGCCGTCGATTTGTTGATTAATCCAAAACCGGAATGCACTGAAACTCACTCTATCTATATGTACTACGTACATACAGACATGTATGTATGTATGCATGTGTGAGTATACAAATATATATTGATACCAAATGTGTGTATGTATATAGTACATATAGATGCGTATATGAAGCTATTGTTATGCGAATTATTCCTTTGTTTATACATATATGTATATGATGGTAAATATTATTTTATTCATTGGCGAATGATTCGTGATTATCTGCTGTAGATTCAGCGTGGAGTCAGAGCCCAGATGCCGTACCTAACTCACGGAGAACAACAGACCAACTGACATTGGCCTTAGGCCGCCCGCACACCGAGAGCGGATTGAGCAAACGCGTAGCTGAGCTTAATCGCGTTCAGCTGATAAGCCACGCCAAGCTTTCAACGTGTGCGCGCACAATAAACTCAGCTCAGCGTCCGCTCTCTAGCACATACTGATAATTGTACTCACTCACCATACATACATATGTACATATGTATATATGATATAATCATGCGAGAGAGGCGGGAATAAAATGTAAATCTAGATTAGTTTTGAATAATTGAATGACTATAGTTTCTAAGCTCTTCTTGCTCTCATTCAAGGCGCATGAAATGTGACTATATATACATACATAGCTTGTTTATTGAAAGCCTGTTTTGGAGCAGCTCTGACCTGGAAGCTATTGCATATTCGTAGCTCTTAGTCACTTTGATTAACTTTAGAGTCTCTACTGCGGCTAACAACTGCCATAGGAAGCGAATATTGGCAATTATCTATATAGAAATAGTACTGGGTAGTAAACACAGCTAGTTATCTCTATAAAGGCAGTTTTCTTTAGTGGAAATCGGCCCAAGCATAAATATAGTTACTCATCAGTTACACTACATTCTTGTGAAGATAAGAATATCATACTCGACTTAAAGTTCTTACTCATAAGAGAACCCTATTTAGAGGATCAAAAACCACATATGAAAATGAGAATTCAATATAAGAAATCAAACTTAAATCAAAGTTAAGATTCGAGGCTGAGACTTTAACTTGATGTTGTATTATCTTTATTAAAGTGCTTTTTATTAAAATAGGTATGCATTAGTAAACTGATTTACATACATAGATGTTATAAGCATGATTTGTTATTAGTAACCGTTTATTAATAATAATATTTGTGTCATATGTTTTAACTGGCAGGATCTGGCCACTTTTATATACAGAGGCCATCTTAACAATCAAACGGTTAATGTATTTATTTTTAATTTTTGTATAGCACTTTTACTTCCCAATTATCTATAATTCTCATTATTTTTTTATAACATTGTCTATTCGACTATATGTATCCAATTAAGTTTGTAATCCGACAGCTCAGATTAGAAAAGCGATGCTTTCTTAAAACTACTGCATATTCGTTGGATAATTTATATATAGTTATGTATCGTAAAAGGTTAACGTTCAATTCGTAATCGTCAAAATGATCGGCAAGGATCTTTAAAGTTCTACACACCGAAACAGTTCAAAATTGTTTTTCTTTCTTTACTTTATTTAATTATTTTGTTTTCATACATTTTGGTTTTATCCAATATTTAAATATTTTTTTCTGAGATGGAATTTTCAAATACTTTAACTGCGACCCTCAAAATATGCTAAGGAATTTATTTTCCAGCCAAATAATTATTTAGTTATTCGTTTATATATTCATATATATTAATTTTTTTTTGTAATATTCATGCATTTTTGCTAACAATTTGTTCGTTACTTTTGCTTAATCATTTGATTGAAATCGAAATTTAAAAACTACATACAATTTTAATTGTGTTTATATTCTATGGTTTTCATACTTCCTTGAAAAGGTGTGCACACACATTTCTTAAACTGACTCAAACTGCGAGCTCAGATTCGGATTTTTGGCCAATATCTTTTATCTTGAAACTTTCCTGCAAAGTTCGCAGTTAGTCAATTGACAATTTGGCTAACTTTAAAATTAGTAAGTACATATAACAAAAAAACAAAGAACACAATTCGAATTGAAACGAATCCAATTTGCTTTGTACAACGTCAAAAATGAAAATCCCGACACAAAATATTAAACATATATTTGTAATACATAAATAAATAAACGATTATCGCATTACAAATTATTTATCTTGGCATTTTATAACATATTTTAAACAAAATCATATAACCATTATAACATATTAATAACAATTCCAATATTGCTAAATATATAGTATCGTTTGGGAAAAATCTCGGAGTGAATAAACTTTTATTTTAGTTCCAGTTTCAAAATGGTGCTAAGCATATTGAATGTTTAATTATTTAGTTCAAAATGAATTAGTATGTAGAATTTACGTGCTTTTCACTTAATTTTGTTTTGTGATATTTTCGTATTTATGCATATATATATTTATGTAGATATATTTAATTAATATTATATAATTTTAATATATTTTTTGGAACTGAAAGAAAGCATTTTATAAGTTTTATAGGTATGTTTTTATATGCGGCGTTTATAGATTTTTATCGCAAGTCAGGATCCTCATCGGCAGCCTTTTTAATTCGAAGCAAAATTGTTGTGTACCACTGATCCAACCGCGAGATGCTATCATAATCCTTAACCGCCTCTGTAAATCCTTCAATATTCTGTTCCTCAAGATGCTCACACAAGACCTAGAATATAAACGCGCACTGTTATTAAAACTACTTATTCAAGTATTTGAATTTCAAGTGCATGTACCTTGATGAGCTTGAACTCTCGCGAATCCTGGAATGCTGGATACTGTTGCGCATACTTCTCAATAGCGTGCTGCGCATTCAACAAATCGACACTTAGGTGACAAAGAGCGGCGCGAAAGAAGTACTCCTTGGCGCTATATTTGAGCAGCGAACTCTCAAGCGACGAGGCAGCCACCTGCTCATATATGGATATTGCCTTTTCATAATCCTCCAATTGGGCTGCGTATTGAGCAACTTTCAGCATGCACTTGTTGGCCGAACTGACAGACTCCTCGCCCTTGAAATAATCGGCCGCCTGCTCATAGTGTTGTATAGACTTTGCCTGCACACCAGAAAACAAATTTGAATTATTATAATCTACAATTAGACTTATCGTTTACTTACCAAGGTATTCGGATCGGTCTCATACATTTCAGCAATGCTCTGATGATGCTTGGCCGCCATTGTAAAGCGTCCCATATCGGTGTAAATATCAATGGACTTCATCAGGCAATTGACGGCGCTTTCAACGTCCACCTTCTTGTAGCAGTTGGATGCATCCACGTAGCAAGTGCCAGCATCGTGGCGGCTGCCGGCGCGCGCATGCAGAGTGGCTGCCTCGCAGAAGCATTCGCCGGCTTTAGTCCAGTTCTTGGACATTTTGAACATATTGCCAGCTCGCTGATAACACTCGATGGCATCTTCGATCTTGTTTGAGCCGCCACTAAGATATTAAATAATAAATTGCCATGCATTTTTGAGAAATTATAAAGATTTTGGCGTGAAATTCTAATTAAGCTTATCTAAGTGTTATCCTAAGCTCAAATAGCCCAGTCTTAAAAAAATTAATTTAAAAAGAAAACGCCCCATTATTGAATCAATTTTCCGACAGCCAAATTCATAACGAACAGTTAAATATTTTCTTGTTCATTATTTCAGTTATTAAATTGATTCAAAAATAATATTGAAAATATGTCTAGTTTATGTGCCGGTTAACTACTTGTCACAGTTTTGTCGGAACGACAAAATGAAAAACAATTTTAATTACCCAACCACCACTCGTCTACCAACACTACATAAAAATGGGCACACTGAATTTTCTTTGTTTACCAAATGCAAGAAATATTTCCCTGAGGATATGAATTAAGTATGGGATATATTGCAAAACAAAATCTTGAAAGCTCAAATCAACTATTCGAAATTGTTGATCAGATAGTATGTAATCTGTGGACGGGTGCCGGTTAGGTTATTATGAATACTAAGTTTTGTCTTCCGTATACCCATTAGTTCAACGCGACTTCAAAGCTTTCTGGACTCGACGCAGTTCAAAGGTCCCACAAAAAAGGGTTGGATGGGATAGCTTAAACATGTATATACCTAAGATCGGCCATAATTGACGACTTAAAGGTTAAAGGTGATGCATTGTTTCAAATGAAACGTCAATCGATTGATCCTATACCAGCATGCATTGAAATAGGGGAACAAATCGCAGCTTTCTCTGTAGATAGACCACGTAAATAATATACATATGTACACACATACATACATACATAATTTGTATATGTATATACGGAAAGGGAATACATTAAAAAAAACGCGTATACGCACTTAAATACAGTTATTTAAATATTGATAAAGAAATCAATTGTTAATGGGAACAATGCCCAGCGACAATAATAATAAAAGTTGTTGCAAACCACATTACTCACCCAAAGAGGGAGCCGAGAAAACCTTTTTGTTGGGTCAGCTTCTTTTCTGCCTCGGCCATAAGCTGGAGGGCCTTTTGCTCATTGTCGCCCATAGTTGTATATGTGTTTCTTTTGTCCACTAAATTGCATTTAGATGCAACTAATCTGACGGTTCGATGCCTTCTTAATATGTATTCCGCAACCTTTTTGTCTTGGAATTTTCAGAAAATAAAATCAATACGAATATGTATAATGGTGTGACCAAAGTTTGAACTGAGAATATACCAATTTTGACAAAATTAACTAAATATACTGAATATTAGTTTTCAGTATTGTTGGCACACTGTTTATGCGAGGAAATGAATGGATTTGCAGGTAAATTAATTTAAATGTAAAGAAAAGTACAATAATGATTAAAACTGAGTGTGTTTACCAGTACAAATATTCCAAGTATCAGCTGTTCAATACCGATTAATCTAACAAAAGTATATCGCATATCGATACATTGAGTAAACGATAGCACGTGAGGTGACACGCTAAACATCAATGTAAGTTCCGATAACCGTCAAACCAATTATTTGAATCATCAAAATACTATTAATGATGAACTAGTAAAGACTATTTTTATTTCTTTAAGATTTTAATTTTATATATTTACGTAAAAACGTTTAAGCAGTACGAAAGTTGCTCAACTTTTGTGATTAACATTTGAGAAACGGAAATACAACTAAGTGAAAACAAAAAGAAACTTTAACTTAAACATTAAACAAGCAAATAAATTTGAACAGCAACTGAAATTTGGAAAATGTACGAGCAGAAATATATGGGCGCTGTATGCATGGCAGATTGAAGTTAATAAAAATTTGCTTAAACTACACATAAACATATAAATAATGTCAGCCGGCTGCTGTGCGTTTCAGTTTGTGCTTAAATAAACATCTTCTCGAGCATTTTCCTAAGTTTCTCCTGAGCATAGCGTATCTTTTGATATAAGTCCTTGGAAACTCCACTTTGTGCGATAGTCGAGAATCGATATGTTCGGAAATTCTTATCATGATCCATGTAGGTGATGGCGCTCATGCGTGGACACAATATGATCTTCATATGATCCGAAAAGTTGAGCTAAAATAAATCATATTTATAAAAATATCACATTCACTTTTGTAACCAGTTTCTAATACCTGCACGGAACCATTGGTTAGGTGCATGACAACCGCACACGTTGTGCGAAACCAGGAATGCAGATGGGGCATACGCGAAATTTGATCGCTCTCAACGGTAACATTGTTAGCTCCTGCCTTAACCAGATGCTCGGTCATGTAGCGTTTAAAATATGAGAGCAGCTTCATCTTTTTGTCCAGCGTCTTGCAGTAGTCTGTCGTAGTCATATATGTCTCTTTGCCCTCCTTATCGATAAAGTGCACGTTTATTTGATTGGGCAGCAGTATTAGCTTTGTGGTATCATTGAACATGACGCCGATGCCCTCATCGCACAGCTGATACCCAAAACCGTATTTGTCGCTGTAGTCGACCCACTTCGATATCCAAAAGAGGGGCTGGGCAGCAGGATCGGTATTCTCATCACCCAAATTGCCTTGCAATAAACGTGGCTATTACACAAAAAATAAAGGCAAGCTTTTCTGATATAGTTATTGTTACATAAATACATATTTAATACTTCTACTGACCTTGTTATTAATGAGTGTGGTTAGCTGCTGATGCAAGCTTTCAATGTCGCTACGATAGTCCTCGTTGTGGCGACACATCTGCGCCGACGCAGTAATGGCATCATGCAAGTTGTTTTTGAGGAATGTCGACTCCAAGCGTGTATCGTCCCTCATACCGTTCATCTCGGATAATGGCTTACGTTGGCTTGGATCCTCGATAGTATCATTGATGCCAATACGGGGCGCCATCGTTAGACAAGAGCTGGGCAAAAACATTGGCACCTGTGAGGCCTTAAGGAACTCGAAATTCAACAGCTGTCCAATTGTGGGGCGACTCTCCGGATTTGGCTGCAGCATGGCAATAACCATGTCCGCTGCCGGCTTTCTTAAGTAGCTCGGCACACGGTACTCGCATTTCTTGATCTTCGAGTAGGTATCCTTCAGCGTTTTCGTTTCAAATGGCGGCTGACCCACCAGCAGCGTGTACATGACGCAACCAATCGACCAGATGTCCACCTCAAACGAGTGTCCCTTCTTGGTCAGAATCTCTGGCGCAATATAGTTGGGTGTGCCGCACAGCGTCTTCTTGCGCTCGCCATCGTACTCAATGCGCGTGGCCAGCCCAAAATCTCCAATTTTCACATGCAACATGTCGTTCAGAAACAGATTGCCCAGTTTCAAATCACGATGGATGATGCGATTGTCGTGCAGATACTTAACACCCTGTATTATCTGGTATATGTAATAGCGGGTCTCGAACTCCGTGATACTCTTACGGCGTTTGTGCAACTCCATCATCGACTGCAGAGCGAAAACATTATATACAGATAAGATCTCAAATTTTTGAATAGATATCAAAACAGTTTATTTGCTGTGACTTTGCAAAGGATGGTTTTCTATTGATTTTTTGTTACCACTATATGGATATATGTGAACCCAAGTATGTATTGCCTGGAGTTACCCGAACCAAACTCAGATTTAAACAATAAAGAATGCTATAGTCGAGTATACCCAACTACGAAACTTCCTGTACCCAGTTCTAATGCTTCCAAACACATCTTCGTTCCTTTACACAAAGACACACAAACAGAAGCGACAGCGCATACGAAGCATTGTCAGTTCTAGCTGTGCTGCTTCCCCCCAGCTCTGCTGCATTGATTCTTCGTTCGTGAATAACTTCCGTGTTTATTGTCCGATCGACTTGATACAGATTTAGTATACGTCTTTTTACCCACTTTATAGGGGTACAGGGTTTAATAAAGTAGACGAGCAGACAAATAAACGATCCAACTAAATAGTTTACACAGAACTCTAGAACTCCATTTAATATTAAGCTATAATCTACAACTTTATTATACTCAACTCCCAGCATTTTGCAGCTAGTCTGCAAGGGGCATACTCTAGTTTTCTTATGTATTGGGTGTTTTTGATGGGAAACTTACGCGTTTCTTGCACAACTCCAGCACAATATAGATATTCTGCACATCCTCAAAGTAGCTGTGGAATTTGACAATGTTTGCATGATTGAGGCTGCGGTGTATTGTTATTTCCTGTGCCGTTTTCTCTTTTTGATTGTGCTTTATCATCAGCTTCTTGGACACAATCTTGCCAGCAAAGACATCGTCTGTCTCGACATCGATGATTTCGTAGCATTTTGCAAAGCCGCCCTAAGAAGAATGTTTAAAAAATGCATTGAGCTACAGAAATATTTGTATGCTTGTAATATACATACGCATAAATAAATATGTATTTATGTATGTACGCGCCAAAAGAAGAACCAACTGGTTGCTCTTGTGTGTTTACCAACACTTTAGTGCGTGCCTTCACCCATACATACATACATACATATACACGCACACACAACTGCATAGCGCGAAAACAACAACAGGAACAAAATGCGCAAGGAAATGTCAAGGCAGCTGCATAAATCTGCGCAGGCGGCGCATGTTCACTAGCTCTCATTTTAGAACCTTATGTGGACCTGCACCTGGCTAACTCTCTTACCTTGCCAAAGAAGCGCATACGCTTGTAAGTCTTGCGGTGACCGGCGTCAAAGAGACGATCCGGTATATCCGTGCTCTTGTCCTCGGGTTTTGCTGCGGCCATTTTTCTCGGCTTGTCTTTCTTAGGTTAGCTCGATCGCGTAAAATTTTTTTTCTTGTTTCTTGCTCCTTGCTTGTAACCTTTATTTCTTGTATAATGAAAACACACGGCGCGCCACGCTAATGTATCTACAATTTTATAACAAAATAGCTTAACAAAACGACACAAAGAATGGTTAGAATGCACAAGAGCTAGGCACTCTGGGATCAGCACGAATCACAGGCACAAAGCGGAGAACGCGCCGAAACAGTTTATTTTATTTGAATGCCAGTTTGAGTAGTTCGTCAGCGTCACTAAATTACAAACGATGACACGTTTTGAGCAGCCCTGTGTCAACAGTGTTGGAAAATAATAGTAAAACAGCTCAAAATGTCGTTGACAATTTAAATTTAATACATTTCACTGACATTAATACAAATACATTTACAATTATTACGTCACACACTAAACATATTTTTAAGGAATTAGAAATTAAATACAATTAAAGTTGATTTTGACTAATTTACAATACAATTCATAATTTACCAATTTACACTTAAAAAAATGTCAAATTTAACAAATATGCGGTCTCACTATGTACTAATTGGTCTGGCAGCACCATGCAAGGTGAACTGAAAAGGGAACCAGTTCTATTTTTAAACAATTTTAGAAACTAAGTGGTTCAAACGGCATATTTAACCGTCTTGGTCTAATATCAGACGGCTAAAAATATATTTTCCTATTTCCAACCTGATATTAATCACGAAAGTAATTCCAAAATCTTTTACTTTTCAAAAATAATTGCATTTGTTTCTGGCATTATATTTCCCAATTAGAAAGAAAAAAAAATGTTATACACTAATATTTGAATTTCTATAGAAAATTTCCCGAGTTGAATGTATTAAGTTAGTCCTACCTATTTGAAATTGTTAAGTTTCGTAGTAACTTCTAAAACTAAGCGCATTAATGCTTTCGAATGACAATTTATGCCTACCGGTTGGGGATCAATATATTAAAAAGTAAACAATATAGTACAATATACGAAATATAAAGTAATTTTAATGCGGCATACACTATTAACAAAAAATAAATCTCACTTAATATGTTTATTAGATAGTCTATAGATTTTAAAAACTTCCCTCTAGTTAGTTTCTTGCTCTTGTGTATAAAGGAATTCAATAATTTAATTTGTTTTTACTAATTTTGACTATGCGATTGATATACAGTAAAAGCTTACTAAACCGGATACTAGCGGGGGTCCACCGTCTGCAAGCAGAGATTTTACTGTACTTGCATTCAGTATGTATATTTTTATTATTTGTTTTGAATGTGTTTTTCTTAGCTTTATCTTCTGAGGGTTATTGCTTTGCTGATTTCGTGGTGTTTAGTTCCTTTGTTCTTGAACTTGTTGCCCATTTGTTGATTCGGTGATGCCTTAAAAGTAACACATTATGTAGTTTCGTTTTTAAATGTTGTTTACAATTAAATTATTACATTAAATATATATAATATATCAATAGTGTAGTTTTATAGTTTGTTGGTTTGCTTTGCCAGTTTTACGCAGTCTCAAGTGCCTTGTGTCTCGTGTATGTGTGTGTTGTGTGTATGGTGTGTGTGTGTGTGTGTGTGTGTGAGTGTGAGTGTACATATGTTCGTGTGAGTTAGCGCGTGTAAATGGGAATCTGAGTGTATTTGTGTTTTGTGTCTTACTTTCGCTGGTCTCTTCATGAACTCGATTGAATTTCTAAAGTTTAACTAGAAGTATGCGATCCAGGAACTCTCAGCTGGATCCTGAACTGACAATGACTAAGCCACGTTGCAAACGCAGCCATTCCACAAACTCATCAAGCATTACAGGCCCTAAAAATAATCATTAAATTAGTATACATTCAAATTGTTATAATTAATTGTGATACTTACATGCGCCATCAATATCGTAGTTTGATAAATCAATGCAGATAGTGCGCGAGAATTCAAGTATGTTACACCATTGATCCTTATTGATAACCTTGTACTTGGACTGTTCTAGGAATTGCGCAAACTGTGGATACAGGGGCCAATGCTTGCCAAGCAAAAGCTGTAACATCGCCTTAGCCGTCACAATATCCATGCTCCTCTGATCCGAATCCTGCGTATAGAAATAGGTTGAGCATATAATAAGATATGTTTGTGAACAAATGAGCTCTTCTTACCTTGGCAAAATCATAAGCATATCTATATATACTCTTGAAGGAGTTGGGATCGTTGAGTATGCTGCGCAGATAGTCCAGTTTCACAACCATTTTCACTGTCGAATCACACTCCAAATCTGTGAGACCCTTTAACCATTCCTGCTGACTGAAGAAGCCCATCTGTGTGGCGCCCATTTTGTAGGCGAGCACCAGCATCACAATATTCTCCGGCTCAACGCCAATATCTTCGCAGAATTTCTCCATGCCGTCGGGCCCTAAAATAGGTTAATTAATTGCAAAATACATTAGAACAGCACCGATTTATATATATACTATGTGTATTTACCCAGCGTATCCGGCTCGTCGGGCGTGGTATATTCATGGAACCAGGCGAGGCAGCGCTTCTGGCTGAAGCCATCTTCTGATCTGATATGGCGTCTGTGAATGAATTATTTAATTAAATTTGATAAGTTTAGGGTTGAGTATTATGTTTTACATATTTGGAACACACTTTGCCATGTTAATAAAGTCTGATTTCTATTGTAACTAGATTTTATTTAACTGATTAGTTTGTCGTTTAAGTATTTGCCTGTTGACGTATTATTCAATGTTTTTGTTTTTGAGTGTTTGCCAACTAAAAATAGCTATAGTAAACTTGATGGGGATTCCAATGCCAAGAGCACAAAACAATTCAAAGTGAGCATATAAGAAATGACGCAGATCTAGCAGAGCCACATACAAAATCGGAAGGAAAAGAAGTGCAGTTGGGGAACTATTAAATATTTATACCCTATCAAAAGTGTGTTTTTCAAACTCTTGTTTGTATAGAAGAAAGTGTTTGGAAGAATAAATATTTTCTTGCTGCTTCGACTTTGTTTCAAATATATATACTAACTAATGCGCTCTCAGGGACGCGTACCCACTAGATCCACTTAATGATCTCTTGAGTTGCTAATGGCAGCTGACGACTCGAGCTGCCAGCAACTGTGACAGCTGAGTGGATGCTGTGGATACTAAGAGAGCGTTGCCACATTTAGTGGATTCTGTGGATCTCATGTTCCCTGAGAGCAGCAAGAGAAATCTGTTAGGCATAAATAGAATTATGTTCTATAAAAAAAACCATACCGAATACCAAAAAATAAGTAGTCTTGTTGTCGACAGGATCAGACAACTAGATAATTTATCACATTAAAATAATATATTATAAGAGTTTAAAGGTCGCAGTCAAAGCCCTTACTTAACACTTGTTTTCTTAAATGTCTTATCATACATATAGTGTTGTCCTTACAGATGTTAAACATTAATATATTATTATTCATTATGTAAAGTAACACTTTACTTCAAAAACTATAAAACAAAATATCCCTAGAATCCCTTAAATACGAAAGGTGAAAGGTTCTTTATATTTTTATGTATATATCTATCAAAATTGTCATAATATTTAACAGATATAGCTCATACAATGTTTTGTTTATTAAAAAGAGCATCTAAACTAACCTAAACTAAACAAATAAAGAGATTTGTGTTTCCTAAAGCGAGTTGATAAGGCCGTTGTAGTTCATTTTAATAAGTATATTACATCCTTTATTAAAATTCTTCTCCTACGCGTTTCGGCGTTTGTTACGCTTTCCTCAGGGAGTCTGGTTTTACATGCATATAAAAGATATTTACATACATTTAAAGATATAACAAACATTTCGATTTACATTAAAATATATATATTAAACTTATTGTAGTATTTCCTACAGTGTCGTCATTGTTCCTACGTCTAAATTGCACTTTTGTTTATGTTTATCCATCGTCGTTAGAGATTTATTTTAAATATTTATATATTATTTTGTATTAAAAATATCACCAAATGCCCAAACCCGAATTAAAATGTAATTATCTTAGTAATTGCATTAATGTGTGAATAATTTTGGACATGACTGTGCGTGCTTAAATTCTTTGCATACAAACACACAATTTTCAAACAGAGTTCAGGAGTCTGCGCAGGAGATTGTCAATTGAAAGCGAGAGTTTGAATGAATGTGAGTCGAGTCGAGTCTTGAGTCGAGTCGTGGAGACGAGTCCTGAATCGACCATCCGAAACGTTAAGGAAGGACAATCTTACGTTGTAACGTTTCCATGCAGGGCACAGTTGTGCGCAGGACTCGAAGCGAGACACACGTCCTTATTGCCATTGAACGAAGATAATCAGTACGTAAAAAGTTATTAATTGATAAACTGAGGAAAAATGCTGAAATTGTTTGGGAATAACAGCGGTAAACTGAAGTTTGCCAATGGATATGTGTCCAATATGATTTACTGCCTGCTTTTAACATTATTTGGTAAGTATTCAAGGCAGCAAATTGCCTAAGGGTGGCCAACATGATGGTAAGCGGGTGTGTGTGTGTGTGGGGGGCTTGGGGCTTCATTCAAAAATCAATACTACGGAGGACATCACAGTCGTGACACAGTGACTTGAAATACCAAATGAAACTGAAATTGTGCAATTGTATTTTCTTGTTTGTTTGTTTTTTCCATTTTCTTTAATGGTTTTTGCAGTTGGCAGCGCTCAGGGACTGCAGCTGAGCGCGTTTACAACAAAAACGCCAAGAGTCGCCAAATATACAACAAAGTCGCCATCAGTAAGTGCGGATATTATGGTTATAAATTGGCTGGTATTTCAACTGACAATTGCTGTTGCAGGCATCCTCGATGAATCATGATGCGACCACCTCAATTTATCGCTTCAATGCCACCAACGACATCACCTGCATCCTGATGCAGGTGGATGGCTTGATAAGCATCAGGTATCGCAACAAGCTGAACGAGGATGTGGAGGCCGATCTCTATATGCCGGACAGTCCGCAGTTGAGCGGTGAGTGCGTCGAGTCCAATTTGGAAATATTGACCATGGACTTCAAGGGTTTCAAGCTGACGTTGACATTCAAAAAGGTATGTGGGCAGGCGGTTGCCATGATAGGCAAAATAAGGTCAAAGGTTAACCAAAGTTCATTTCTGACAGTCGTCGGGCGGTGAGGGCTGGTATATTAATCTCTTTGAACTGACCTACTCGTCATCAAATTCATTATTCGAGCATCCGGATCGCCCCAATTTGAATGTAAGGCTGACCTCACCCGCGAACACGCCCATGTACTTCCCAACGCCCGTGGGCAAGTCCTACGTCTGTGACAAGGAGCAAACTGTCATTTTGTATGCACCCCATGATTCCGGGGATCTGTCTGGGCACATTGCACGTCTGTATTTGCGTGATTTGCACATGCAAAGCTTCATGTTCAAGGATAGCGGCAAATGGGGTCCTTCCTTTCACTGTAGTGCCACCGGTTCCTATCGCGATGAGACGGCACCGCTGGCCGTTGGCACTGCCCTGGCCATTGCAGTCCTCTTGACCATTTCCGGCTATGGCGGTTGGCGGTAAGTAACCCAACTAACGATCGCTGTTCACGAATTGCAACGCAATTTTCTAGCGCAGCCAACTTAATAATTGGAGTTGCCAGATCGACAAGTAGCACTTGTATGCAATTGGTGTGGCAACACTTCAAAATGTTACTCAATTCGTGAATATTGATTTTGTTAATTAGAAATGTATATAAGATCTATAACTTTACTTTTGTTTCTTACAGATATTTCAAAGTCAAGAAGGTTCAGTACGGCTCGATGGAGTAAAAAGGAAGGGAGTGAATGGAAAACTTTTTGTTTAATTAATTGAGTCATATCTTTGTACCGTTATTTGTTGCATATCAGTATTCTCGTATTCAAATATTGTATTCATGTTTCCAAACCTAGACGAAATTGTGAGGCATCGTCACCACAAGCAAATATTAATGTTATATACTTATGAATGAACGTACATATTATTGTAAACAATTTAAGAGATACATATACATACATATATATATAGATATATATATATATATATATATGAGAATTGCAAATGTCTTCCATATAGTTAATATAAATAAAATGCATATTATTATACATATATATTAAAAATACATAAATATATATGAATATATATTTACACAATTAACCAAAAAACAAAACAAAATTATTAAAAATTCTACATTTATACAGTTCAACTCAAAACTGTTCTTTATGTGTTTATTAGAGATACACACAGCCTAAGGACATTATACCTTTCAACTAAATGAAACATTCAAGTGGCAAAATAGTTTTAAAAACATATCTAAATTTAATACAACAAAAATGTTTATATTTTCTCGCTTGTGTTAATCAAAATTATATCAAAATTTTCAAAAACACCTCTAATAAACATAACACCCAACAAATATCTAGATCAATATTCTAAAAAAACTTTCATATCGGATCAAATGTTAGTTTTTAAGTTTCGAATATCTTGTAAATCTAATTAAGCGCATAATACACATAATCATTTCAACTTCTTTGCACCTCTTTTTGTTTAAACTCACACAAGCATTCAAGCCAAGTTAATAAATATATTCAAAAAAAAAAATATGAATGTAATTAAGTTTTTCAATTGTTAGGGCTAAAAACCTAATGAGAACCGAAATCCCACTAAAGAAAGCCTTCAAACACTCTCTGAAAACTCTAAAACTAAACACTTTCTAATATTGTTTTCGATATTAGAGGATTACTTTAACTGGTTCTGTGCTTGCCATAAATTCAAACTTCAGTTAAATATATAGCATGACGAGGATGCTTTATTGAAAATCGATTAAGATTATTATATATGTTTGAAATGACATAAATATGTTATAAATATGACAATTCCCAAGTTGGTTTTCAAGGAGAGTAAAGGCAACTTATTTAAATTGCAAATGGAAAGTAAGAAAGTTATGATTCTATATACTCTGTTATATGGTTCATTTTCTGAAAAGATTACAGATTTCACTGCAGCGGCAATATCATAGTTAGTTGATACAAATTTAACATTATCCCTGCGAGAAATTGGGAGTGTTGTCGTGTTTTTATACTACACCTATTGATATATGGTTTTTATATGATTTTATAGATGGAAGTCTAAACGAAAACATATATTGACAATGTTGCTACATCTATTTCTGCTGAAGATACTTGCTACTTGCTGTACGGCTGTTTGATTCTGAGAGCTTGAGGGATTGAGATTGCATAAAATATATCTTTAATACGAAGTAGAACAAGGAATTTAGATAAAACAAGGACATAATACGAAGTAGAAGAAGGAATTTACATAGAACAAGGATATAATACGAAGTAGAACAATGAATTTAGGTAGAACAAGGATATAATACGAAGTAGCTCAAGGAATTTAGATAGAACAAGGATATAATACGAAGTAAAACAAGGAATTTAGATAGAGAACGCAGGCTAATTAATCACCAAACTCAATCTCTCCTCCAGCAGAACAAGAGCTGCTCAAACAACATTTTATCACAACATTCTGTGAATACTCTGGACTACCCAATACCTAATTATTCCATATTGAAATCCATACAATCCTGTTGTTAATTATTTATATATTAAATAAGGCGCTTTAAGCTACGATAAATAACTGAATAGCATTGATAGGTATTGTGTAATAATAAAATACTCCTAATACTTCTACAAATTTGGGCAATATCTATAGAGCTGATTTAAATAAGAATGAATATTTCGGCTAATTTGTAATACAAATTTCTTACTATGATAAATTAGGATTCAGTTAACTTTATACTCTTCATTAACTTTGTGTTTATAGGTAAGAGGTATAGAAAAGCAGATTTGTCGGCTTCATCGAAAAGACCTATCGAAGAAACTTTATGAGGTAACTTCAGCATCTAAATTCAGCCTAAAATAGCATTATTCCCTCCTTTAATTAATGTTGTGTTTATAGGTAAGAGGTGTGGAAGCGCTGTTTTGTCGGCTTTATCGGAAAGACCTATCGTAGAAACTATTTATGCGATAACTTCAGCATCTAAATCCAGCCTAAAATGACGTGAGAAAAGCTTTAATTTAAGATTATTACATCACGCTTTAACAATTTGCATATTGCGTAAGCTTTGACTCAACAATAAGCATAAATAAACATACTTATATATAATTATCACTAGTAAACCATTGAAACTATGGGATTTCCTTAATAAATCGAAATAAAACTCACCTGCTGCTTTGCTGTGTTGCAATGCTTGTGTAGCTGGTGCGTGCTCTTTTTGATTGACCATCCATATTGTCACCGATTTCTGGAGCTCGACGTTTACCCCGTGGCATGACTTGTGTGATCTGATTGCAATAGTTGGCCTGCTTACAAGCGTAGAATCCTCACTCTACTTAGGCTTATATATAGATATATTTTATTTTTATAATTTATTACACGAGTTTACAGCTGTGGATTAAAGTAAATATATATATTAATTAAATGATTTCATGATTTTATGAAATGTACACTTACCACTGTCATTCAGCGCGGGGCAGTCATTATATCACGAAAACAAACTTATATACGTAGCTGCAAGACATTAATTTTAAAGTTTTAACAAAATTTACTTAAATTTATAATTTTTTTTGAGTATTTTGTTTTAAAATTATTTAAGTTAGCAGAGCCGACTATATTTTCAATCTTTCGTCTGGTTATAAGAACTGTGTTCTTAAATTCAGTTTAGGTATAATATGATCTTAATTATAATGATGCCAACCCGTAAATTGATCTTGTTCTTTATCAACTGTTATACATACTGTAAATGAATACCGATACTGATAAAGAACATATAGAAACTTGCAGATTATAAGTTTGATCGGTATTTTTTTCCAAACAAAACAATTTTTCATATAAAAACTGAGTTTTCAAACGATTAATCCTATATCAACTATCTTAACAAGTGTGCCGATTTTAACGATTCCGATATTCGGTACTGTTGGCAGCAAAAGGAAGCATCTGTATCAAGTTTTATCTACATATAGCTAGGAAACAGACGCACATACATATGTGTCTTAATGTTCTGATTGGGAAAATATATATATACATATGTATATATATATATTATTTTACACATTACATATTTTGGCACACAATGATAATATCTTATGCCAGATTATAACAATTACAAATCATATAAATGTCTTCTGGGCAGCCCACCCAACACCCGGCAACGGTTTCAGTCCCCACCACCCACAATCCCACCCCCACCTACCTCTACAAATGATTTTTCCACAGCTAAGAAATTACACGGGATGCACAGGACACTTAAACACATACAAACAAACGTACACACACTCTCACAAATACATATGTATATATATGTATATACACACACACGCACAGCCGTTATGCATCTGTGTGCATATTATTAATTCTACTTTTTTATAAATACATACATGTTATGCATGTATTTCGCAAATGAATTCAATTTGTGCGTGTGTGGTATTTGCTATATAGTACGGGTTATGTCTTATATTGAAAACACCGGCTCCGGCTTTAGTAAATGGGCGAGCACTGGGCTGGGATCTGGTATCGTGTTAGCTCCCCGTCACAATTACAACCAGCAGCAGCTGATATGACAGCAGAAGCAGCAGACGGCAGCAGCCTGCGCGTGCTCGGGTTTTTTTACGTCGCTAAATGCACGACTCGCACAATTTTTGCAGCCTTACAGTTAATTATTTAGTTACCATGGGTTTGTTGTACACTTGGTTTAAGCAAAACATGCGAACGGTTTAAATATTTACCAATTATGTTGTTAAAACAATTTATAAATCCAAAGGACAGGTCTTGGCGTCAACGCTATCGATATTTTGTTTGCCGATTTAGCGATGTTTTGGTTGCTTTTTATTTATTTAGCTATCGATATATTATCGCTGTTCGCTTAATGGTAGCCCTGAAGTAAATTCGGCATGACTTGCCATTAACGATATTCAAAATATCGTAAGCTCGACAGTTTATTAATATTTATACTATCTCTTATGCTTAGAGTTCACTATATGCAAAAAAAAGGATTCTAAATACAAAACATTATAAAGTATGCTGTTGAGATATATCTCAAATAAAACCTCCTTGGATATTTGATTGGACCAAATAGTTTCGCATGAACGATGCATTTGTAACATAATTATGGGAGTGGGATTATTAAAAAAACTAGGTGAAATTTCTTGCAACAATTTTAAGTAATATAGGAAACACGTCAGAAAGATGACGGCTTTGAAATGCATATCGATCTGCATCGATAAATCAAGAACACTCCATAGATCGATAGATCCTATACTTCACCCTCATAATGTCACCACAGTTATGGCTCTGTTAACAATTTTCACGACTGCTGTTATTAACAGTTCAGCAAAATGTTACGTATTTGCCTCTGTTATACGAGGTGTGTTCAAAAAGTAACTGAAGTTTTAATATGCGCTACATATAAAATAATATTGTATACTTATAATTATAATTGTTCAATAGTAACGTTGCATATTGCACACAAGGCACGGATGGAAATGCTAGAGGCACGTAAAATATCAACCATTGAGAAATTGCTCCAGGGCATCCTTAGCCTCTTCATCGTTCTGTTCCAGAACAACTTCATCTAATGCCAGGTTGTTTGATTTTGTTTGAATTTCTGTACAATAAGAACGCAATTAGTGAGTACTGCTAGAATGTGATTTAAAAGTATAACATACTTGCGATCTGCCCGCGTTGCTTATACTCCTCCAGATCCCCACGAAATGCATCGTCGAACACAGCTTGACGTTCTTTCTGAAGCTGTCGCAGCTGCTGCTCATGAGCCCGAATCTTTTGCTGATGCTGCGCCGCAATCTTTTGTCTATACTGCTCCAGGTCATTGAGCTTCCTTTGCTTGTGCTTGGACAGCTGAAACTGTTGCTCCAGTATGAACTCCTGCAGCTCACATTCCTCGCACAGATCCTCCAGCTTTTCCAATTCAATCTCCAGTTGCGCGCCCATTACCTCTAATGACTCCAGCGTTTTTGCACTGGCTTGCAGCTTGACTACTAATGCGGGTAATCCTGCCAGACAAGTGTTGAGCTCATTAACGGTCGCCCGCTGTCCGCTGGCACGCTGCTGCACGGCTGCAATTTGTGCGGCCACTGCAGCCGCATGCCCAGCATTCTCCTCGTTGGCGGCATGTATTTGCTGCCAGTCATCCTCGTATTTGGACAACAGATTGCAGCCTGCTGCCACATTAAGCTGCGTGGGCACACCGTCAGCCAATTGTCCGCTGAGTGAATGCGAGCTGCTCCGTCTGGAGAAGCTTTCGTTCAGGCCCAAGCGTGATGAGCCCAGGGGCGTTGTGGGGGTTGTGGCTGCACTTGATTGACTGCTGCCGCTGTTGCTGACACGCTGGCGATATTGTTGCTGCAGACTCTCTGAGATGACAATGCCCTCCTGTATTGCATTGCTTAGCTTCTTCTTGAAGCTTCCAAACATTATCTAAAATTGGTTTTTCAATCTTTAAATGCAATTATAGCTGCTAATTGAACGCCTTTCGTTGTAAATAGAAAATCAGCTGGCAATGACAAGATACTGTCATTTGACAGATCGCTCGCGAGAGCGAGAGAGGCAATGAAACCTGTTGTCAATTATACTCTTTTTGGTGTTACCATAACTATATTATACAGTTTGTAACAAGGCATTAGCGTTGCCATACATTTTCATAAATTTGTCTTCCTAATTCCACTTTGGAGCGAAACTCATAAGACTAAGAAAAGTAACCGAAATAATGTTATTGATTTTTGTGTGTTCGAACAAATATAGATATATTCCAAATCATTTTTATTTAAGAAAACAAGTGCATTATGTAAACAATATATTTTATTTTTACTATAAAAAATAGATAATAATAAAACAAATAACTTTATTGAACTAAACTGTTTTGTACTTTGTATTTATTCATATGTGATGTTTCTCCTTTGACTAAAGTTTAACTGCCGTTCGAGCTAGTGAAAAGAATTCAATTATACACCAAAGGAAAGTATGTGTAATTCACAAAGTCTTATTAAAAATAAAATAATCTCGTTATAGGAAAAACAATTTCGAAAATCCGCCCAAAAATGGAAACCGGAACAGCCCTGTATTACGATTATGTACAAACAGTGGACCCTGTTTAAGTATGCTCTAACTAGTTACGCTAATCTTCAGTCAAATCCACGGTGGGTGTTAAATCAGCGGCAGAGGCAGCCGCCTGCGGAGCTGACTTCTGTGCATATTCCAACGGTGGCTTGTCCCCCAGCTGCTCTACCTCATTCTCAATTATTTCTATATCACTGCCGCTGTTGGGGGCCACAACATCTTCCGCACTGTCTGCCAATGATATGCAGCTGCGGGAGCAGCTATCCGTTTCGGAGTCAGATGCAGTACTGCCATCAGATTGCTCCTCATGCGAGCTCACATCAATTGTGAGTATATTTTGCACCTCATCATTTGATGATGCAATGGATAGCGCATCCGGTTGGACTGTAAGCTCAGTGGTTTCATCATCCATTAGTTCTCTGATTATATCACTTGAAGGAGATGCAGGTGGTGGCGGTGGATCTTTGGCTTGTGGTTGTGGTTGTTGTGCGCACAGTGCTTGACTGTAGGCCATGGCGACTGCTAGCGCCAAGTTATTTGAGTGCATGTAGTACTCGGAACTTGGAGCCGCTGCCCTCGTGGGATGTTCTTCCTTGCTGCTGCAGCTGCTGCTACGCCGTCTTCGCGTAGATTTCTTTTCCTTCTTGCGCTTTTTCTTGCGTTCCTTTCTGTGGCTGCGGCTATGACTGCGAGATTCTCTGGTTAAGCTTCTGCTACTGCTTGTACTGTAACTGCGTCTGTGTCGCCTTCTACTTTTTTTCCTGGAGCGACTCTTACGCTCGCTTCTACCGCGTGATTTCTCTCTTGTACTGCTATAATAGGCATTTCTTTTGCGCCTCTCGTATGAGTCCTCCAGTTCCTGTAGCTTTTGCTGGCAGCTCGCCCTCGTGCGCTCAGTTGCCCGCCTGTTGTGTCGCATTGCACTGTTTATGGTTCGCCCCAGAAATCGTTTGTTTGGTTTTCCCAGCGGATTTATTTTGCGCTCCTGTGGTCCAAGCAACAAGGTGTTGTTTTGACTTGGCATCTCGCGCATGAGCTCGGCAATTGCCATGCTGGTTCATGATATTAAAAAATACGTTTACTTATCTTAATAATAAAAGATTTTGTTTATTTTTACCTCGTAAGTGCTGAATCGTCCATGTCTAATTTTGTTTATGTGCAGCTGAGTTTATGGCGCTGCCACTGCAGCGCATATGTGGCAGCGTTGACATAAATCATCTGGCATCCCTGTCGCATGTAAAAGAACAGTGCTGCCAACTTAGGAGAATACAAATCTTGTGTTAATTAAACGAAATTCTAGCTAGATTGCTTAACAAAATCCCGCGAATTACAATTTTACAATGTAGATTTGCAATAAAAAAATATTTTAAGCATAGTCACCATATTTATATTCCTCTGTATTTAAATTCTTTACGCAATATGACTTTTAAAACGCCAAATTTTCCGCTAAAAATGCTAAGAACAAGTCAACAGTGTTGCCAGTTTTTTAAATGTATTTTTGGCGCGCTTTAGTAACTGGTTGAGCTTCATAAGATGTGCACGCGCAATAGTAAAACTCGTTATTTAAGTTGAAAACATTTAATAGACTTAGGTAAATATATAAGCAGCTAATATCACAGTTTGATCACATTTTGTTGACCACTTTTAGCGGCTATTCTCGGTTGTTAAGCACATTTTGCATCCATGTTATATACTTGCTGACGCGCGTATAAATGCCAGGTAGACCCGGACGCGCACAGCCAATGCCCGTTGAAACGACGCCTAGTAAATGATGCTCCTTGGACATCAAGGGGCCACCGGAATCAGCCTGCCAACAGCGAATATAGAATGCGTATATTAACATTTGTGCTCCATTAGAAAGCTGCATACTTACCCAACAGGAGTCAATTTGACCATTCTCATAGCCCGCACACAATTGGGTGTCGCCAATGCTGTTGGACTTGCCCAGTGCACGATAGGAGCGCTCACAGGCCTCGTTATTCCATATTTTGACCGTTGCCTTGCGCAAAACATCGGCCCGATCGCCCTCCGCCTGATTCTCATGCGTCCAGCCCCAGCCGGAGACAGTGCCATATTCCTGCTCTAAGCTACGCTGCTCCTTATCCGAACTAACACAGCTGGGCTGTATATGCGCCGTAAAGCCAATGGGCTGCACCAGTTCCAGCAACGCTGAGTGGGTATTCGCATACGTACACAAACTTGCTTCAATTAATGCGATATAATATATATTTACCAATATCATGCTTGACATTATTGCAGTCGTATTGTGGATGGGGCACAATGCTCTTGAAATCTACACGCAGGGCATCCGGACCGTTGCCAATGCCATTGAGATACTCTCGGATGCTGTGAAGACCCACAACGCCTTGAATTTGTGCCGGTTTCATGAACTTCTGCAGACCATTGCAGATGCAGTGGCCGGCGGTCAGTATCCAGCGCTCGTGTATGATGGTGCCGCCACAAAAGTGACCACCGCGTCGCATAAGGCTCACCATAAAGGGCATTTCATTGCGTTCAGCCTCGCTGCCGCCAACAATCTTAGGATTACGCACCGTACACGGCAAACCGGTAACTATTGATTGGCATATTAATTTTTATAAGTAATTAATTTTAAATCATTTCATATTCTATTTTGATCAGAACTTACACGCAATTTGCGCCTGCGCACATTTCAAAACATACAAAACTACAAAAACGTTGAAAAATTTGAACATTTTCTTGTTAATATTATAAACCGTTAAGCGGTTGCCGTTGCGAAACCATTCAACGAACTGTCACAAAAATTCTGTGCGCCAATTAATTTATATATGGGTCGAAACCGACTGTTCCACTGACTTATTTGCTGCTGTTCTATGTGGATTAGCAAACGTTCAGCGAGCTTTTTTTTCTCTTGATAACGAACGGAAGTCTCAACACCTGTTGCCGTTGCCGTTGTCGTTTCGAAGCTTTGAGCTTTCTGGCCAACCAACTGCACCTCCGTTTCGCCCATGTGCACCACAGCGCGCACACGTTTTGGCATTTCAATTGGCTCGTCTGTTTGTCCGTCCGCCCGCCCGCCCTCCCTCTCTGTACACAATTAAGGAGCTGCCGAATACACCGAAAACTGAAACGTAAACAAAAGCCAACAAAAAGTTTTTGTGTTTTGCGTTTTATGACCCAATGAAGTTCATGACATTGAATGGGTGACAAATAGTTGTGTTATTACGAGTATTTACTTTCAATTGTCTCTGTGGTTGCAACAACTTTATTTGCCCATTATCCTTATTTAGCATTTCAATTGATGTTCATTAATAATATGTTAAGTTTACATAATTATCATGATTTATGTAATCAAGCTACATCCTTTATTGAGTGGGTCATTTTGGGATTGAAGGTCTTTTGTATATAATTCATTTTAGTGATGTAAAAATCACTATGTAATGTTCTCCGATGTTTTCCAAACAAAACATCGATGTTTTTACATCACTAATTCATTTTAAAGGGATTGTTTTAGCGCCCTTAAATTTATATAAATAATTCCACTTATACTGCATCCGATTGATGTAATACTAAAACAATATTCAGCCCATTTTAAGCAATTTGAGTCAAATTTGCAAGTTTACAGATAGATTGTTAGTTAAATTAAAATAAAATAATAAGTATGCAATATAATTAGTTTCTTAAAGGAAAAGATTGACTGGTGAATATATCGGCTAATATTTAACATATAGTATATGAATATATACATATATTTATTTAAACATTGCCTAAATTACTTTCGAAATCTGTATTGGCCTTATCAAGAGTTTTTGCTTGATATGAATTTAAATGGTTAAGAACTGAAAATTCAAACTATGCAGAAATACTATATATTTTTACTCCCTGTACCCATAAAATGGGTAAAAAGGGGTACTAAATCTGTGCATTGTTTTTAAGCCTACAGATGGACATTTAAGGGGCTATAAAAATAACATCACAGTGTAATATAAGTAATATTTAATTATTTTCAACAGTTTTTGCAGACTAAGCGTAAATCTAAAATTTAAACTATGCAGAAATATTACATATTTTTTACTCCCTGTACCCATAAAATGGGTAAAAAGGGGGTATTGGATTTGTGCAAAAGTATGTAACGGGCAGAAGGAGACATCTCCGACCCTATAAAGTATATATATTCTTGATCAGTATCAAAAGAGATTTCGATTTGGCCATGTCCGTCTGTCTGTCCGCCTGTCCGTCCGTATGTATGAACGCAACGATCTCAGCAACTATAAGAGCTAGAGACACCAAATTTGGAATGTAGGTTCGTGTATAGCAGGCGCAGGTCAAGTTTATTTCTGATCTCAGATATCTCCCCCCGTTCCCCCGCAATTCGATCAAAACGTTTTACTGCCACAGTTTTAAAGATATAGCTTTGGGATTTGGCATGTACAATACTTTAGCCACTCTTAATATACTGTCAAAATTTCAAGTCGATTGGATAATAAACACGGAAGTTATTCCACAAAGAAGATTCAGTACTCTAGCGAGGGGGGAAGAAGCAGCACAGCCACGACTTAAAATGCCTTGCTTGTTCTGTCGCCTTGAGGTAGAGTCATCTAATTTGACATACAGTCTACTGTTTTTTTTTTGCTGAACCTACAAATAACCAAATTATAGAGGACTGGGAACATAGTATTCTGCAGTCGGGTGCGTTCGAATGCAACGTTCCTAATTATTTTAAGCCTACAAAGTACAGAAGGACATTAAAGAAGTTCTAAAAATGAAATCTCTTATTAAGAACTTGTAGTGTACACTATTTAACCATCATTGAACTTCAAATTGGTATATCAAAATCGTCGTTGTAAAGCTTTTACCAAACAATTGAATGTAAATAACCTTAAACGTCATATTTCCCTTCAAAATTTGAGTTGGCCTAATCATTAATATTATGCTAATTGCAAATGCAGCTGTGCATAATGATGAGCCAAAGTGCGTACCTAATTGAATTTCAATGTAATGGCTAGAAATGTTAATTATAACTTTGACATTAACATTGCCCTTAAAAAAAAGCAAGCTGAAGCTTACAAAGTCGAAAGCCGTCAATGACGAGCGTTATAAATGCAGGTGGAAGCGCATTGAGTGCAATTTGATTAGACAAAAATGTTAAGTAATATTATATTATGGAATATTAATTCAATGAAAATATAATAGGCGATGCAATAAACAATCAGGAATTAAACTGAGAAATCAAGGCAGAGCCCACATGAATGTTATAAATAAAACATATATTCTGACATATTTATTCAATGAAATATCAGGAATTGAATTCAAATGTATAATAATGACATTAGATATCATAAGACAGAACCCACATAAATGTTGAGTAGGAATTAAAATATTGAATTGCGTAATAATGTGATCAAATAAGAAATCAGTTAAATGGACCACAAATAGATTGAATATTAATTGTTTTCTTAACTGGTTGAACAACTGAGACATGTGACGCTTATCTAGGAATTAAGTAGTTCAAATGAAACCGAAATTAATACGAAATATGAAACTGAAAACCAGAAATATGACGCCCATCCAACAATTCTTAAAGTTCATTGATCGCGGCAGCTTATGCGTCTTGTTGTTTTGTCCATATCTCTCATACAAAATGCTAATTCACAGTAAAATAGTCAATAAAAACGTTGTCTGTTGACAACCTAACCAAAATAAATAATACATAATAGCCAACACCTGAGTGGTACTCGTAGTTCCCTCTAAAAACGAGTTTAGGTGCATTGACACCCGCCTCCAAAATTTGCCACTTAGACGCATTCAATGTGAAGGTCGCTTCTCGCTTTTGTCGCAATTGTTTTTTGTTTTTCAATTGTTGCTTTTGGGGCGATAGGTTCAACGACAGCTTTTGGTGACTAATTGCATTAGAGGAAGTCTTTCGAGGGAGTCGCGATGCGGGTGGCTTGTGGGAATTACAATTAAGTTAAATCGGAAACTTGTTCGATATTTGCATAAATTTGAAGAGTTTTAAATAAAATTAACAAACGAAGCGAAACAAATTTCCTTAGCTTAAGGATATCGAAACACTAAGAACCAGCTTGATTTGATTTCAACTAAAACATGGTGGTTAAACGGTTCTATATAAGATTATCGTTTATAAGGATATCTATATGCTTGTATATTTATAGTACAAGTATTTTAGTATTCAAATAACATCGATGCTAAGAAATTAAATAGAAAAGCTAATAATATAATCACGAAATTGACATTAAAAATAAGCAATTGCATAGCACTTACTTAAAAATGTTGAGAATCGCAGAGAAGGGCGCACAATAGTAGACCTCCTTAATAAGCACTTCCATTAAATAAGAATAGCAAAGAAGGGTGTACAATAGTATAACTTGTCCCGAAATGTATAACGCGTTGAAGAAGATGTGTTCCACAAAGTATATATATTCTTGATCAGCATCAATAGCCGACTCTGTTTGTTTCTATGCAAACTAATCTCTCAGTTTTGGAGCTATCGGGAGAAAACTTGCCACAGATGCTTCTTTTTCTACATATGTCGGAGACGGGCGGAGCGGACTACTATAACATATAGTTGTCATAGGTACAATCGGTTGACAACTATGTTTTTGTAATAAGAACATTTTTGTTTATACAAATATGTGGTCAGGATATTTACCCAATTGAAATCTCTATATAGTTTATACAATATGACAAATTTGATCAAAATCTAATCACACTATTATATACATAGCTGTTATAGGAACAATAGGACGAATATTAACTTTTTTTGTATAAGAAATTACTGCTGCAAGGATATATGTACATATATCGTTGGCGGCATTTTTACGGACTTTTTGTGCAACTAATAAACTAAAAAAGAAAAAAAAAGACAACTTATATTAACATTAAAAATTCTAAAATTTCCTATACTGTGACTCAGTTTAAATAAAATCGAAAACAAAAGATATTCTTTACGATACATTCTGAATAATAAAATAATATCAACACTTTCGTTTAGAGCCTAACCTAACCTAAGTTATAATGTTATAATTATTTAGAAAGTTGTGTAATGTTTTGTGTATAAATACTGTTAGTTATAGGTAAATAATGAAGTAATAATAATAATAGTTTACTTACCCTCTCTATAGTCAGCTATTATGAACGTTGCTGGGATCGTTTATTTGGTTTTGATTATTTCTCGAAAGCCAAGTGTTTAAGGAACGGCTTTCTGAGCAACAATCAAAATGATATAAGCGTCCTTTGAAGTTCAACTCCAGATGAGAGACATTTCAAATACTTGTTTTTCCACTTGAAACCGCACATTTGTTATATTATATTATATTATTCTCACAGTTGCTATTTGAGTTTATTTGGCAGAGCAGACACGTCTGCACGGTGTGAGTGCTGCACTCGAACTGCAATTGTGATGCGAGTGCTGTAACGTTGTATCCTGTGATCCTTGTAATATGTCGAAGCGCAAAGTGCTGCGGCATTTACTCGAGCGCTCCTTTACCCCCTCCTTACAGGCGCCAATTCGGCAACAACCCTTGGCCATGGTTTTCTGGCCTGCGACCATGCGGCGTATACATGATACGAAGCGGAAATCTGAACTCGGCTGCCACTTCAACATCCTTTCGGCTGGCTGTCGGTTGTAACTCGGCTTGTTGCAACTGTTAAGTCGACCAATGAGCGTTGGGCATTGTTGTTGTTGTATTCCTTGAACTGTTCTGTGGAATTGCGCAGGCGTAAATTATATCAGTTGTGAGTTTTACCTGAAGCAGTTCTTAGCTGGAAACCCGTAACGCCCCTAAAAGTGTGCTATATCTACATCTGTGTGCAATATAAAAGTTTGCTAAACGTTTAAAAGCCTTTCATTAGTCCTTTTAATGGACATGGCCCTAAAAATAGATTGAAGCGGCAAGTTGTATGCAAATTTGACCGACATATGTTGATAACTCACTTCTCATCACACAGGTAACTGCAGAATGTGTGATGATTTTACATATATAAAAGCAGAAATTGAAGAATCTGGGAGTGTATTAGGAAGCTTGAACTTTGGAGTATATAGAAGGTGGCAAGCCTGAAATTTGTGATTTTTATTAGTTATGTGAATAACATATCAGAATTTGAGAGAGTTAGCCGAGAGTTGCATAAATACATTAGACTACTTCTGTATATAATATTAAACTTTATTTTGTGAGCTCCTTTAAAACTGTCATGTCCTTTAAGAACTTAAG
The DNA here is from genome assembly GCA_037075165.1 of Hirtodrosophila histrioides. Lineage (NCBI taxonomy): Eukaryota > Metazoa > Arthropoda > Insecta > Diptera > Drosophilidae > Hirtodrosophila > Hirtodrosophila histrioides. The sequence goes on along the minus strand of JBAMCL010000189.1, from coordinate 3,283,375 downwards.
CAAATAAGTTTTTGGGTTGAAAAGGATTGGAATTGACGTTGAATATATATTGAGAATGGAATCATTGAATGATTTTGTGTGGTATTTTGAAACTATTGTACTCAGAAAAGTAAGCTATTCAATTGATAGAGTTTTGATAAATCAATTAAGTCTACTTTACTGCCTTGCAACATAGATACACTTTCTCTATTCCTTTAAAGATAATAAGTCTTTAAGTACCGCTATATTGCGAATTTTAACTAGGGTTAATGGAACTCTAGCAATTCCTAAAGGAAACTTACTTGCTTCGAAAGTTAATTTATATTTGGTTTTATCATATTAAAAACTTTGATATAGAAATTGTTTTAAGTGCTATTAAATATATAACTCTATTCTATAATAATAATAATAATAATGTTGATTTCTCACTTTTTTTTATTTTGTAAAAATCGTTGTCTTTATATTCTTCAATCGAACAACAATTTAGTTGATTCAATGTTTTTTGTATTTCAAAGTAGCTGTATTTTAATTTTCCTGCAGTTTCTTCCTTTTTACTTGGGAGTTTCTTGGACATCAGCTTGCGCGAAAACAGCGCTTGTCCAATATTTTTTCTATAAGGTGCAATTTATTTATGCATATTACTGGCAGAATCTGTGCTTTGACAAGAAATGGATATCTGTTTAATAAAGACAGTATTTGGACTGTGAAGTTTTCCTCCTGATTTATATATACTCGTACCTGTACTCTGTAGCTGTCCAGCGCTCATGAGACGCAGACTCAAGCATCTGGGATCCCATACCTTCACTTCCTTAAAGGGTGTATCGAGGACAGCCACTGAACCAACTCTTAAAATTCCCGAACGTTGTCTTTAAAGAATCTTAAACGTCGCAAGGGTCAAAAATGCGGTAACACTAAGGACCAGATGGTCTATGTGAGGCCACCCGTCTTAACCTAACCTATATATACGTAGTATAGATTTACAAAGCAAGTTTAAGCTAAAACTTCTTTGACTAAATCCAGTCTTTGTTGAAGTTGTTGTATAGAGTGCAACCCCTTTAGTCCCCGCCACAGGCAGTCCCCAAGCCTTCAATCAACAAAACTACACACACGCAATCGTACATCAACAGATTGCAAACTAAATATATTTGACTGACATTTACATTTTATTCTGCAAATTGTGATTGACAAGCTGTTGACACGCTTTTAAGAGTATCCCCCCGCCATAACCCTCTCGCTGTACCCCCCAAAAGCAATTTAACCCCTTCGCGGCATAAGATTTTTGCAATTAATTATTTAGAATTGCATGGACGTGGTACATGTTGCAAAAACTGCACAACATGCAACGCGTCTAAATGCAACCTGAAATATCTAAATTATTGATGAGTGCAAAAGTCAGTGAGCAGTCGCTACATTTCAATATGCTAATTACTTTTGTCTTGGATCCATATCCACTTCCTCATCCACGGCATAAAATATAGTATGCAAGTGCCACCTAGTGCTAATGATGCTGTAGCCGCTTTTGGCTGCAATTTCCCCAGCGAGTTGGCCCAACTTAACAAATGCCAAAATCTATCGAAGGCGACATTTCCAAAGAAAACAATACAAGCACGGTAAGAATGCCTATAGAAAGTGTGCTCGACAAAAGAAATACCCTGTAGATAAGTGTGTAGTATTCAAATGATGCTGTCATTATTATGGGACTCCTAAGTTTCGATACACAACATCGATTCTATCGATAACAATGGTCATCTTTGAGACTTAAAAAGCAGACTTAAGATTGGAATTAAGAATTTTCTCAAATCTTTCATTTCTATATTAAATGTACAGTTGACTAGTTATGAGTTATTATAATAGTTGAAGGCCCTGGCCCTAGAAGTTACCATTATATAAATAAATAAATAAATAGAAATAAGTGAAAAAAACATTGAGTTTGGTGACCTTTCTAATTTTTGATAACAACCTCAACCGTAACGTATTTGTACCGATATATTTCGGTTACTTTTTGGTAACTGTTTTCAGGATGAGATTCTTATACTCGCCCACTATGTAGCCTGGAGTTTTTAACTGCGTAAGGGCCACTTTTTCAATGTCTAGTTACGTTGGAGTTTAACTGAACTTCACATATATTTCTCTGTCCGATAAGGTATCGATTAAAATTTTCGAAAATAAACCTTTTAGGTTAGGTTAGGTTGGGTTAAGTTAGGTTAGAACGGATGACGGTTACGTTACACTTAGACCACTTGTTGGCCTATTCTTATACCATTCGGACCTGTCGTGTCCTACTCCATAAGTTGACATTTGATCACAAAGCAGTCCATACGGATACATGGATGTCATCCGCTATCTTCCTAGATCTAAAGTTAATTCATGAAGAAGTGTTACCTCTAGTTTTCATGGTCTCTGAGATCCAGATCTTAGCAACGCGTCAGTTGATGCCCATTCAAGCAGTTTTATTGAGTACAGGGTATAAGAAAACAAGCAAACAACAATATCTCACAAGAAAGGCTGTAAAATGTGTCTGCAATTTGGATATGCTGGCTGGCAGTCAAACAATTCCAAAAAGGTAAGAAACTGAGCTGGCTGGCGAAAAACCCCCCGAACTTATTCCTATGTTTAACCGGTAGCTCTGTTGCGCGTTGTTTCTGCGTGACAATTGGCCCAATTTATTATTCATTAGGTTAAAAAGTCACAGCACAATACAACTGACAGCTAGTCAGTCAGTCAGTTACCTGAGAGCCATTAGTAATGTTATTCCTGGCTTGCGGTGGGTTGATTTTCGGTATTTCGACTCTCCAAGCATTTTCAACATTTAACGGCAAAACTTTGGAAATTTTCTAATTGATTTGCTAGAAAAATTGTTGTTGATTTGTTTGCCTTAAGTTTGCTGACATGCAGACACAGACACAGACACACGAAACTTGTTAATTGAGTTCCTTTACAGACTCTTAGGATAAACAGTATATAGTCAGTGGATTCGCTAAGTTATTTAAAGTTGTACAAGCATCTGGTTGTATAATTAAATTGGGCTGAGAAACTGTGCAGCGAGCTTATCTTGAAGTGTTGCAATGCTGAGCGGTTTTAGGAGATTCTTTAGATTGGCTGAATTTGAAATTGGTAAGGATATCTATGAGACTTGTTCCCATTTCCGATTCCGTTTAAATGGTATTGTAATTTTTAGATCTTTTGAATTTTGAATAATAATTAAAGATGTGGCTTGAGAGGTTTTGCTTTTCAGCGCGTGAAAAGACAAGTTTAAAATTCAGAAAACATTCGAAAACTGATATATAATATCTAAAAGATGAGGATAAAAAGAACAAACTCCGAAATGGGACCAGTTCTGTACATCTCTTGATGTTTATAGCTTATAGTATCAATGAGAGAATTGGCTGAAGAGGAACTTGGTCTACAATGCTTTTATATATATATTAAATGCCTTTATTTTTGAATTAAGCCTATAGATCACAGTTGTATTGTATATAGTTTTAAATGATTTTCAGTTCCTGGTATATGTCATCCTTTTATCATTTGTTCCATATTTATGCAAATTGTTTCTCTTGATTTGATTAAGTATAAGATTGTCATATTTTAATATAATGTTCATGTGCATAATCAAAAGAATTTATATGCGTACATCCCCTCTACGCCGCTTCAACCCCGCCATTTATAGTCCATTATATCTCAGCTGTCAGTTGCAAAATTCCGTGGAAAGCAAAATATGAAAATATAACGTCCCTTGAAGAGTTTGGATATAAGTAGTGTAATGGAAAGCCTTCAGTGGCTAATGGACTTAAATGGAAATTATATTAGGGCAATACTTGCCTCACCACATTTGACATTCCGGCGTAGTTCTCAGCTCGGCTCGTCAATTAAAAGAATCATCCGGCAGGCAGGCAGCCTACAGATTTTACGGCATCCTGCCGCTGACTTTTAACCTTTTGCCCATTTGGTTTGCTTACGTAATGTATGTATATGTATGTGCATGTGTGTGTGTGTGTGTGTGTGTGTGTGGGCCAAATCAGGTGTCACTTTGAAGGGTAGAGTGCTGTTGTGGCCCAGGCAAGCAGGGAAGTTGCCCGATGCCAGTAAACTGTCAAGCGAAATAATGCTTGTTGATACAAATATTTCCACACACACTTACTCCTTGCCACAGGACAATTTGGTCAACGGTTGGTTACCGTTAGAGCTGGTCGCGTGTCGTGACACGAACGTACGTCGCACGACTTAGCTCGACGTGTTCGTGCTATAATATGTTCGTGATCTTGCACGATGCAAGGATATACAATTCAAAATGAAAAATAAATATTAATATTAATAGCTTATACTAAATAGCTCAATAAGCTTGAATAATTTGATATTTTAAACTGGAATTCATTAATTAAATAATATTAATATTATTATTAATATTAATATTGAAAATTAAGAAAAATATATAAAGGTATTTCGATAAAAATATTGGATTATCTGTCACTAGAAATTATTCTTTTGTTATACCCTAGCAGAGGGTCTTATAATTTTGTCTCGAAATCTGTATTAAACTAAAGGAGACGTTTTCGACCCAACGAAGTATGTATATTCTGGATCAGCATGAATAGCAGAGTTGATATAGCGTCATCCGTCTGTCCGTCTATTTCTATGTGACCTAGTCTCTCAGTTTTAAAGCTATCGTAATCAAACTATGCACAGATCCTTCTTTTTGCTGCAGACAGTACATATGCCGGAACTGGCCGGATCGGACCACTATAACATATAGCTGCCAAAGGAATGATCGATCAACAATTATGTTTTTGTATGAAAAACTTTTTTGTTTATAAAGATATCCTCACCAAACTCATTCAAACTGAGTTTCTAGAAAGCTTGAACACTATATCACATAACTGCCATAGGATCGGGTGAAAAATGAGTTTTTGTATGAAAAACTTGTTGTTTATACAAATATTACATCCAAACTAAGTGAGAGTTTTATTATACTTCAAATAATTTCCTATAATATTATCATAATTGGACCATATGGCTCCTACAGGAGCAATCAGATGAAAATTAAGTTTTGTATAAAAATTAATTCCTGTTAGGGTATATAGCTTCGGCACTTTGAAGATCTATCGATCCATCTTTCTTGTTTTTTTGTTTAAATTCCTTTTTGTAACTTTTTTGTAATCTATATCTTTAGATCTTAACTGTGTAGTCATCTTTGTGAAGTCTTATTAATATCATATTAATTCTGTAGTAAGAACATTATTATATTATCCAGCCTTTGTTGTCTTAGTTGGAACCATCACATACTTCCTTGCCAAGGTCCTCTTCCATAAGAGCTTCCCTAACTTACATAAGGAAATACTTAAACTTTTCTTAATTGATAAACTCAAAACCCTATAGTTAATTGTTTATTTATCCACAAATAAATATTTACTCGAAAAAAAAGTATTATTTATTCAAGCAAGATAATCCTTTTAATCTCTATTACGAAACACAGAACTGAATAAAGTATTTCTACAACAAATTCTGTATTCGTGTTGCCATCTCTATTAAACGTTCCGATATGTATCCGCATATATGTATATATATATAAATATTTTTTGGTCTTTTTGCCTACTTTTATGCATATTTAATACGCAATTAAGCAATTTGAATAGCAGCTAACATGGAAAATGCATTTTCACGCTTTTCACCTGAAGCGGCGAGGGGTTTGTCAGGCACGATATCAAAAAGTTCACGTGTCCCCCTGCCCCACGTCCGTCTGCCGAGACATACGTAATCAATGGAATGAAGTCATGGCTTTTAATTGCTGAAAATATTCGGCGACATTTTGCCATTTATAGATTTGGACAGTTCAGTTATTGCTGCTAATATGACATTTGTCACAGATAATATTCAATTATGGAACTAATCGCTTACTGGCAAAACTTACAATTTAATTGTATAAAAATAACCCAATTAAATAATTTGTCAAGGAACTTTAGCTTATGTCTAGTATATTGATAAAATAATACATATTTATTATCAAACTGTATTGGGATTATAAAATCTTTCTCAGTTCTATTAATATAACGAATCGGCAGCCCATATTATATTAGTGTTTACATATATAATTCACTAAAAAAATATTTATTTAAAATTGATACAAATATATACTAAAACCGCTAGTTAATACGCTTGATTGAATATATTTTTTACCTTTATTATGATTTATTTTGTAATAGCTTGCTATTATATCTAAGAAGTATGCTCCCATTTCCTAAACACCATAAACCTAATATTCCACAATTCCAATCTTATTGACACACTATCATCCCCTAACTGGAAAGTATTTAATAAAATAGTTTATTATCTTACAAAATTGGACATTTATCATCTAATCTAAACACCTAAACATTCACATAACAGATCACACATAACATATAAAATCTATCACACAACCTAAACATTCATATAAATTTAATTGTATTTATTTATAAGTTTTGTATACTTCCCACACTACTAAGCTGAAGGCCCCGATGCTATTGCTTAGTTAATTCCCAATTACCTTATAATTCTAAGGTAATATTATAATAGAATCCAAGAGGTATTAAATTCTCGTATTCAAATTGACAGAGCATTCACAAACTTCATAAAGAAATGAACAGGTTTCTACACAATATCCAATTATTGACTGTAATTGTTTAAATTAGCTTTAGGAAGAAATTTCCTTTCATTACTTGTTGTATGTCCCAAAAACCAAGCTAAATTGAATGATTGGTTTTGATCTATAATTTACATGATTAAAAGTTTTTCCTTGTTTTCATTGCCTATATCGGGAAATAGCACATTTTAGGCTGCTTGTGTATATATATTTTCGTTTTGGTTTTGCAGTTTGAACAAGTCAAATGATTTAGGGCAGTATGCATTTTTAATACAATTGTTATACCCTGTAGTCAGTAAATGGATAGAAAGAGTATAACAGAACTGTCCAAATATATGTAACAGAGCGTCTAATATATATATATATATATATATATAATATATATAAGACAACAAATCAAGCTTATTTGAAATCATTATATACTCGTACGATTAAATTATCTTCCGAATAAGCAATTCAAAAATACCAAATTACAAGCAAAGTTTTAAAGAAATTGTTTTGATATTTAGTACTTATCAACTTTAATATGTCATCTTTGTATTATACAAATTTCAACACGATCGGGCAAACAGATATTATTCAACAGACTATTTTATGCGAAGCAGATGGTAGTATCTAGCTTGAGGCGTGTAGGTAAATGTAAAAGTGTGTTAAGCATGGCAATAGGGTGTCTGATAGTCTAACAACATAGACTAGGGTATTCGTATTAGTATGAGCTTGCACTTAGAAATACAAGAAACGCATTCCACGTGGCTCAACTTTGCCATTTTTGATTTGAGAGTCACCATTGGTCACTTTACTGACCAGCACAAGGACTGCAATGGACGCCTCCTACTTTACCAAGTCCTGCTGTTCCGCATTGGGCCTCTCACTCAGTTCTGTGGAGTATGCTCTACCCGCTACCCTCTACCCGCTACCCTCGTAGTTGTTATTGTTATTTTTAGTCTGTGGCCGCTTCACTTTGCTTGACCATTCCACGTAGTAGTATTCGCGTTGGTGGTGGTGGTAAGTAGCCCCTTGTCATCAGCGTTAGGGGTTGCTAGAGGTTTTGTCTCTCAGTTGGTATGGTCAGTCAGCGGGCCTTGGGTACGATCAACTTGCCAGCGAGGGGTGGTTTCAGTTTTATACTGTAACCGGGCCTTAAAATGGCGTACATAAAACGTATCAAATATGGTACTGTCATAGAATGAGCTGATGAAATTGTTGAAAGGAAGTCAACAGAGTGGATTTGGGAACTACATCAAAATCATTTGAAAGTAGAATACAACTTTTATAAAGTAAAGCCTCACAGCAAATGGGTTTAAGCATTGAGTAAGGGCATGAATTTAGCCATAGACTTTTATGTAATATATCTTTAAAATTATTTAGTCTTTAAAATATTAATAACCATACTCTATCAGGAACAAAGGTAAATGAAGACTGACTACAGAAATTATCCTGTGAAGTATAGATATCTGTTGATTAAGGTCTTCCAAATTTTCTTTGTAGAGAGGCAGAATATGATTTAGAAAAACTACTACAACTTCCCCCATCGGATTGGATATTCCATTCCTATTCTTTTTCTTTAGGTTTTATGCTGTAAATTAACCTTTAAACAATATTTGAGTTTTTTCTTTATTACAAACTCTTACTAAATTACTAACTTTCCCCAACATGTTGGTGTCGTTATTAGATTCAAATATTTTAAATTTTCCATAAATTTATGTATTAAATTATATTTTAGATTCGAGGCTGCACTGTTTTGCCTTTGTAAATGAATAAATTTATAAGAAAATAAATAAACTATTGTAATCATTCGGAATCAATATTGTTATTCGCCCAGAATTTGGAAAATACATTGAAAATTTGTTTGGGAAAGTATATCCTGAACAATATTAGCTGTTGCTTTCCGACATGAATATCGAGAGCTATTTCAATCGAAAACGGGTATATAAAATGAGGAGGGATTTGGAATAAAAATTAAGTTATAGTTCAAGAGAATAACAATAAAAAAATTGGATTAATCTATGGAAAATCGCAGACTGTGTTAATATGTAAATATTAGCTAATAAGGGTCTTAAAGTGTTCCTAGAAAAGTTATATATTCTAGTTAGTTATTCTCTTCTAGTGTTATTTCTTTCTGATTAACAGATAAATATAGTTTTGATATTTGAAATGCTACAAGTTATATAGAAATATTATTATTATTATTTTTGTTATTATTATTTTTGTTATTATTGTTGTTATTATTATTATTATTGATTTTATTATTATTACTACTACTATTATTATTATTATTATTATTATTATTATTATTATTATTATTATTATTATTATTATTATTATTATTATTATTATTATTATTATTATTATTATTATTATTATTATTATTATTATTATTATTATTTTAATATTATTATTATTATCATTCGCAGAACAATACTAGAGTTGAATTTTTACAATATATAATATGTATTTCAAAATATTATATTCCTATTTAACTTTAGAGTGCGTGCCAAAGATATAGAGAAGCTTAAAAGATCTACTAGATAAAGAAGAGCTAACAATATTACACTTATTATATAATTTTAGACGCTGTTCCACCGGTCATATAACTTCAGTTTTAGTAGACCGCTAATGGGTTAAACTTCATACAATCTATTAAAATATATAAAGGTTTACTGATTATAACTAATAAACCTATAGAAAAATTGCGGTATTTGTTGGATTTATTATAAGCTTGGAAAACAAATTCAACAAATAAGCAACAGCCAGGAGTCAGGCCATGTCGCATGTTGCTGTCCTGCTCACTCGCACAGCGGCCATTTTTTGGGAATCCTCAATGCAAATACACACGCACACACACGCACACACACACACATACACACACATACACACAAATATGTTGCGCATTTAAATAAACTAATTAACAGGCAAATTATTTGTTTTTTTGCAAATTGTTGCCTTCTTTTTTTTTTTAAATTTGTTGTACTTTGCCAATGTTAAAGAATAAATGTAGTTTTCTTTTGCTAAAAAAGCTTACCAAAAATTGCCACATTTGATTTGAATTTAGCCAATTGTTAAATGAAATTCTTGTTGTTTTTTGAATGCTTTCTTGGTAAACTTTTCTCCGGTTTGTTGTATGAAATGTTATGCAACAAATATTCAACATTTTGCAATTGTTTGAAGCTCTAAAATGCGTTTATAGGTTGTATGTTTTTTTTTTTTTTGGTTTGCTTTGCCTTCCTCTTATTTTTTTTTTTGTGGCGTTTTCTTTTGCATTTTGTCGGCGTTTGTTCACTTTTTACTCTCCGCTCTCTCTCGGCCAGTTTACACTTTAAAGTTTCAAATGCGCACAATCCAACAAATGCGCAAAAACCACGTGCTTTTTTACAGTATTTGGTATTATTATAAATATACGCTATTTTTTTTTTTTAATATTTTGTATTTATTTGCCGCGCACTTTTCGCTACAGTTTGAAAAATTATTCCTCAATTTTAAAGTTTTTTTTATTTTTTCATTTTTTATTACGAAATTTACAAAATTTTTAGTTAACTTGTTGGAGCCCGTTGCTCGTCCTGCCACGCACTTTCGACGACTAAATTCGCTGAATGCGTTTGAAAATTTTTTTAAAAATAATTCGATGCTGCCTCGAGCGCGCAAAAACTAAATGAAAAGAAGCAGAAGTTCGAGGCGATCGCTCTCGCCTCTATTTGTATATATTTTTTTGTTGTTGTTCGTTTATTTTTTACAAAGGGGTGAAACGTAATTTGCTTTATAGCGCGGCAAAAGGGAACATTCAACCCCCTGGGCAACCCTAAAAACCCTAAAAAACGGGTTGCCAGCCCAGCGCGACGCGTCGCTTGGTCTCCGGAGGTTTTTGGTTTCGGGCTGCCTCTCCCTATTGTGTGCGTTCGCGCGCCTGCAAATCACACACACACACACACACACACTCACACACACACTCACACACACATGCAAACATCATCATCATCATTATGAAGAATCCATTGTGATCATGACGTTGTCCTTGCACAATAATCCGCCAGACCGCCAGACTGTGACTGAGATTCTTTTGCGCCGCTTTGTTGACACACCTTTTGAGGCATTTCCACACACACACACAAACACACACACACACACAAAAGTATCTTGCAGATTGATCCGTTCTGTTCTCGGTTCTCCTCGTCCTTTGCCTGCTGTTTTTTTTTTTTTTTTTTTTTTGGATTCGGATTTGGCGCGCTTTTTGCATAGATTTATTTTTTTACTTTATAAAGGACACTTGGCTGCCTTTAGGAATTTGTTTTTTCTTTTTTATGCTCTTCAGCTTGTCTCGTCAGTTTTCTGAGTTTCTTTACTCATTTGCATTTTAGCTATTGAAATTTCTGGTTTAAGACTGTTGGCATTCTGAAAAGCATCTCAGGCTTCTACAGCTGTTAAAAATGTATTTAACTAATTCTAAAAAGAATAGATATATTTTGAAATTATAAAAAACATATGTTTTTATTCATTTAGTGTTGATGAAAGTAATTAGTTCAAGCCGGGGTCGGAAAGCAAGTGGGTCAGGGGTAAAGGCAATCGCCTTACAGAAGGGGGAGCACTCGGGTTCAAATCTAGCCGACTACCTCTCAAGTTTGGAGAAAATTTCTAACAATAAGGTCACTGATGAAGATCCTTGGCAGCATCCGAAAAATTTCATATCAATCTGTTTCTATATTCACCCTGAATTGTGGACGATTAGCCTGCTAAATATTTCATTTACAAACTATACGTCGCTAAACACACATTTTTATTTAAACAATAATATAAAACCAGAATTTTAATATAAAATTTAATTTTTGTTTGATTCCTTCTATGGGAGCCATGTGGTCCGATTTTGATGAAATTATATGAAACTATTTGAAGTATAATAAAACTCTCACTTAGTTTGTATGAAATATTTGTATAAACAAAAGGTTTTTCATACAAAACATAGTCGTTGACCGATCATTCTCAAGAATTAAAGGGAGTCCAGTACTTGACTATTTTGGTGTTCTAATTTTGATCGCCCTTCTCTGCGATTCTTATAAATTATAGGGACTCCAGCACTATTAACTATTTTGGAGGTCTACATTTGATCGCCCTTCTCTGCGATTCTCAAGAATTAAAGGGAGTCCAGTACAATTGACTATTTTGGAGGTCTACTTCTTATCGCTCTTCTCTGCGATTCTCAAGAATGAAAGGGAGTGCACTACAATTTACAATTTTGAAGGTTTACATTTGATCGCCCTTCTCTGCGAATTTCAAGAATTAATCGTAAAGAAAGAACGGCTATATACCCTAGCAAAAATTAATTATATTTGTATAAGCAAGAAGTTTTATATATCAAAATAGTGGTTCGATTTAACCACATTTGGTCAGATTGCATTTTTCACCCGATCGTTCCTATTGCAGCTATATGATATAGTGACCCGATTTTTATCAAATTTGGTCAGATTGTATAGACTCTTTAGAGACTCAGTTTGGGTGAGTTTGGTGAAGATATCTTTATAAACAAGAAAGTTATTCATAGAAAACATAGTTTTATAAATTTGATCGCCCTTCTCTGCGATTCTCAAGAATTCAAGGGACCCCACTACAATTTATCATTTTGGAGGTATAGTTTGTGAATGGCATATTTTTTTATTTTGGAGGTCCACTTAAGTGTGTGTGTGTGGGAGCGAGAGAGAGAGAGTTAGAGGGAAAGAGAGGGAGAGAGTGAGAGAGAGAGAGAGAGAGAGAGAGAGAGAGAGAGAGAGAGAGAGAAGGAAAAGGAGAGAGAGAAGGAAAAGGAGAGAGAGAGAGAGAGAGAGAGAGAGAAAGAGACAGAGAGAGAGAGGGAGAGAGAGATAGAGACAGATCGCCCTTCTCTGCGATTCTCAAGAATTAATGGGAGTTCACTACACAACACTACCCTAGCAGCAATTAATTTAGTTTTCATGAAATATTTGTATAAGCAGAAAGTTTGATATAGCGATATAGTGGTCCGTATTTTGACCAAATTTAATCAGATTGTATAAACCCTCTAGAGGCTCTGTTTGGCGGAGTTTGGTGACGATACAATTATAAACAAAAATGTTGTTCATACGATAACATAGTTGTCGACCGATCATTCCTATGGCAGCTATATGTATGTTAATGTGGTCCGATCCGGCCGGTTCCGACAAATGTACTGCCTGCAACAAAAAGAAGGGCCTGTGCCAAGTTTCATTACGTTCGTCCATCTGATTCAGAATATATATACTTTGTTGGGTCGGAAACGTCTCTTTCAGTCCATTACACATTTCGGGACAAAATTATAATACCCTCTGCTAGGGTATTAAAACAAAAACCTTTTTTTATTTGAGTTGATATTAGTTTTTCAGTTTATAACTTCGGAAATGACAATTTTATAACATTAAGCTTTTAGTTTAGTTTAGTAGATCAGTCAGCAGATGTCAGTTACTCTCCATATACTTTTAAAAGAACTGTATTCGGTTTCAAGATCACTAAACTATAAAAACCTATTAGAACTCTTTTTGAATTATTGATATTCTGTTAAAGCAGCAACTTCAGAATATTTTTCAACCTCTTAGAGCGCCCTAAGGTGAATGAACTGTAAGCAAGATGAGAGACTCAAAGCCAGGTAAAAGATCAAGCAAAAGAATATATGTATAATAAGTAAAATCTTTCCCTTGTGAGGCGAGCTGCTTGCAGGATCCTAAAAAGAAGATTGAGGCAACTTAGCTCTCCCTTATTGTCAACTAAGAAACAGAAGGCAAGGAGGCACAACTAATTTGGAACCTTCAAATGAAATAACAACCCCTAGAAGCCTAGTATATTTATGTAAAATCTAGTATCCACAATAGACTGCAATATCTATTTGCTGCCCACACATCCAATCAAACAATTGCTTTATAGAGACTATATGCTATAACAAATACTGAGAGTATATTAAAAATACACTGATGCCCAGTTCGATTCTCTCAACCATTTGCACAATCACGCTCCTCATCTAGCCCTTTGCACACTGAACCTGAAATTTGTTGTAATTACAACATCGAGGGGGTAAGTTCGATGAGCACGGCAACAAACTACTCCGATAAAAAAAAGGTTACTTTTTTTTTGGGCAAAAACGTAAAATATTTGCACGCATATCCCAGCAATTACTTACGGTTTTGTGCACACTTTCATAGACGGGGTGCTGTCCGGAGGGAGCGTCCTAATGTTGGAAAATCTTAGTTCAACGTAAATTCTGAAACTCTGAAACTGTAGAGAGCTACTTAAGTAGTTATTATTGACCTGCCCGCAGCAAAGCTACTGAAGAACCAATAAACACCTACATACGTCAAATAGTCCTTGGCTGAGTATTAATAATCTCTAAAGGATCTGCTTGCATCAAGTACAGATCAACTTACAGCAACTGAAACCGAAGCAGCTGCGCAAAAAAAATCAAATAAAAAACGAGTAAGGATGCTAAATTGAAGTGGAAACACGACTATGCGCTACCCTGTAAGCAGTTGAGATATAACTATAAACATAGGTGGAACTGTTATAACAGAAACCAAACTTCTAATATCAATTTTAATTGAAAATTTTAAAATTAAAATTGTAATTTATCGTGCTCTACCACCAAGACCTACAACTCTACATATAAAATGAGAGTATAAAAGAAACCTTACCAAAACAATGAATCGAGTCTGTGAAGAACCAGAAAACCAAGTCAATCCATTGAAGTTTATTAATGGCCTATTATCTATTACCCATATCAAACATATCAGAATATATTATATTTTAATCGTTAATACTTTATCACATGATGACTTTTTAGTAGGGAAGTAGTATATGATCCTTAGAATACATTTCTCTATCAAATGTTACTTGCTGACTGTTTTTGTCGAATATTTCAAGTAATTTAATACAAATATACCCCTAAATGATATACATATCATTAAAAACTGATCAAATTCGTTGACTCGACAATATCCTTGATCTTAAAATGCTGAACTAGAATTCGTGTATGATCCTAAGTTCACTTTTTCAAACTGACTGTTACTTGGTCTCGCACAATATACACTTTTTGTGAATGTGTGCATAGGGTATAACAAAACTGCAGGACGCTGCAAAATCCTCGCATTGAGCGAGGCGGATGAAACAAAAACAAAGAGCGACGCTAAAAAAGGGGGAAATTCAATGCCGTGAAAAGGGTAGACGAGGCGACGGAGAGGCCGAGGCTGAGGCCGAGAGACCGACCTCGACTGCGACTGATTGCATGGGCTGAATGAATGGAATGGGAATCAGGATCAGAATGGGTATGAGAATGGGCTGACTGCTCCTGCACGAGAGTTCGTTATCCTTCTTGCCCAATCGACGGCGCGTCAGCTTTTTGAGAACAATGAGACTGCGCAGGCTGCTCCTGTGCCCGCTCCTGCAGCATCATCATCATCATCATCATCATCATCACCGTCAACTGACAGCGGCGCGCAACTGCAGCGGTTTTTTATTATTTTTCATTCTAGTCATAGGGTTGCGTTCGGTTACGAGAGTTCCTTTGGAAACCAACAACAACAACAACAACAAAGAACACTGCAATGGGTGTTAACGGCAATGCTGCGGCTGCTGCGCTGCTGCTGTCGCTCATGATCCTGGAATGATGATGCGGATGATGATGACTCTGCAGTACATTGATCTTGCTAAACGGAAGAATATAAGAAGAAGAAATTTCCGCTCTGCGCGTCTGAAAATTTCATTATAAAGGTGTATGGCATTTGGCATTGAAAATTTATTTATAAGACTGCTGTGTTTTTATGGTAATTGATAGAATATTTAATATTTGAGTATACTCGTGAATAAAATAACACGTGTCCTTAAGAATGTAAAACATTCATTGTTTGGGACTTTACAACCCTTTTCTTTTCGAGTTTGGTTTGATACGACTTTAAATTATAAATTATGGGATCAGCATTAATATGATTTGTTAATCCGCTGTCAAATTAATCAACTTAACTTTAAAGTACTAAATAATGTAATATTGTCACAAAATGTATAGCGCATTGAAAAATACGTTTCCGACCTTATAAAGCATAAATATTCTTGCAAAGACGATCTCTCAATCGATCTAGCCATTTACAGCTATCTGAATGAAATTTGGCACAGATGCTTTTTTCGGGATCCTATCATTATAACATATAGCTGCCGTAGAAATGATTGGACAATATTTATTTGTTGTATACTAAATTTGATTGTTCACATTTGATTTAAATATTAATCTGCCTTAAAATCAATTGTCTAAAAAATAGGTTATGAAAATCTTGTCAAATTACCAAATATTTCAACCAAAATCAGGCGTTTTATTATTATTTCAAGAGTTTGCTTATATTTAATTAAAATCGGATCACTATATCTTAAAGCTGCTAATCGATCGAAAAATCATTTTTTTTCCCCAAAGAGTGGTTTATAAGTGTTATATTGGGCTCCCCGTATACAACCGCAGATCCTCTTCCGTGATTTTTTTACATATAACAAAATTTCAATGAATTAATGACTGCAGAGGTGCCGCCATCTATCAGTCAACCTCAGCAACCAAACACGAACAACACATAGATGGCGCCACAGCAATCTTCACGAACACATGACGCAACCACAGCAGGGTCATGGGCTCGTGCAAAAATGTTTGAACGCAACGTTTGGAAATTATTAAAACTAAAATTTAAATTTAAAAATGCTACAAAAAATATATAGGCAATTCAAATTTAACATTAAACAAATTAAGTTTATATTATTATATATTTCATATATTTGTATTATGCAGCGAAAAATCGCTAAACTGGTTCCAGTATAAAAAAGTATAAACTGATTAAATTGAATACAATTTCAATTAATATTGGTTCTATTGATATATGTGAACTGATAAAATTGAATATAATTTCAATTAAATATTGGTTCTATTGAATATGTGAACTGATAAAATTGAATATAATTTCAATTATATATTGAATACTACACTCACTTAAAATGTATTTTATTGCTAGTAGAATTTCAAATCTTTGTAGAAGTCCCGTAGTGAACGGAATTTGCCCGATTGCTCTATTGTATACGCAAAAAGTTTACACCTTCCATAAACTTTAACAACCCACATGACGACAAAATATCTCACACTGACGTAACTATTACTAATTGTTTCTATACTCTAGCGTAAGATATTATAATTTTGCCACGAAATGTGTAACGAATGCGAATACACTTTCGCGACCCCATAAAGTACATATTTAAGTATGTACATACTACATATGTATGTATGTTATCTTAATAAGGATGACGAGCTGAGTCCGCGTACTTTGCCTGTTTGTAGATACAGTACTCTCTCAGTTTTAAAGCTGTTTTAATATTAGTTGGTCTACTTGTAGTCATTTACAAACTATATGTCGTTAAAACAGACATTAAAACACACATTCTGTAGTACAAGATTAAAAAGTTTTCAAACATTTTGGTTTTCATTGATATCTCTAAGAAATTTATCAATTCTTAATTTCGTTATGCTCTTCAGATCTTGACAAAATTTGATCCTAAAGGGGAAGACTATATATTCAAATAATAGGAAATTTTTTGTTTTTTTTTTAGAATTCAATTATTAATACAATCAACATTACAATATGGTTATAAGTATTGAAAATCAATTAAATATTAAGTTTCTCTATGAAAAACTTTTCCGTAAAGAATGGATTTATGTTCTTCGATACCACTTTGGTATTCGCCAGTCTTTTGTATCAATTTCATAAGCATCTCTGCCAGAGTATTAGATATTCGGCATCTTAAAGATAGTTTTTCTTTCTTGTTTTCATGAATGACTTTTCACCATACCACGAAAGTTGTACGTCACGTAAAACAAACTTTCGTCACGAAAGGCGAAAGGAGAGTTTAAGGTCAATGTGAGTTGTAAATGAGAAGGTCAGTGGCAGTGCAAAGAGTCAAACGCTCCCAAAACCCCACACACACCGACAAACATGCTCCCACACCCACACACACATACATACATGCAAACTCGCTCTCCCTCTCTCTCCTACTCTCTTGGTGATTTAAAACTTTTTTGCACTCTCGACAAACACGCTTATCGGAGATTTGCTTTTGCCTTTGACTACTTGTACTTATAGGATGGAGAACATAAAAAAAGAAAATTCACTGTGGGTCGCATTCGCAAATTTGTCTCCGAGCGCCGCAGAACACATTAATAAGTTGTCTAGACCAAAGTAGTCGGTCTAGAAAGTGAATATTATGAAATAATTTGTGCGAACACATTTGAAATATATAAGTGAACAATATATATAAACGATTATAGCCATGGCTAAGGAAACCAGTAAAATGGTAAGCTACTCAATTGCTTTATCAATTACCATTTACGAATGTTGAAATTAGATTTTCCTGTTGACCACAATTCACTTAACGATACCCCAGCGACCTTGAAATCAACTTTGTGTGTGTGGTGCGTGGGTGTGTCGGGTTGGGTCTCATTAAGCACTGACAAGCCCCTCGGGGTATATATCCTTAACGAGTAGCAATCCGATTTTATAGGGTCATATATTGTGTTATTTTTACCCTGGACAGTTGCTGACAGGTAAGGAAAGGGCAGTCTTTGAGTGTTTGACCTTTGGACAAAATAAGTTATTTAAAAAGTTGAAATTTGTGTAAAGTTCCAGCTTATTTCTGTTCTAAAATGGTAAATATTTGATCTCGTTTCTCAGTTATCAAGCTGCCAGTTAGCGAGGCTTTTATTTGTTTTATTTATACGTCTTTCAATTTTTCTGTATATACTTTGCTTACCCTACCCCTCACTACTTCTCAAATGGTGGTCGCCAAGCTACTAAATTCCACTCGGCTTGCAATATAAATACAAATTTTTTTTTATCGGAATTTTGCCCTTTTTAATGTTTCCTCTTCTGCTCTGCTTCCCTTTATGTAAATATATATAGTATAGTAAACATATGTATGTATGTGTGTAGCCGATTCACCCCACTACGCAATGAATTTCCATAATACTAATGATGATTTCATCAGTTCGCTTATCAGCTGACAAATATGTCATCTTCTGGTTTGAAACTAGAGAATCCCATGATTATACTTTGTACATTTGTTATCCAACTATAAAACAAGTAAGAATGCTATAGTCGAGTATACCCGACTACAAAACTCCCTGTACCCAGTGTCGAAAATTTACGATCACTTCTTCATACATTTACGCATAGACGCACACACCACACAAGCCTTCTCCCCCCCCCCCCCCCTCCCTCGCTCTAGTACTGAATCTTGTTCGTTGAATAACTCCCGTGTTTATTATCCGATAGATTTGAAATTTTGACAGTAGGTTAAGAGTGACTTTAGTATTGTACATGCCAAATCCCAAAGGTATATCTTTAAAAGTGTGGCTGTAAAACGTTTTGATCAAATTGCGGGAGAACGAAGGGAGATATCTAAAATCGGAAACAAACTTGATCCACGTATGGTATACAGAAACCTACATTCCAAATTTGGTGGTATACTTTATAGGGTCGGAGATGTCTCTTTCTGCCTGTTACATACTTTTTCACAAATCCAATACCCCCTTTTTACCCATTTTATGGGTACAGGGAGTAATTATTACGGTAACCCACTCGATGACGTCGTTTTTCTCTGCTTTATTTGGGATGGCAATCTGCATCTTATCGGAGAAATCTTAGCGCCTTTTCTTATCTGGGTCTGGCAACCACCTGACCAACAGAAGTCGCATTACCGCATGATAAGCTATGAGAAAGAGAAAAAACAAGAACAGTTTTCCTTAGGCAAAATAATGAACATGCCAAGGTTCTTAAAGGCAATTAATAAAAAGGCTTAAGAATGTTTAAATTTGGCGAAACAATTTGCTTATACACACATATATGTATATATACGATAACATGGGGTTCTGTATTATGAATGGGGCTTTTGTTGCCGGGGATTACTGGACTCTGGCATAGTTTAAATACGAATTATTACGGTTTGCAAATGTTATGTGAGTACTTTCATTTGTTCAGTAAATTCGTGCCTATTTTCTATAATAACGATTATTTTTTTTTTTGAGCGCCCGGCCCCTAGTCATTAAGTACGTACTAAAAATATTACCGCCCATTCATTTTATCAGTCTCGTCGTATGTCTAGTCATATCTTACTCGTATAATGTACATAACAAAATTTAATTGCGGCCCAAATAATAACAACAACAACAACAAAAAAAACAGTAATAAATATAATGTAGGGTTCCTCAAGGTTGCGTGGTTTACTTAACTGTCAATTGATATAAATGAAACTAGGCACGAAACTGATAAAAATATGTATATATAATGCAGATAAATATTTATACAATAAATTTACTTATGATTAATAAGTTAATTGACAGATATAGCAAATAGTTACTATAGCTATATAATATTTTAAAAAGTACAATGGAAAATCATACAATTGTTATTTCCTCTTTTACACTTACATAATTCAATCGATTGCGTTGTACTTTTCAGATTACTTAAATAATAACCAAACAAATATACATCTTAAATTTAAGATCTCCATAGAAACCTCGGCAATATATAACCCCTATCTTTCCAGCTGATCAGTCAACTACAGCTTTCTTAAACAATTTCTCTCAAATAGATTTTATTTTATTTATATATATTATCGGTCTGGTTTAATGTTAAAGTAGGTACAAAATCCATTTACCATTTCCTAAAGTCTAGCATGTCTATATTATAATACAGAGTACAAGTTTGTTCTATTTATAAAGATCTCAAGCACTCGCTGCGTACATTTGTTTATATATTTAGTATATTTCGTTTTATAATAAATACATTTACCTAAAAATCTCCAAATGATCTAGCTTCAACCTCAACCCCGCTCTCTCACGTGCCGCCAATGACGCACATGTTGTGGAACCCAAAACAATTGACGAACACAGAAGTCAAGGATATATATATATTTATATAGATACATCTATATCTATGTACATGTCATAATACAATTTTTGTTTAGAATACGCAATTTTCTTTTTGGAGACGTTGCCTGAACTTTGGATTTGTATTATCTAATAGGTATGACAAAACAATATCTTGGACCTGTGGCCATAAATTTTGATTTTCCTTAATTTAACGACTCGCATTTTGATGATATTATATTGCTATTAAATGTGGGTCATTCAAAATGATGCGCTGATTTTGTCTACCATAGTTTTGTATTGGAAACAAATCAAATAAAAATGATAAGTTTAGCGCTAACTGGTTTTAGACAAGACTCGTCAAAGAACTTCCAATGAAGCGAAGTAGTTAACGACTTTTGCCTAAAAATAGCTCGAGGCAGTCGAGGCTGTAATTATTCGCTTGTACTATTAAGGGAACTGGCCAGAAGGACCAGTAGACTTGTCTAAAAATACACATAAATAGAATATTATTCCACCTTTTTGTTTTTTGTCCATTTATGGCAACGCCACTGCGACAAGTGGGCAACACCGCAGTGATGAGTTGGCAGGGCGGCTCGATAAATTCTGATATTTATGTTTAACTGTCAATGGCAAGCTGTAGTTTTTGTTTCTATAGGTATAGGAATGGATGGAATTACTATTTTTGCTTTAAATATTCAAGTATTGTAGATTAACTAAATTTTTAACAAGCAGATCAGCTAACATGAACGTTAGGAGTACAGGCCAATGGGCTTATGAGCTTACAGGCTCTTAATGTATACAAATATATCATTTATTTAATCAGGTTTTTTTCAGGGTTCAAGTTCCTTTCAACTGCAAGTTGAGTGCATTCAAATATTTACACAATTAATTTCAAAAACTTTACTGAATTTGATGACACGTTTTGCTCTCAATTCCGTATGTACTTAGTATACTCGTATATAACATTTAATTCTGTATTAAAGTACATCAAAGAAATTATTCTCTTTCATTGCGGTTTGCGTTTGATGCAATTAAAAATTATGATAAATTTACTTTAATATTCGATATATGCGAATGTCTCTCATTTAAGATCATGCGTTTTATAACCTAAGACTCGTCTCGTTTTTGTTTACACGAGTATTATATGTACTTAGTTTTACGGAACTTGAATCCAATTAGTATTACTCAACTCGAACACAATTGCATTCTTAAATCGATTGTGTGCAATAAATATTTGATATTTGTGCACAAATTGTCCTTGTTTGTCATTTTTTTTAAAATAAAATATTCAAACAATTTTCAATGTGACATTGAATTATTCAAACTGAATATCTGTCTGGGTGTGAGTAGAAAAAATAAATTGCCAGATGGTCTGCGTTTCTATATTGATTAATCAAAAAGCATTGCAAATTGATTGTGCCAATGTTATTTAATCTCTGACAATCTCAAGACTTTGTTATGGGTTGAGGCTACATACTTGACAATAGTATTTGGTACTTTTGAAGACACAAATGTATATCGAATACCTAAGTAATCGAATTGAGTTTTTGTGGACGAGTTTTTAAAAGCATTCTGGTACAATATACTTTAATTTCTACCCTTCTGTCATATTTAAGCAGGCACATCTTTCATATCTTTGATTACCCTGCCAACTTGTCGGTTGGGTGTTGCCAACTTGTTGACGTGGCGTTGCCACAACTTTTCACAACTCTAACATTTTTTGATGGATGAGAAAACGAAATGCATTTCACCAGACTTGCACCTGAGCATTAAAAGAAACTCCTTTCTTTATGTACGTTCCATTTTTCAAGTTGCAAACAACTCTTAAATCATAAAACAAGTTTTAAATTTAGCTCTGGCCCTTACGAAAGGAACATAATTAATTCGAATTCTTCGAATATCTGTAGACTGTAGACGATCTTTGATATGAAAGTCCAGTGATTTGTACAGTTGCCTAGCAAATTAACGCAACGGTAAATTGCCAGTTATATATTTAGTAGCTGGTCCAGCAATAACCTGTTGCACTTTCACTGTAATTGGGTCCCTCGGATCTCCCGGGTGCAGGCAGCATCGATTGCAGAAGTCGTTACACATGTTTACGGCTACCACAGCCCGATGATAACGCTCTGCGTTGGCTGATAAGCACTTGTTATGCCAGCCTCAATGCATAATTTGTTTTTGCACATAATCCCCTCAAGCCCCTCCATCTTGGATAGGTGACTGCTTGGCTGGGTCGGCTGGCAACTTGTTATTGTGGCTAATATTGGACTTAGATACCGGGTAGTCAACATTTCCTGCATGCAACAAGTGTCCACCGGCAGCAAAAAATGCTGTTTGTCAACATTTCTAAGACAACCTGCATGTTGTTCTACCCTGTACCCAGAAAATAGTGTAACAAGGGTGTCATAAGGTTGAGCTATTATATGTAACAGGCAGATGAAAGCATCCTGAAACTATACATTAAAATGTGCTATAATATGATATTTGTGTCGATTTTCGATTGTTAACATAATATACTTTCTAATGGTATTTAAAACACAATATATTTGTTGATTAAAATATATAAAAAACAGAAATTGAAATGATATATGAATTTATTTCCCATTTTAATTACATTTTTAATTCAAAATTTAAGAAACTCAAAATGAGACCAAGAAAAGTCCGTTACCAAAAAAGCACCATCGTTCTTAACGACAGTACCAACGTCAGTTTTACAATACATACATTTCTTTCAGTATAGGGTATCCTCTGGTCAAGCAATATTGACTTAAGCAGGCTTGTTTTCCATTTCTGTGGACGTCTAAACATTTTTACTGGTATTTTCTGGTAACGTTTTCCATTGGTTTTGCTGCCCGACCTGTCCGGGGTCCAGACCGTCAGGTATTGCTCTTGGCAACCTTTCTTTTTCTCCTGCTGCTTTTCCTTCTTCTTGCCTGGCTTGTGTCTGTGTGCGTGGTATCACGTTGTCCCTCCCCTTCCTAAACTATACCCGAACCCGTTTCAGCCTTCGTATTTGTCGATGTTTAGTTTGCCTGTTGCTTTTGGCTCTTGCATTTGTATTTTAGGCTTCTTTGTTTATTAGTGATGGTCGCGTGAGCATAACAGCTTGAGGAAGGTTTAGAAACATGTTGAGCATTTCATTTGGTGTAACGTCAGAGTATAGTCTAATAATAATGGAATTTATTAGGATTACAAGTGTCCAATAACACATACGATATTTCCGCTATCTTAGCTTCAATAAAACTATTGTAAAAAATCTATTATTAATCTAATAAGTTCCAAAAACCTTATGATATTCCAGCAATCTTCGATTCAATTAGTAATTTATAGAATAATTGTATAACATTGTCAATTTTCAACCGTATTCCTTGCGGATATTTTATTTTATTTTACCACTAGATTAATTTGGCATATGAATTTTATTCAGTACTAAGTATATGTAACTTGCATTTTTATGACTTTTAGCCATAGCCCTAAATATAAAAATAAATTGTAAAAAAAGATCTAAATTTCCTTTTAAACGATTGTACCCACTATAATTAGACACATAATTTAATACCATTTTAAACTTTATGTTATTTTACCCGCACTCACGGTGCCATCACTAAGAACCAAACAAATCTCTCGTTCAGGCTCTCGCGCACATGTCAAAACTCTCTTGTATTCAATTTCCCTCTATGCTCAACTTGTTGCGTTGCATAGTGGAAGAACTTTGGTTAATTAGAATGAAAATGTTAATGTAATTTATAAATACTGTGCGACTTGATTACAAGAGTGTAATTCTTTTCAAAGGAGTATTGATAAGATCAATTAAATGCTGGTAACTGTGATAAACATTCGAGTTAACATATAGGGAAAATTTTATTTAAATAGAGCTTGTTTAAATAGAGCACCAGCCACTGTAATCTGAATTTAAAATCGTTCCCATTGTATTGAAAATTGTGTGTACATAAAATATACTAAAAAGTTATTGACTCTGTAGATCTGTATGTAAAAAACTGTATATTAGAAAATTGTTGTTGTTTTTTACCAAAGATATACAAATATAAACATATTAAAAGTGAGGAGTGAAAAAATGAAATATTTTAATTAAAATTACATCGTTGAAAATATTTTTATAAAATCGGCTTATAGTTTTCTTTTAAGTCAAATTCGAATTTGTGATAACTTTGCCTGATATATCTAACTTTAATTGGGACTTTAGTCTTATTAATATTATTTTAGCCTTAGCCAAAGCTGAAATTGATTTCTCCTGACTTCTCCTTTCTTAACAAGCTCTCTTAGTTCAACTGAATAATGTTCAGCTTTATAAATAACAAATATATAGCGAAGGCCGCCTGATCAATCGATGTTCTTTTACATTTTGCTTGTAACAGGCACAACGTCATCCACTGTGCGTTAACACACAGATACAGGCACACACACAAACACAGTCATGTTATGGCTGTTGTTATGCCGGCGACAGTCAGAGACTCGTAAAGTCTCTAGACTCAGTTCCATCGGGCGATTTCTCGAGTGAGTTTAGTCGCGCATTGCAAGGTACACGAATCGGGCGTGTTCTGGTCAACAACGTCTGGTCTACCCCGTCTACCGTTGTTCTTCGTGGTCTTCGATTTGTGGTCTCGTCTCGTCTCTTGGAAACGAAAGAATTGACCGCTGAAAGTTCCAAAAAGTAAATAAAATACATAAGCATGCTACTATATAGAAATGGACATGATAATGGAGCGTAGTCGAACCGACAAGCACATGTGAAATGAAATGAATTAAATATGTAGTAATTATAAGAAACTTAATATATAATTGTTGTGCGTGTATGTGTGTGTGTGTGTGTGTGTGTGTAGATAGAATGATATTATGTGTGTATTGAATGTAGTGTGTCTAACGGCGATAAAAATACCGCGCTGTGTTTATTTTCAATTTTTGGTTAGGGAATGTCGCACATGGTGAAGAACAATTTACTGACGTTTGCATTTTCCCCTGCATCCTTGTGTTAATGTTCCAGCGCGTGAGTTCTGATAGGAATAAACATTAACCGATCATTCCCCTTTCCCTCCAACTGACAACCACATAGTATTTCTGAAGACCCCCATGCTTTCTTTGTCTTCTGTGTATGACCAGTTCATTTTAGTGTTTCTGTTCTTTACTTTTTTTTTTCTTATGCGTTGCATTTTCCCACTCCCTACAGCTGTTTATGTGTGCTTGTGTGCTTGTGTGCATATCTTTCTTTCCTTCTTGCACGTTTTTCTACCATCTGATTCCTCCACCAATTCTCAGACGGAACCACAACGAAAGCAGCTGCTTAGAACATTTGTTGACATGACCGGAGACCATTTGTATGTCCGTAATTGTGCTTATTTGCAAATTGTTTACCTTTAGACAATGTTTTATTCTCCTATTTGTGTTTGTATGTGAGAAATTTAACAGCTGTGTGGGCGGAGAAGATTTCTATAGAATTTACAGTAGCCCAGACCTTCAATTTTTCGCAACATTTAAATTGATTTCCTTCTATGACCCTAAGAGAGATTCTTCTAGATTTGATGAGAGTATACTCAACACTCCCACTGAATCCAGAGATAGCTCAATTGGCCTAGAAACATACATATATTGTAGAAAAATGGAATTCCAGATTCCAAAACCCGGAAACAT
Source organism: Hirtodrosophila histrioides (assembly GCA_037075165.1). Taxonomy (NCBI): domain Eukaryota; kingdom Metazoa; phylum Arthropoda; class Insecta; order Diptera; family Drosophilidae; genus Hirtodrosophila; species Hirtodrosophila histrioides. Next base: position 3,257,222 of record JBAMCL010000189.1, on the reverse strand, counting down.
GAAAGTTTATGCCTTTTTTGTTTATTTATTTCTACGAGAAAGCATAAAACATTTTTAATGTATACCCCGAAGACCCCTAGCAGCCTTTACTGTATTACACAAGTTAGGTATAATCTTTATAAATGTATTTAACCTCAAAAAAATAAATAAATACATCTTTAATGTCTGAAAATTTGTAATTTTGATCTTTGATCTTTCTAAAGTTTTCTTGGTTTACAAAAATTCTAAAATTTAAAAATACATGTGATGATTTTTGATTTAGTATGTTTATTATTTTTGTATATTAGCGGACTTCCAGTAAATTATATTGTAATACATATATACATATGAGATCAGAAGCTGATAGTAATAAAAATGATTTTAAAAAAACATCAATAGAGTGTTCAAATATGAGGAGACCCTGTCATTAAAGTATTTAATTAATCTATTCAACAGATCCATAGTAGAATGAGATGCACTTTTAATTAATATAATTGCAAAACTAACACTAACAATTTATAAGATTTTTACACCGCTAAACGTAATTATATAATTATTAATATTATTCGAATTGTACACAAAAGTATTCGTTAATATAACGCCTAACTCAACATTAAATTTAGGCGAACTGAATGTAAATCAAATATTCGTAGATAACGTTATATTTTTGGGTTTAAATACCTTAGGAATCATGCTATTGTATAACACGATCATTATTTATAAATGGGCCAGTCTCAGAATTGTCTAATCGCTAGTCAGCCAAGCTAATCACTTAAAGTATCTACAGCTATGTCAGCTAGCTATCTACAAGTCAAACATTTTCAATGCCGGCTCTAGCATAAAAAGTGCACACATAATCGCGCGATATTTTGTTTCAACAAAACACACATACAAATGGTATATATTTTTTTTAATTTTTGTTTTGTTTTGCACTTCACTTCATGTGCATTTTGCATTTAAAACAGCAATTAGCAATTAAATTCACAAGTTGTGTTTCGGGTTTAAAGCATGTCATTGAACTTACTTGACTTGACTTGGCTGAAAGGGTCTTGCACGTTTCTTCGGAGCAGCTGTGCATCGAAACTGTCTAGGCATATCCTATATACCTACTGTGTTTACTTATAAAAGTTGGTTCCACCTTAAATAGGAAATGAAATCTTAAAGTCTACACAGCAAGTTTTTACTTCCTGATCCCATAAAATGGTTAAAAAGTACTAAGTAGTAGGTACTAAATCTGTGCAAATGTATATAACAGACAGAAGGAGACATCTAAGACCCTATGATCAGTAATAAAGGAGATTTTGACTTGACCATGTCCGTCTGTCTGTCCGTATGTATGAACGCGTCGATCTTAGCAACTATAGAAACTAGAGACACCAAATTTGGAATGAAGGTTTGTGTATAGCAGGCGCAGGTTAAGTGTGTTTTAGATCCGAGATATTCCCTGCTGTTCGATAAAAACCGTTTTACAGTAACAATTTTCCAAATGTGGAATTAACATGGATTTAACATGTATAATACTTTGGTCACTCTTCATCTACTGTCCAAATTTCAAGTCGATCGGATAAAAAACACGAAAGTTATTCACAAAAGAAGATTCAGTACTGTATCGCAGTGGATGGGTTAAAATGCCACGCTTGCGCTGTCGCTAGTGTGTGTGCGTCTTTGTGTATATGTGTGTAAGTGTAAGCAGATGCGATAGAATGTTTTTGACCGGGTACAGGGAGTTTTTTAATAAAGTATACTCGACCATAGCATTCTAACTTGTTTTGACCTGGGTACAGGGAGTTTTGTAGTCTGGTATACTCGACTATAGCATTCTTACTTGTTAAGTACTGGTAAGCCGGTAGAAAGACTTTTAAAAGTAGTCATTGGTAAAGGAATTTGCATTTGAAAACAAATGCTTAATTCAAGTTTTCAATTAAGTGACACATAGGGTAGTATTTATTTACCCCATTACCATTCCTTCCTTATCTTTTTTCTTCCTGTACCTACTATAGGAAATTGTTAATTAAGTATCCAATGTATACAGTTGACTAAATACAACTTTTTATAAACAGCAAGTAAGTGAGCGGCAAGAATGCATTAATATACGACTATATATATCAAATAAACTCACACTGTCCGGTAAAGACTAGTTTCTAATGAACTAGCTTTTATTATCAAAATGATCTTAATGATATCCAGCCTTTCTAAACATTTAGTTCACCTGGTTTGTTTCCACTGTTAAACAAGTTAATCTATAGCCAAAATAAGACATTCAACCAAATCTCTTTAAAGTAAATATTATTGGGAAAACATATATAATTAAAATTAGCAGCCTCTTTGGGCACGCAGATAACGTGATTTTGTTAGCCAATTGATTCACACCCAACAAGCTTGCTAATCAAATGCACAACTACCAACAAATCGTCATTGATATACATATAATATCATCATCATGTTCCTCTAATCTATACGATATGACCGATATCAAATGTTGTGTGTGGTCATTGAACGCTTCACCCAAATACTTATATTTAGACAGATAATTGCTGGTTTAGTCACGATACAACTAATATAAAGATAACTGGCAAGTTAATCGATATATATATATATATACGCTTTAATTGGGTTACTTAAGAAGTTTATGTTAGGACGAATAATTATAAATTCTTGTGGATCTTCTATTAAACATATTTTCTTTTGAATTGAACTGGGTTTTATTTATTTTATAAATGATTCATTCATTTTAATAGGAAGATTTTCTTTATTGTTTATTTTAGAATGGAAATTGTTGCTCATTTTACAAATTCTATTAGGCAAAAAATTAAAACATTATTATTATTAAACATATTTTCTTTTGAATTGAACTGGGTTTTATTTATTCTATAAATGAATGTGAATATTTTCTTTTGGAAATAAATCATTTTATTAATTTATAATAACTTTATTAATTATTTATTTTAGAATCAAAATTTTTGCGCATTTTAAAATTTTCTTTAGGCAAAAAATTAAAACATGTTATTATTATTATTAAACATATTTTCTTTTAAATTGAACTGGGTTTCATTTATTCTATAAATGATTTATTCAATTTAATAGGATGACTGTGTTTATTTATTTATTTTACAATGGAAATTTACGCGCAATTTAAAATTTCTTTTAGACAAATAATTAAAACACAATTTCAAAAGTTCTATTGATTAATCTATACCAAAAACTACTAAAATGTTAACTTGTAAGATCACGACCTATTTATATAGTATTGTATCTTGTTATTTTTGTTGATCAATTCTACGTATGAATCATTTATGGAATAATATCAGCTTATTATGCAAATATTTTTGTAGTTTAACTGGCATTGTAACTTTCAAGTTCATTCACATGACATGTTAATTGGCGCAATTATTTTAGTTATTGTTCTGCAACAAGCTGACTGCCCATCTATGGAAATTTAAATACCCCCAAGTATTTCACGGAGTTCATTTAAATATCGTATGTCCAGACATTTAATAGAGGAACGGGTCAGAAGCTCAATATTTTATTGATACTGTAATTGCATACATATATATAATGCTTATAAATCAACGATTTTAGTCAGCATTGAGGTCATGTGGCCAAAAAGACGCATTAAGCAAATATAGGAAGTTATCGAAATGAATAATTAATTATGTGGTTACAGCGGAATAACCTCAGAAATTATATAATTACTTATCGTAACAATTATTCTAAGGAAAAAATTTTGAATACCAGCAAGTATACATATAGTTAGGCCTCTTCCCACTTCTCTTCTTACTTCCTATTTCAATCAATTATTCGGAATCACATTTTTTGAGATGTTCTCAATTCCGATAAATGAGCTAGTGATGGAAAAACTATGCGAATTTTATAAATGAAAACCGATTGTTATTTTATTTGAAAACAGGAACACATAATCAAAATCGATTTGGAATACAAAATTATCGGAAATGGGAACAGGCTTAAGTGTGATTGGATAAGTTCTGGATAGTTTTTTTTCGCAGTCTTGTTGTTAAAACTGATATTACTTGTTATATTTGTCTAGAACTTGTCAGTTTTCGTTGCCGATGATTTAAACCGCAAATATTTCCATATCAAATAATCAACATCAATAAAGGGCGCGTTGAAGTATACAAAGCTTATATAGTTGTCGCACTTGTCTCAAGGTCTGTATATAGACGTCGCTACCAGACACAATATAGAATCTTAAATGGATTCTTTTACAATACTTATATATTTATACGAAAAACGTGCCAGTTTCAGTTTCACCATAGACTGCCTGCCTCAGTTCCAGTTTGAAAATGCTGTTGTCAGGTGCGCTCCATGTGAATGACCACAATACCAATTTCCATATAAAATATATTCGAACTGTCGATTGCGAATGTCATAAGGTGACTTTTCAACTGAGACTTTGTGGCGTGGCAATGAACATACGAGTTGAGTTAACTTAAGGTACAGCTACACTTGGGCCTTAAATTTGAATAATAGGCTGAGAGTTTACTTAGGCTACTTCGACAGTTTAAACTTCAATTATGGACTGAAGACTGGATCTGAGTTTACTTTAGGCACACGTACAGTTGAGTCTTTCAATTGAAATTATGGGCTAAGTTTGATTTTGAGCACTTGCGACCAGAAAGTTTAATTTTAGCTGTAGTTTTGTGTACTTTGAGTTTAATAATCGGTTTGCCGACTCTATAAAAGCAGATTAAAAGTGTATTATTAAGGGTCTAAAGTGCGCGTGTTACTCAAGTAACACTTGAGTTAAAATCCAAATACTAAAAGTGCTTATCAACTATTGAAAATAACAATAATTTAGACATTGTGTAGTCCGTGAGCTTGTGCTAAGTTTGTCTACCCTGTAAAGGGAAAACTTGTGTATATTTGTTGAAATCACTAAAATTAACTTTAAATTTCATATTACATCTTTCAGTTTATAGTACTACTATTTCAAAAATACTCAAAAATATATGATTATATATCATAAGAGCTACTTAACTAGCTAAGCGTTCTATAAATGATCCCATATAGCTGTTTATAATTTTATCGTTTTAATTTGACTCACTAAAGATTATCTTCCATCACAATTGTTTATAGCATTGTTAACTTTATGACAGCCAAATTACCTACTACTGCAGTTTGTATAGGTATATATTCTTATCTAGTATGAACAGAAGAGAAGAGAATTTTGATTTAGTTTACTTGATACATGATTTATCTGCGCTATGATATGATAACTACCATTTGGTAACTCTTCTCCCGTAAAAAATGTATCATAGCATTGAGCAGATACAAAAATCTATCAATTTCCTTCTAACAAGCATCAATATTGCGAATTCCCTTCTGAATTGGCCCATAAACGTAATATTTTATAATCCCAAATAAGGTATTGTATATACCACATAGTTCTCTTATCTTGTTTTAACTTTTCAAGCTTATTGGCTTTATTTATAGTACACTTCATTTATAGCAGGTTTTATATGTATCTACTTCGTATCAAAAGTTTACGGTCCTTCTTCGAGTTCTTTATTCCCTGATGGAACAAAGGGCTTACTGTATCTTTAAGTCTTCTTAATGCTTCAATCTCTTTGTTAATTAACTTCGTTTCAGTAATGCCCGCTCTTACAGTTTAGCAGAAATAAATTAAATTTATGGCTCAAGCCAATCTGATAACTAATTGCAAGTGCTATAAATTCAGCTTTTGGCCAGGTGCCTCAGCTGCAACCAGTTTACACCTGTTCATAACGGTTACATTTGGTTTTGGCTTGGCTTTATTCATTTTTGTGTCAATCTCAACTGTACATGTAAGATTTGTATGTAATGTTTAGCTGAAAACGTGATCATTCCAGGGTTATTCAATACATAACGCCCATGAGTAAGATTTGCGCCCCCTTCTTGAGGGGCAACAGTTGGTTGTCAACCTTGCTCCCATATGTTGCAATAGAATGTGTCTCATGGTCCATTATACTCGCGTCAATTAAGTTGAAAGCACTTTACTTATCGTAGCGTAGAACATGATATCTATATAGTATTCTATATCTCTACATCTTGGAACTTCAATTTCATTAAGACAAATTTTCATATAACGAGCAATTAATTTCCAGTTTACACTTTGCAATACAATTAAATATCAGAAAAAAACAATGCTTTCAGTTCCAAGTATTATTTCTATATCTATATGATGTGCTTTTGTTCGCTTCAATTAACGGTACACGACAGACCCCTATTACTTTATAGGAAAGGGAAGAGCTCGCTGTAATAATGACAAAAACTATAATCTATCTGAGATTATTATCCGTCAAGTGAATAGTTTGGGTGTATAGCGTATTATTAGATTGTAATTGACGTTTGTAGCACCTCATTAGATCGTGTAATAATATCTCCTTAATAGAATATTCATTTAGCTTTTTTCTTAGAACATCTTTTTAAAAGCAATATTTCTTATAATAGTATCTCCTTAATAGAATATGAATTAAGCTTTTTTCTTAGAACATCTCTTTAAAAGCAATATTTCTTATAATAGTATCTCCTTAATAGAAAATCTATTAAGCTTTTTTCTTAGAACATCTTTTAAAAACAATATATCTTATAATAGTATCTCCTTAATAGAATATCAATTAAGCTTTTTTCTTAGAACATCTTGAAAAAAACAATATTTCTTATAATAAAATCTTTTTGATAGAATATCAATTAAGCTTTTTTCTTAGAACATCTTTTTAAAAACAATATATCAGTTTCTATACAACAATTACACAGTTCTAACTTAGGGAATGAAAGATGTTACTTTTAGATCTGTGGCTTACATATGGGTAAAAATAATAATAATAATTCCAAAGCTCTTAAATAAGAAACGCTTTTAAAAAGTTCTTAAAAATAAATTACTTTTTATGAATAAAGAATTCAAAAGGATCTTAGACTTTCATAAGAAATATGTTTCTTTTTCTTGTTTCTAGTTCTTAAAAAATTCTTTTAATGAATTGAATTTCTATCTCATATCATAGGGACAGATCCCTTTCCTGTTCCAGTTCCTGTCTATTTATGTATAGATTCAACTAATTAAATAGAAATATCATGTTTACAACATTCATTATGTTTCCTTTCAATTGCGTTCTTAAGTTTATTGTAAATATTTACATGTTATTCATTACTGAGATGGATGATATCGTCATATAATCATTTGTATGTTCTCTTCCATGTAGTACTACGTAGAGTGTACATTCTACATATTGAATTTTGATTGATACTCAGGGCAGAATTTGACGTAGGAAGGCATTGTCAATTGATAGCCTATCTACTGTGCTATTTAACCATGTGTATGTATAAAATCTATAATATAAGTTCATATGTGTTACACTTTATCAATTTGACTGGCTGTTATTCTCCAGCACCACCCTTCCCTTACCTCGCCGTTCCTATCGCCACTGTAATCAATTAAGCACACACTCAAGAACATGAACATCGCAACTATGTATGTATGCATGTATGTATGTATGTACGTGTGTCGTACAATAATTTAGACTTACAGAATGCGGTCATACCTTATTTCGAATGTGACCCTTTTCAACTTTTGACGCGTGTTCAAATTTCAATAGATTTGTTGATTTTTTTTTTAATTACTCGTGGAAATATTTTGGAATATTACGACTGACTTTTAACATGATCCCCGGTTTCTACAATTCGCACGCGTCAACAGGAAAATTTTTACATATTATATTCATGTATTGTCGGTAGGAACTTATAGATATATCTATTATAAATTCCTCATAAATTGCATGTAGCAATAAGTTTTCATGTGAACACGTTTCAGGGGCCCCTGCTGCCCCCTGCGGCCCCCTGCTGTCTGGTAATACGAGAATTCTCTATAAAAATAATCAAGTGCTAGACTAAACACATTATAGCTGCTCTCGTGCCTGGTTACGGTGTGAAAATTAAATGCAAATTTTGTCGCCTATAGATCGAGTTACGGCTTTCTGAGCACACAAATAAACTGCAATTTCAATAACAATATGACAAGAAACTTAAAAACGATCAGATTACAAAAAAACAGATCATAAAAGAGCCGACAAGTTTTCAAAAATAGCAAAACAATACAATACAAATTAACAATTGTTCAGGAATTATGCTAAACTGACCCACAAAAGGTAGCGAATATTATTGTTTCGATTGTTGCAAAAGATTTGCTTTTTTAATACGAATCTCATATATTCAAGTCAAATTGTCTATCAGGAAATTTTGTACGTTTCCCTATGAAGCTAATATACAAATTGTACTCACTCTCTGCCGCTTACTCTCTCTGGAGAGCGCTTGTTTCATTGATTCTTCTTTGTGACGCATCCGTAAACGTAACACTTTGACGTTTGCCTGTACGATATACATAAATGGGGAAAAGCCAGCTACAAAACTGCGCCTTAAGTTCTTTTAAAAGTTTCCCGGTTTAACCGTAGACATAAAAAATAGAAAAATGAAGATAACTTGGTTATAAGTTTTTATAATAGCCATTTTCCAAATACCTAATATTTGTACACATTAAAAAACGCATTAACTTAATGATATATGCATATATTAGCCATATAAGCTTGACGAGTTGTTTTTACGGAATATGACTAAAATACTACTTAAAGATTATAGTTTCGATGACATTTGAAACAACTCTATTTGATATATAACTCCATTATAAAATATCATACTGTGTTTTGGTAGAGAATGTTGTGAATGACCACAACTTACTTACATTCGCTGCTAAAAGTATATACATAGTGCATAATAAATAAATCCATAAAACTCTTGAATAAATTATATATAATTGATGTGACTCATAATTGGAAACACCTAGAAGAAACCTTAACAATCTGTTGATATTTTCTAAACCTCGACTTTACAGTCAACGTACTACACGTTGCATGTGGCACGCCACAGTTGCCTTTCAACGCCATTTCACTTTCCCTTTCATTACCCATGCCATACATTGTAGTATTCTTAGTTTCTATATTATTGACATTGACATTGGCGCCGTTGGTCGTTGGTCGTTGGGCGGCTATAATTAGTGGTTGTTGTTCTTAGATTTCATTTGTATCTGCGACTAAGTTAAATATACACACATGTATCTAATGGACTAAGGTAAATACACATAAGTATCTTATAGATACGTTACTGTAAGAGACAACGGCACGTGGGTGCTTACTATAATGTATGACTGGACTTAACGAACCCATTGATTGATAGTGTGTGTTATGTATCAATTGACTGGACGTGCCTCCTCCCATAGAAACGAACTTTGAAAAAAGTTTATATATATATGGTATATATATATAGTATACGGAGAATTTGCGCATTTATTACCTAACACTTAGCGGGGCGGTGACGTACATACATAGAATGGAGGCCAGCAATGCCGTCGTCATGAATATTCGCTTATGAAATATTTATATACCAAACCCACAAGTGAACGTACAGCAACCGAGCAGACGTTGACAGTTTTCTAGCACACTCGTACACACACACACCATACACACACCATTTCCATTCGCCTGCACAAATTTTTGCAAAGAAATTATGTCATGCCCCTATACCCTGTTGATTCTCAAACCTTTTAAACTAGACCGCTGTTAGAAAGGTATAATAATATAATAGATTTATACTCCGTCTTGGAAAAGATTTCCTTTAAAATTGAATTTAACGCTTAGTTTTTAAAAGATTGTCTATAACTTTATAAATATGTTTAACAACTATATATCTACAAATTTCATTATAATCGGCTGAGATATCAGGCAATTATGTATCTATACTTTGGCTGTTATCTTAAGTATTCGAAAATATATATGCAGTAGCTATTATAACACTTCATAATGAGTATTATGTAGTCGGCTAGCAATATTTACTTAATTTTGTTTACTTCTAAGCCAATTTAGGTGTCGATTCGGTTGATTTTCAATTGGTGTTGGTCCAATTTTCCCTATATTGATGAATGTATTTTTAACGAAGTATAAACGATGATAATAGATCAATTTAACTTAAAATGGCAACATGGCAACAAGTAACAAGTGGAATTACTATTTTAGGGGGCTTCGCTCGGGCTTAATAATTGTCTTGCAATTATAATTAATTTGTTATTCTTCTTCTATTTACTTGCAGATTTTTCCGGACTTTAAAATGGAACTGTAAGTATATGAAAGTGAACAGAGAAGATATTTCAAATCATTGGCTTCTATGTATTTATCGAAAATTCTAATTCTTGTATAAACTTGATTACAGTGAAGCAGGAGAACCTGTAGAGCCGCGCGCAAAATGCAGCAATTTTTTTTCCAACCACTGGAAGGGACTGGTTGTCTTCTTAATGCCTATATTATGCCTGCCCATAATATTAACCAACAATATTCCGGTAAGTAAAATGCAGTATATGTCTTAGAGATATATTTTTGAATGTTTTATCCTTACAGGAATACCGTTGCATGTACATTTTGCTGATTATGGCTGTGTTTTGGGTCACTGAAGCGTTGCCCCTCTATGTAACATCAATGATACCAATTGTTGCCTTTCCCACAATGGGCATTATGGTAAAACCTATAATATATATTCCTAACCACTCTATAAGCCTTAACCTTTGTCTCTTCGACTTGTGATTTGTAGGGCTCCGAGGAAACTTGCATGACATACTTCAAGGATACGCTGGTCATGTTCATGGGCGGCATTATGGTTGCCCTGGCAGTGGAATACAGCGGTCTACATAAGCGTCTGGCGCTGAGAGTAATCCAAATGGTGGGCTGCAGTCCCCGAAGGTTGGCATTATTGATCATCTGTCTTAACCTATAGCTAACTAACTAGCAAATTCAACTTGTAGATTACACTTTGGCCTGATTATGGTGACCATGTTCATTTCCATGTGGATCTCAAATGCAGCCTGCACGGCCATGATGTGTCCCATTATCCAGGCTGTGCTTGAGGAACTGCAAGCAGTAAGTAATTGCATAAAATATAAAGCTATCTTCCGGATAACATAGATATATACCCCTGCAGAAAAAACTTTTATACAAAAAACTCGACTTTTGAGTGATCGTTTCCTTGACAGCTTTATGATATAGTGTTCCAACTTTAATCAAAATTTATCTAGCTATAACTAAACTCACAATAGCTCAGTTTGGTTTAGATATGTTGAAAAACAAAAGAGTTTTTCATACAACAATTGATTTTTTGATGAATCATTCCAAGGACAGCTATAAGATAGATTCGATATTGATCAAATTAAGTCAACTCGTATGAGGCATAATGAAACTTTGATTTGTTGACTTTAGTTGAGTTACCTTGAAGAACAGAAAATACAAGAACTGAATTTTGAAGCGATTATTCCTATGACAGCTATTTGTTATCTTAATTCAATTCGGTTGGTTCCGATATATTTAGATACTGCTGCAAAAATAAGCATATGTGCCAATTTTTATCAAGATATTTTGCTCTGAAACTGAGAGGCTAGTTTGTATAGAAACAAAACCGCTCGAATGTTGATGCTGATCAAGATTATATATACTTAATGGGGTCGGAAATGTTATCTTCAGTACGTTACAAAATTCCAATAAAACAAAATAAATAAATCTATATAATAACCATACTCTTTACTTTCCAGCAAGGTGTCTGCAAGATCTATCATGAGCCGGAGTACCAAATGGTTGGTGGCAAGAACAAGAAGAAGAATGAAGATGAGTAAGTTGAATAAAAAGTATTACAAACTATGATCAGATTGTTAACATTAGGAACATCTATTTTATAGCCTACCGTATCCCACAAAGGTCACACAGTGCTACTATTTGGGCATTGCCTATGCATCATCTCTGGGCGGCTGTGGCACCATCATTGGCACTGCCACAAATTTGACATTCAAGGGTCTCTACGATACCGCATTCCCCAATGCCACCGAGAAAATGGACTTTCCCACATTCATGTTCTATTCGGTGCCATCGATGTTGGTCTATACCTTGCTTACATATGTATTCCTGCAATGGCATTTCATGGGTCTGTGGCGGCCAAAGAGCAAGGAGGCCCAGGAGGTGCAGGTGGGCAAGGATAATGCCCATGTTGCCAAGAAGGTCATTGATCAACGCTACAAGGAGCTGGGCCCCATGAACATGCACGAGATTCAAGTGATGATATTGTTCATCATAATGGTCATCATGTACTTCACACGCAAACCAGGCATCTTTACAGGCTGGGCGGAGCTGTTGCCTGCCAAGTAAGTGATTATTATTTCTCCATATTCAATAGTATAAATAGTATTCAAGTCTATAAACTCACTCCTAAATAATTTAGATACTTCTTTGTTACACAAGTTTGACAACAAGCTTTGTTTTATAGTCCTAATTAGACTCGAACTCATACAAACTCATTTCATTGAATGCCTCAATTCGACAGCATTCGAATTAATTCATTTGAACTCATAATTTGGGTGAAGTCATGCAGCTGTCTAGTCCTAATATTCGAATTTTATACAAATTTTTTTTTTATATCCTTTAAAGCATTCATATTATATTATTGTATCAAGTTTAAGCATCAAACACATAACTAGAACCTTAATCATTGGACCTGAAAAAACAAACTAGGCGATTTACTTTTCAAATCGCAAGAGTTGCGTCTCCGGAAAACGTAAAATCAGTTCTGTTGAGTAAGCAAATTTAAAAGAAAACTCAAATTAGCAAATAAAATACTACGGAACTAAACTAACACAATTCAAGAATGTTTAAAATCATTGAGGGACACAAAATATTTCAAATTAATTTAGGTTTATCTTCTTAATAACAATTTTACTGACTTAAGCTTAAATTTGATTGGTGAAAAGTTAGTCCTTGCATTTAAAATATAATTAAATAAAAAATAAATCATTTTGGGACTTACTCTTGAAATTATAAGAAAATTGTAATACCTTCCAATGTTAATTTGAAGTATATATAGGAAAGGAAAGAATTTAATATGAATCAGTTTTGTTTTGTAATTTTTCATCTTTTTTTTGGGATGTTCATACTATGTCTAAGAGCGTCTAAATTATTTAGGTTTTTCTTGAAATACCGACAAACATTAAGTCTATTTTTTCTTGGGCTATCTGAACAGTTTTTAACATTATATACATTCTTACAATTTCAGGGTTATCAAGAACTCGATGCCAACGATATTCGTGGTAATCATGTGCTTCATGCTGCCCGCCAATTATGCATTCCTGCGCTATTGCACACGCAAAGGACCCGTGCCAAAGGCGCCAACCCCATCCCTGATTACCTGGAAGTTCATCCAAACGAGAGTGCCCTGGGGTCTGGTTTTCCTGCTAGGCGGTGGCTTCGCCTTGGCAGCGGGCAGCAAGCAGAGCGGCATGGCCACGCTGATTGGCAGCTCGATGAGTGGCCTGAAGGTGTTGCCAAATTCGGCCCTGCTGCTGGTCGTCATTCTGGTAGCCGTGTTCCTGACCGCCTTCAGTTCAAATGTGGCTGTTGCCAATATTCTGATACCCGTGCTCAGTGAGATGGTAAGTTAATGCCTCTGTGAAGTATAAGAGTTGATTGTTAATCGTAGTTTCTGTTTTGTAGGCGTTGGCACTGAAGATACATCCATTGTATTTGGTATTCCCCGCCGGCCTGGCCTGCAGCATGGCCTTCCATTTGCCAGTGAGCACGCCGCCAAATGCTTTGGTAGCTGGATATGCGCACATTCGTAGCAAGGATATGGCCATTGCGGGCATTGGACCAACGATTATAACCATCATCGTACTGTTTATATTCTGCCAAACCTGGGCCATGGTCATCTATCCGAATCTGGACACGTTCCCGGAGTGGGCGCAAATTGCCGCCGAGGAAGCTGCCAATAAATCACGCCTCTTGGCCGAAATAGCCTTCAATAAGACGCATATGGCTGAGTTGGCCGCAAATGCCACTCGTCTGTTGACCAACAACACCGAACTGCTGACTGATTTGGCTGCCAGCAGCTCAAATCTGATGGGCAACATGGTTGCCAATAGCAGCGAGCCGTTGGCCCAGTTAGCTGTCAATAGCACGCGCCTGTTGACCGATCTGGCCTTCAATAAAACACTCTAATTAGTTAGTTAGTTGTCTAGTCTAAAAGTGAACACAACACCCATGAATAGCGGCGTGAGGGAATTGTACAAAGAAAACATTAACAACAAAAGAAAGTGCCTTTGCTGAAATGTTATAATGTTTATATGGCCTACTAAACGGGGCGCTAGTTAAGTCTAAAGTTGAAACTGATTAACGAATTTAGAAAACTCCAATCAAGAAACTTTAAGCCCACAAGCGATGATTGCATTTCTGTGACACTTTTCGAGTGAATACTGTAGCTGATTTCATGTGTATAGATAATGTCAAAGTTAACAATAAATAAGAAATCAAAATGGGGCCTTCTTTTAGCAGCCTAACGCATTTACTAACAGCCTTTAAAAACTAAATACTAACTTGAAAACTCAGCTTAAATAATGTTACTTAATTGTTGCATTTAGCAAATATCAAAACCTGTATGTTTAATGTGTTAAATTGCATTAATGGCAACAGGCATTAAACATTATTTTCTATACTCTTTTTTTAGCAACTAGACTGACAACGTGTTTTTTGCAATTTGTTAAATGTGAAACGGAAACTTTGTATAAACAAAACAAAAGAAAATTACTCAATATTTGAATGCATACCGGAAAAAGCACACAAATAGCAATAGTTTTAAGTCTAAATAATAATGTGTAAATTTTGAAACGATTTACGTTTTATATAGTTGTAAAAATTAAATAAAATAAAAAGCTCAAAATATTCAAAATCAACAAGTTGCGATATCGGTTATCTGTTTTCCTTATGGAAAAATTAAGAACAAAATTTGGAATTTTATAACTTTATAAACAAACAAGTTTTTCCTACAAAAATATAGTTGTTGGCCGATCATTCCTATGGCACCTAGATGTTATAGTGGTCCGATCCGGCCGATTCCGACATATATGCTGCCTGCAGCAAAAAGAGGGGTCTGTGCCAAGTTTCATTACGATTGATTTAAAACTAAGAGACTAGTTCGCATAGAAACAGACGGACAACGCTATATCGACTCGGCTATTCATACTGATTCAGAATATATATACTTTGTAGGGTCGGAAACGTTTCCTTCGGTCCATTACACATTTCGAGACAAAATTATAATACATTCTGCTAGGGTATAAAGAAGGAGAACTAGAAAGGACGGCTATCTTCGAAGTGCCGAAGCTATATACTATATACTATTTATTTTTATTTTTTATATTTTTATATTTATTTATTTTTATTTATATATTATTTGAAGTATAATAAGACTCTCACTTAGTTTAGATGTATATTATAAACAAAAAGTTTAATATAGCGAAATAATGGTTTGATTTTAACCAAATTTGCTCAGATTGCATTTTTCACCCGATCGTTCCTATTGCAGCTATATGATATAGTGACCCGATTTTTATCAAATTTGGTCAGATTGTATAGACTCTTTAGAGACTCGGTTTGGATGAGTTTGGTGAAGATATCTTTATAAACAACAAAGTTATTCATACAAAACATAGTTTTATAATTTTGATCGCCCTTCTCTGCGATTCTCAAGAATTCAAGGGAGTCCACGACAATTTGTCATTTTGGAGGTATAGTTTGTGAATAGCAATAGCTTATTTTGGAGGTCCACTTAAGTGTGTGTGTGTGTGTGTGTGTGAGAGAAAGAGTGAGAGAGAGGCAGAGAGAGAGGGAGAGAAAGAGAGAGTGAGAGCGGGATAGAGAGAGAAAGAGACATATCGCCCTTTTCTGCGATTCTCAAGAATTAAAGGGAGTCCACTACCCTAGCAGGAATTAATTAAGTTTGCATGAAATATTTGTATAAACAAAAAGCTGGATATAGCGATATAATGGTTCAATTTTGACCAAATTTGATCAGATTGTATAATCTTTTTAGAGACTCTGTTTGGGAAAGTTTGCTGACGATACATTTATAACAAAAAAGTTATTCATACGAAAACATAGTTGTCGACCGATCATTCCTATGGCAGCTACATATATGTTATAGTGGTCCGATCCGGCAAGTTCCTGCATATGTATTGCCTGCAGCATAAAGAAGTGTCTGTGCTAAGTTTCATTACGATACCTTTAAATCTGAGAGAGTAGTTTGCAAAGAAACAGACGGAAAGACGGACATCGCTATATCGCTATTCATGCTGATTCAGAATATATGTACTTTGTTGAGTCCATTACACATTTCGAGACACATTTCGAGACAAAATTGTAATACCCTCTGCTAGGGTATAAAAATGTATGCCAACAGCTTGAAACTTTCTTAAATTCAAAAGTTTCAAGTGCAACATGGAAATATATAAAGCTAGTGATCAATTTTAAGTTCAACTATTATTAAAATTGCAGTTAAATTAAATAAAATTTCTTATATACAATTAACAGATATTTAAACATTCAAACTCAAACGGCGGTCGAGTATCGATAACTCTTGTTAGTTATCGTTAACTGGTAGTGCTGGAAAATTCCAAAGCTGAACACACCGATGACTGTTACATATCGATAACAATGCCAGCTAGTGCACTTAAATCAAAAATCATAACGTATTTTTTAATATATTTATGACGAAATGTAAAACATATTTTTATATACATTATATTCTCAAGCTGAGTCGATATAGTCATATATATCCGTCCGTCTGTCTGTTTCTATGCAAGGTAAGCAGTATCTCTACTTTGAAGTTATCTTAATATAACTTAATAACTGTCCAAACCAGACCTTAACTTGGCACAGATACTTCTTGCTGCAGACGGTTCATATATTGAAATTGGCCGGATCGGATCAGTATAACATATCTGCGTCAGTCTGAGTTTTGTTCTTTCCCTATTGATTTTAATCAAAAACACAAATCGAATTTGTTTTATATCAAAATATTGGGATTTATTAAAAATCGATACATATATATATGTGTTTTCTTTATAGCTACAATTTAGCATATTATTTCAAAACAAGGCACACACGCATAGGGAAATAGCATTAAAGTACCACAAAATATGGCCCGCAACCAAAGATCTGACATTTCATTCAGTAGAAAGTTGGATATAATGTGCAATAAGCTGTACACTGTACGGAATTGGACGAAACCCACTGGGCTGGAGTATCGTTTAGAACTTCGACGATTTGATCAAGTTGAGGGCCTCGGTGAGCATGCGTCCAAAATCGGCATGCACCAGGGTGAAGTTCTTGACGGCACGCTCCTGCAAGAATTGACTGGCATTGCTCAAATTATCGGCAATGTTTTGAACGAGACGCTTCTTGGCGCAGTTGTCCAGCACATGCACCCAGAAATCGGTGACCTGGCCGTAATTATTCTCCGTATCGCCGCTGCTATAGCGATAAACATCGCCAGTGACGGGGCAACAGGTGGAGAGGGCGCGAGCACGTGGATCCTCCTGTGGGCCGTTGAAGGAGTTGGGGAAATAGTTGGGCGCACCATCCTGATTGTCGGTGACATTCATGAAGCCATCGCGCTGATAATTGTTCACCTTGACGCGATAGGGACAGTTGACTGGAATCTGCAGATAGTTGGGTCCCAAGCGATGACGATGCGTGTCCGAGTAGGAGAAGAGACGACCCTGCAACATCTTGTCCGGGGATGGCTCAATGCCGGGCACCAAGTGAGCGGGACTGAACGCAATCTGTTCCACCTCGGCAAAGTAGTTCTTTGGATTGCGATCGAGCACCATTTTGCCAACAGGGATCAATGGGTATTCCTTGTGGGGCCAAATCTTGGTGACATCAAATGGATTGTACTTGAACTTCTTGGCCTCCTCGAAGGTCATCACCTGGATGTACACCGTCCAGCTGGGGAATTTGCAGTTCTTGATGCGATTGTGCAAATCACGTATGCTATAATCCGGATCAGACGATGCCAAATCAGCAGCGGTCTTAACATCCAGGTTCTTAATGCCCTGATCCGTTTTGAAATGGAACTTGGCATAAATGGGCTCGCCCTTATCGTTGACCAGCTTAAAGGTGTGCGAGCCATAGCCATTCATGTGGGTGTAGCCATCGGGTGTGCCACGATCGCTGAACAAGAAGGACACCTGGTGGGTGGACTCGGGGCGCAGCGTCAGGAAGTCCCAGAACATATCCGCATCCTTCAAATGCGTTTGCGGATTACGCTTCTGGGTGTGTATGAAGCTGGGGAACAGAATTGGATCGCGTATAAAGAAAATTGGCGTATTGTTGCCAACCAAATCCCAAACGCCATCATCCGTATAGAATTTAACAGCAAATCCACGTGGATCACGTGCCGTATCCGCCGAGCCGCTCTCACCGCCCACCGTGGAGAAGCGAACAGCCAATGGTGTACGCTTCTTGACCTTCTCAAAGATCTTGGCCGCACAGTACTTGGTTATATCATGGGTGACCTCAAAGTAACCAAATGCACCGGCGCCCTTTGCATGCACCACACGCTCTGGGATGCGCTCGCGATCAAAGTGGGCCATCTCGTCCAAGAAGTTGACATCCTGCAACAGCAGTGGACCGCGTGGACCCACCGATTGCGTGGCATCCTTAATGCCAATCGGTGCACCACTGCCAGTGGTAACCACACCGGGGCACTCCTGCAATAAAAGAGATAACGTTTAATTAGTTACATTCGCAAGACAATCGCTTTTATTAATGCATTTAAATGGCAGTTAATCCTGAAGAACGTCAATATAATTAATGAAAATTCAATACGAAAAAGATTAATCAATTTTATGGAAAAATTCAAAGGCAAAGCAATTCTGAATTCAGACACTTTTTATGCTAGTACCCCGCAGCAACTCAGATTAAAGGTATATGGGCAAAACCAAAAAGGTCTACCGAATGAAAATATAACTTAGTGTGCCCTAGCAGAGGGTACTGAAGTGTAAAGAGGGTAGTGAAGTAGACGTTTCCGACCCAACAAAGTATATATATTCTGAATCAGCATGAATAGTCGAGCCGATATGGCGATGTCCGTCTGTTTCTATGCAAACTAATCTCTCATTTTAAAAACTATCTTAATGAAACTTGGGACAGACCCTTCTTTTTGCTACAGGCAGTACATATGTCGGAACCGGCCGGATCGGCCCACTATAACATATAGCTGCCATAGGATTGATTGGTCAACAACTATGTTTTTGTATGAAAAGCTTGTTTGTTTATATAGGCATCCTTACCAAACTCACCCAAACTGGCCAAAAATAGTCAAAATCGAACTACTTTATCCCCAAATCTGCCATAGGATCGGGAGAAAAATGGGTATTTTTATGAAAAACTTTTTAAATTACATCCTAACTAAGTGAGAGTTTATTATATTTCATATAGTTTTCTATAATTTTATTGTTTTTTTATAGGAACAAACAGACGTAAAATGAGTTCTGTATAAAAACTAATTCCTGCTAGGTTATATAGCTTCGGCACTCCGAAGATAACCATTTTTTCTTATTTATTAGTTAATACAAAACTAAAAAAAATCAAAATTTGCATTTTCAATACGTAACTATCATAACATTTACTAATTGCTAATTTGGGACAAATTTTATGCTGAAATTTTGGCTTAAAATAATGAAAGTGGATATTAGTCTCCGAAAAGAATTCTGTCACGTCCGCAACGGCACTTTACGCTCAATTATAATGTTGTTAAAACAAGTTTAGAGATATATTTTAATGTAACTTGAAATTAGCAGCTTAAGACTACAGGTAAATCTAAAATAGTACATTCAGTGCTGCAACAGGATAAAGAATAACGCTCAAATGTAACGTCCGCAACGCAGGATGAGCTTTAAAATTGAAAAGACAATTTTGCATAAAATCAAAATACCTTTCTGACTTTAGCTAAAAGCAAAATAATACATATGAAAGTGCAATTTGTCCTATTATATAACAAAGATCAAAGTAGCTGCCATTATCTTATCTAATCTTTGGCTCTGTGTTGGTGTTGTTTTTTATTATTATTATTCTTTAAATATTTTTAGTACAACAAGAAACATAAACATAAAGATTGGCTGGCATTAGCGCTTATCGCTCTTCCCACTTGCCAGAGAACGAACCTTGGTGTATATTGCATATATATCAATGTTTAGCAAAACTATAACAATTTTTGTTAATTTCATCACAATATCTCTCTAGACTCTAATCATGCATCTAAAATAACTTGGTTTTATGATTTCGAACCGAGGTGCAGCTGTTGCCGCGCCCCGAGAAACATTTTATCAGCTATTCTAAATGCTAAATGTATATTATAAAGAGGCAGGCTATCAAGCTGTTTACTAAATGTATCTCACAGATACTCAACTGACTAACAATGCAGCCTGTCAAATGACAATCTCTAAACACGCGTCGCATTATAAAGCACTTCCCCCACCTAGCTGCTCAAATATAATTAGATTTATATATTATATATTCAAGTAGTAAGTAGTATATCATCCAGATGTCTCCGGCATATAAATTAGGCAAGGCATACCCTTAACAAATGTGAGTCTATTTAGATCTTGCAGGTTTTATTAATCATATGTACTATATAACTTCATATATCTAAATATATAATACTTGATTCTCACTTGACTGATGTACTATAGTTTTGAAGCTTTTTCGATTTCTGATTTGCAATCGCAATTGTTTGCACTTTGAGACAGAAAAACAGCGACAATAAATGAATGTGGGGCCACTTCAGAGGGCGCATTTGGATAGATAATAAGAAGCAAATAGAGTGTGTGTATATATGTGTATATATAATACATGTATATGTATGCGTGTATCTGTGTATCTGTGTGTATATATAGTGAGCAATGTGATAAGACCCAACCGATCGATAGAACTGAAATGCAAAAACATTGGAAAGTTTTAATTGCAAGTTGTATGGGTTCAAGAAACAAGTTAATGAAGCTATAGATGTATGTAACTGATAAATATGGTGTGTTCATAGTTTGAAGGTCTACAAATGAATAAGGGCTTGTTTGAAAGAGCAGGAAATCAAATGATGGAATGATGAAATATAAATGGAACAGGATAAAAAAAAAAAAATTAAAACTGGGATAAATTAGAAAATAAGCTTTTCTTTTTGAAGCGTAACTTTATGTAGTTAAATAGAGTTGTAACTAGGCTGGACTTTGGATTCAGGAGAAATTGTAAGATACAGGGACAAAGCACGATGATTTAGCTACACCGAACATCCAGACAGTACCGGAATTCCTACAGGGTCGCGACATTTCTATCGGATGCCTAGAAATTGCATGTTTTCTTTATTTAAATTAAGTATGTCTAAAATTATAAATCCAAATCTGAATTAATATTCCGAAAATGTTATTTATTTTTTTCATTTTTATTTTTATTTATAATCTGAAAATAATATTTTTTTCATTTTTATTATTATTTTTATTATTTTTTTATTTATAACCTGAATTAATACTCTGAAAATAATTTTTTTTTTTTCATTTTTATAATTTTTTTTATATATAATCTGAATTAATATAGGTAATATTTATTTTTTTATATTTTCATTTTTATTCTTTATATTAGCTATTAATTATCAAAGTTATTTACAATATAATATAATAACTAATTAAAAAATAGAGTGAACTATGACCAGTGACTCAGAAAATAATATAATTTATTAAAAAAAATACAAAAAAAATGGTTCCTGTATCAAGGAATTCAAACGGAATTTGAGACCCTCGGAATAGTTTAAATTTTGATCAAGTTCAATATCATTTCTACAGTCTGCTCTTAGATTTATATAAAACAATTTTTGAATATGATAAGATAGACTCCACAAATAATATAATAAATAAAAAATATAAAAAAATTGTTCATGTTGCAAGGAATTCGAACGGAATTTGGAACTTTCCAAATACTTTGAATGAAAACACACGAGAAAAGCGGAATTTTGATATAATTTCTAGTCCAATTTCATATCTACAGTCTACTCTTCGATATATATGAAGTATTTTTTGAATGTGATAAGATATATATTTTTGAGAATATTGCGAAGGCCTTTTACGGTATATAAAACGGCTTGTTTGAGTTTTGTAAACTGGACTATCAATGTTAATAAAATAAAAACAAAAACAATACATTTTGAATGTGTGCACAAAACAATTCGATTTTAAAACATTTGGAAGTACAACAAATTATTTTGGGCATTCCTATGGTTAGCCAAATAAACAAATGAGCTCAAATAAGAGAAAAAAAATGTATGCAAAAACAAAGGCAGCCAAATAATGCCTGAGAAAATGCAGTTTTCCAGTTAGTCTCTGTAGAAGGTCAAACAACACGAACACTTTTGTGGGTCAGAGTTCCGAAGCGAACGATTTCAAAACATATTCTCACATATGTAGTAAGTAAGAGCCAGGCAAGTGCTAACTGCATTGCATAACCAAATGCAGTAATTGTAATTGTTTCTCTAACTATACATATATATATAGTTACCTTTATAAGGCAAAGGCAATGTAACTAACTCTTTTCCCCTCCATTGGGTGAGTCTATCCATATTGAACGAGTTTTGGGCGCTTGCGTGGCGAGTTCAACGCCTTTATTGACGCAAATAGCTGTCGCCATTGCTTGCAACCAGTTTATGCAACTTGAAAGTGCATTGACTTGAAGGAAAAAATATAAAATAAACATATCTCCGACGATTACAACAATGTTTTCGCGGTCTTGGTCTATAGAGGCCCCGCTCTGAAAGTCGCTTGGTCACGTTTGTGTCTTGTTTAATGTTGCTTATTGTTATTATTTCATAAGTAATTAAATAAATAATTCAAGTTGAGTAATCAGTTGCATTGTGTGTGAAATCAAGCGGAAATTCAATTTTCCCAATTGCATTGTTCCGAGGTTAATTGGCTTTAATATTTAAACAAAAGCTGCTAAACTATTGTTGGCCATTAATCTATCTAGGGCACTTAGCTGCCAATTTAATTTACCAGAGTGCAATTGGTTATGCTTATCTATCTAACTTTTATCTATAAACATTCGATAAAGATAGTTATTAAAGTGAATTGAATCTATATAGAGAATGAATGTGAGTTAGAGTTTGTCCAAGCGATATTATCAGGTTTATTATGTGGTTCAAAGCAATTTCTTTTCTCTATATAGCTATTTCCTTTTTGAATACTAGTTTTGGTTTATGGAAACGATGTCATCCAGTTTATTATGTGTTTGACAACTATTTGCTTTACTGCGTGCCACTTCCAATAAGGTGGCAACGCCAAACAATGTTTGAACTGTCCACTCGTCGCTTGGGTGCTGCCAACTTGTCGTTATTCCTTTGTAATTCATTTAAATGAGTAATTTATCATGCTGTAAAATTAAGTCAACACAAAACTGCTTTCAATTGAAACATTTTAAATAATCTACCTTTTAATCATAAACAAATCTGTAATTTGCACGCTCACTAAAAATAAAAACAAATAGCAACAAAAATCATGTAAAAACGAAAGTGACTAATTAACACAAATAGTAATAGCAAATAATTGCAAATATTTAATTTACGTACAGGTGTCAACTAAGAAAATATAGTATAATATAATGTAGCTTTCAAATTCAAGTGCCCAGAGCAAATTTGGATAAAGATCCATCAAATATATTGCTACGACTTCTGTTTTGAGTATAGGGAATATTAAACTATGTATGTACTCTAACAAAAGCATTAATTGTTATTAAACTATTCCAACAAAAAATTAAATTCCACATAGTTTATATATTATATTTAACATATATTTCTATATATTTTATAGTTTTTTTTTAAACGATATAATTAAAAATAGCGTTTAAATATAAAAAAAAATTTATATAAGTAGTCTAAAAATATCTACAACTAGTTTAAGCTGCCAAAATTATAGTAATGCGAAATGTTAATACAAAAAAATGTTTTAAAAATATATTTCTACATTTGTCATATAGAATTTTGTAGGGTTGATTTCGATAACGATATGCCACATATGTGGCAAAATGCAAGGTTGATGGAACGGTTTAAAATAAAATAATGCTAATTCAGAGCTCGCTCTAAAAGCTACTTATACTTTAATGAAAAATGTAAACAGGATTAAAAATAAAGCTCAAATGTAGCGTTTGCATCGCAGGAATACCCTCTATACCACAGTGAAGCAAAAATAAATTGAAGTTTTCGCCTTCTTTCTTATCTGCCCGAAGCAAAAACAAATGTTTATCCTACATTGTTGTTGTTTTCATTTTGTTCCTTATGTTTTGCGTAGTTGCCTTTCACAAAATTGCTTGTGCGATTTGAAAGTTTTGGACCCCCGCTGAACTATAATAAAATTTCCATGAAGGCACTTTGGATTAGGTACAATATGAAAACTTCGTTAAATCTATCTGCTGATAAGCAGTATCAACGCCCTAGAGCGATAAGATTAAGAATGGATTATAAAACAAACTAAAAGGAAATGTGAGCGCAGAGCAAACGAGAGACGAGAGAGAGAGAGAGAGAAATCAGCCGCATTCAGTACGAAAAACAACAACAATTGAATCTACTTGAACTTTGGCTCTGCCAACGTTAACCGCCGGCAACGTCGACTGCGCTGCTGCATTTCGCTAGCGGCTTTCAAACGTAAATATCGCAAATTCATTGCTATTTGCACATATGTATGTATTTTGTATAAATTAATTCTGTTTTTGTCGTTTGATTTTTTATATATTTGTTTTTTTTTTGCTTTTGGGCCCCGCTTCATTAGAGCAACTCACCTTTTGCGAGTTTTTGTAGTCGATTAGTTGATTCGATGCGGCATCGCGTGCAGCCATTTTAATGCCTTAACTGTTGCTTTTGATAAACAGAAATTTGGAGAATGCTGAGCACTTAAATCTTTTTACGCGTTGTCGCTGTTTTGCGGCTAATTTTGTTAACTAAAACACGTAGAACGCAGTGCGCATTGCTTTTATAGGCGGCCCAGTCGTATATAGTATTCAGGGTGACCGCACGCGATAAACGCTAAAATACCAACATATTAATTAATTAATAGGGATATTCCTGAAAGAAAATAACTGCTGTTAAACAGCAGCAATCACAATTGCATATTTATAATTCATTTCATCATTTTAATGCAGTTCATACTCAAACTAATCATACTAAATTTAATTTAAATGTTAAGCTAGTTCCTTGATGTGTTTTCTATTTAATGCTAGATTAATCAGACTATATTTCATTTTATTTCAAAGGGAGCGGTAGATAAAATAAACATTTAACCAATATGAAAGCTTTAATTAATTAGGCACAAAAACATTTATGTTTCTTTCACGAAACAACCAACATTAACCAATATTTATTGCGCAAGTATAAGAACTGTTACCGAAAAATTTAAATAATATCGACGTATCAAACGTATTTGAATTACTGAAACTGTGGTGGTCTGTCGATATTCGATTATTGGTCGTGCGATATTTTGTTGCTGGTCATTTTTAGTTGATTGTATTTGCTTGCGCTGGCAGCGCCCACTATTGAAAACAGTTGGCAGGACTGCGTATTTTTGTAGTCACTTTCTCAGTCATTCATTCTTCATACGTTCGTTCGTCTTCGTCTCTCTCGTTTTTGAAGTAGTAGTGATTTCTTTTTATAACAAAATCAAATATATACATAATATATATAGCAGAAACGATTATATATACATACACATAATATAATGCAACATATTTAGTAACAAATTTAACGTGCAAGTGCAAATCAAATTCAATGGCAATTTCGTAAAAGTTTCTTTTTACGTAAAAAGACACAAAAAAAAACGGCGCGTGTGAAATTTTTCAACAACGACGTAGCAGTCTCAGTCTCTCCTCTACGTCTCTTTGCTGCAAAAGGAGAAGCTGAGCAACAACAACAACAAAATTCCCCACACACAAAGTAGGCCAACAACAACAAGAAACAGCAAAGCAAGCAACAGCAGCAGCAGCAACAACAACAACAAGTCGTAGTGTGTAGTGAAGTGTATTATAATAATAATATATATATATGTGTGTGTGTGTGTGTTTGTGTGTAGAATACAAAA
This sequence comes from Hirtodrosophila histrioides, assembly GCA_037075165.1. Lineage (NCBI taxonomy): Eukaryota > Metazoa > Arthropoda > Insecta > Diptera > Drosophilidae > Hirtodrosophila > Hirtodrosophila histrioides. Next base: position 3,231,238 of record JBAMCL010000189.1, on the reverse strand, counting down.
AAAAAAAAAAGAAGTCTCAAAAAATTTGTAATTGTGTCAGCCTATTTATGTATGTGTGCGCTTGTATCTTGCGTATGTGCGTGCAAATGATTTAAAACAAATGTATCTTAAAAATATTTGAATTTTGACATTCAAAAGCGCAGCGTGTGTGCGTATGTGTGTAACGGCGCATATTTTTGCGAGACAAGTGAAATTTTCTTTGTTTCGTTTGCAAGACGCGGCTGCGGGGGCACCCAAAAGTATAGAAGTGAAGTTCCCTTGAAACAAAACGTCGCGACGACGTTACCCCCCCTAGACGGCGACGTCGCTGTCGCTGTCGCTACATAACGGCCTGAAGAGCAGCAGCAGCGTTGCCACAGTGTCTGTGTGTTTGCTGTCTGTCATTGTCTGTGTGTGCCTGTGTGCGTGTGCGCGTTTATGTATGTGAGAGTGGCAATGAACGTTGCTTAAAACAACAACAACAAAACATACTTTTTGGAATATTTGCGCCGTCGTTAATTATACTACACACACGCCTGCAGCTGATGATGATGATGATGTTGTTGTTGCCTGCTTTTATTTTAAATATAAAATGCAAACTGAATTTTTGTGCAAAATAAAAAAATTTCAATAAATATTAAGTGTTTTAAAATACCCTCCTCTAAATCCCCCCTCTCTCTATATAGCAGTGCATAAGTGAAGCAAATGTGCAAGAAGAAGCAGAAGCCGTGCGGCGACGTCGACGTCGACGCTGCAGGACAGGTTTATCAGGGCAAAAATTTCACAAAAAAATACTAAAAACACACACAAATACTTATGCATACAGGCCCCAGTATGTGTGTGTGTGAGTGTAGCAATAACTATGTGTGCGGCCACAACAGCAACAACAACAACAACAGCAGCAGCACGAGAAAGCAAAGTGAAATTTATTAAAACAAAAACAACAACAACACGAAAAGCACGCAATACCAATTCGAAACCGTTATTCAACAATTTCTTGAAATAAGTGAAAGAAGAAGGCAAATACTGGTTTTATATATACATACATATATACATACATATGTACATGCATATATTCAATGTAGAAAGAAACGACAACAACAACAACAAGCAGAGCAGCTACAACTAAAAAGTTGCTGTGCGAGAAATTTGTACGTGTATCGTTGTCAGCCTGCGTGTGTGTGTGTGTCTGTCTTTCTGTCTGTATTTGTGGTGAGAAAAAGTAAAGTAAGTTAAAGTGAAAAGCAATGCTAAAAGGAATTACAACAACAACAGCAGCCGCAGCCGCAGTGCCCGGCAACGGTGCCGAGCTCAAAACGTAAAATAACAGTAAAAGTCTTGTCTCAACAAAAAATATAAAGAAAGAAAAGAAGAAAAGAAAAAAATCAAGCTTCAAAGAGCGCAACGAAAGGCAACACGCGTGGGTGTCAACGTCACACGCACACACACGCGTCAGCAGCAGCAGCAGCAGCAGGAGAAGCAGCGCAGCAGGAGCAGGCAACAGAGCAACAGCAGCAAAAGGGGGGGCGCTGCAGGGAACACAAAGGCTGGCGTCCGGCATTGCCACTCAGCTTTACAATTGAACATATTTTCAAGGGCTCTCCCCAAGCGCGCGCTCGTTGCGTTGTTGTTTTTTTTTCTTATTTAAATTATTGAAGGTGAGTTTGTTGTTTTTTAAAGCTACCATGTGCTTTTAATTTGCTTTTAAATGAATTTTGAACACGTTTCACTTTAAAATATGCAAACATTGAAATGTTTTGTGTGCAAATCTAATGAGGGCGCGCTTTAATTAAAGCTGCAGAGCGAGAAAGAGAGGAGGGAGGAAGGGAGGAAAGAGCGAGCAAGACATCATGACATCAAATATGCTTGTATGTATCTGTATAGTGCCACAGGTGGCTGTACTTACCGTTATTTGAGCTTAATATTTTCGGTGCTCTTTAAATCTGTCGCACAACAAGAACAACTGTAACCATGCCCTGGGCCACATGTTGCTGCAACTTTTGCCAACATTTTAAGTGCCACAAATGGAACTGAATTATGAAAGTTGTCTGACTGACTGACCAGGCCTGTTCCCATTTCCCATTTCCATCAAATCACACGAAATCAATCTTCGAATATATATATTAAACTCGTAAAAGCTCTTATTCGATTTGTGTTATAAAAGCTACTTGTATAACTTCAATTGGAAAATCCAAATTGGGAATACCACATCCTAAGGATATGAAATATTCCTATAAACAAATACAGCCCGTGTTATAAAGACTATTAATATAACTTCAATTAGAAAATCCTAATTGGGAATATCACAGCCTAAGGATATGGAATACAATAAAAATAATGAATGGATAAATCGCATTTCACTTTAAGACTACAAAATTCAACCATTCAATTTGAATCGCGATATTCGTTCTAAAAGATAAAACCCAAACCCGGAAATTATCTTTTTTGGCACCGATGATATCTAAGTCTAATTACATCGAACACATATAAGGACAGTTCTAATAGAATAATGTATATTCCTTCAAAGATTCTTATGAAAGTTCATATAAATTAGAAAATCCGACACTATGAGGCCATTATTGTGCCGAACTTAATTGGGCAATGCAATACCTCAATCAACGGATCGAGTCTTGCCAAAGTAACAATTCTCCTGAGGATTGTAGACGCTCCCTACTAAGTGCGCAACAACACTATTTATAATGATCTCGGAGTATTGCCAGTAAGCGTTACAATCAGCAATTTTTCTGAAAGATACAGAGGCAGACTTCTGGCCCTCACAAACTCCTTATATAAGCAAAAGGCATGTCCGACAACATCCTTCGGATAATTGGATTTTTGGGAGGGTGCCTGCAGGAAGGTTATTGGAATTTAGCTAAGCTTTGTTCAATCTAGTAAAGGCTGGTCTACCATACTCTGACCTCTTTAAAACACTCTGAAAGATCCCTCGGTTTATCTGCACTTTAACCCCATATATTTTTGAAAATGTTTTAAACAATACGCAGCATAAGACATAAATATTAGTTTATCTAAAAAAGAGTTCAAGTCTTAATTTTGTATAGTTATTTTGTAGAACGATTAAATGATTCATTCTAACACTGGAGCTCAATAAAATCTTTAACTATACGCAGAACTTTGCTTTGTTTTGGGTTTCTCTGGTTTTTAATGCATAACATCAGCATAAACACCTTTCCGCTTTGTATTTTAAAATTTCAGGCGTGTTAATGTCCGAGCTCTTAAATCACCAAAAGTAAAACAGATAAATTGGAATACATTAAATCAATTCGTTTCTAGCCGTTTAAGTGGTTTCTTTGGGGTGATTGATTTACAGTTTCGATTTAATACTTGACAAGTTTCAAAGCTAATCTGCATTGAATGTAGTTCAACTATTTGGAACTAAAGAAAGTTAGATCGCTTAATGTTACAGCACGATACCAATTACGAGGTAAGAACTGTGACTGTTACTTTCAAATATCTGTGGCAATCAGTCGTTGCTTTTCATAGGGCCCCGTTTCTATCTTAAATTCGACGGGGTTTGCGTCGAAATCTGCTAAAGTACATCCAATTCCCATAAGAAATACATACTAAATGTTAAAAGTGCGTTCGAAAAGAACGCAGGTTTTGCCTACTCGATTATTGGTAAATTACAGAGCTGTAAAGAGCTGTTAGTGTCGCCGGATACTGAAGGTAGTTAGGAGGTCTGTTGATCCTGCAGAATTCGTGTGCGCTTGAGAAACGCCAACAGCGCATTGGGAGTTTGTCTAGATGCGAGCCAGTGTCTGTTGAAGTATCGATGTCTTAGTGTTGCGAGTGCTGGATAGCTGCATATAAGGTGATTTAAGGTTTCCACAAGTCCTGGTTCCTTACATATCCGGCAGCTATCTTCGGTTTATATCCCCACCTCTTAAGCATTCTTCGGCTATCTAAATCGGCTATAATACAGAACTCCAGTCCATATTTCATTGATGTTTATTATTGAAATATGGTCTGTCACTGTTAAGATTAACATTAATAAATATCAGACCATGACTGTTATCTAAATGTTATGTAAGATTAACATTAATAAATATCAGACTATGACTGTTACATAAATGTTATGTTAATTAAATAACATGTAAATGTTAAGTTAATGCTAATATTAGGACTGGGATTTTTATCGCAATGTTATGCTATTGCTAATAACAGGACTGGGATTGCGAACCTGTTACCCTCGATAACTGAATAGTTACTGTGTGTCATGTTATTTGTCAGTGACAGCGACTCAGTCACATGTACAAAAGTATAGCTCGCGTGTCTATTTCCAATCACTTTATTAAGTTAAATTTCTTATATCTCGCCTTTGATTCATCTTAAGTTTCATTCAATAAACTTATCAAGTCTTTACACTCTGGTAATTTTCTTCCTAGTCAGCAACAGCTGCAAATTTCATGCCCAATTAAGCAACAATTTCACATGATATCTATTCATTTGTTAGCCATCAAACTCACGTTTTCCTTTCAATTGCTTATCAGGTTTATTCTACATTCTCATTTCAGAAACTGTATATAATGCCTAGAGAGCCCCATTAGTGTGTTATATATTTTGTTTTTTGTTTTACTGACTAATCTGTAATTTGAAATCAGCCAACACTTGAAGAGCTGATAAGAAAAATAAAAAGTAAAAATAAAAAATAAACAAAAAGTGCTGACAATGTTTGCCAAGCGATTCTTTTCCCTATTTAAAATGTATGTGTGTGTTTGATTTGTTGTGTTTGTTTGCCGTCCACAAAAGTGAGAACTGAGAACTCAGAACTGAGAACTCAAAACTGAGAATTGTTTTTAGGTTTGTTGTACAGCTGTGCGCGATTCGTTGAGGTTGATAATTAGTGAGGTTTTTAGCTTATGTATGTACGAGTTTTTGCCTCTGTATCGGTATCTCTATCTTTATCTGTATCTGTATCTGTATCCCCATAACTAAGTATTATTCTATTGTCTGCGCTTAAACGGTTTCTGCAGCTCTGTTGTTGGCTTCTTAACCGGTTTGTTTCGAAACAAAATAGAGCTGAAGAATTGTTTGGGTATACATATGTATATCGTGAGTTGGCAACAAACTTTGCCACTTACATATATATACATATTATATGCATATAAATGCAGGTTAAGTTCATTTATACTTAGGGTTGAAATACCTGTTGACTGAAACTTTGTATCCAACAGCTGCAGGGTAGTTATGGTTAATAAAATTTTTGAAATTTAGTTGTTCCATTAGCTTTTAACCTTCATCACTTTAATGTATCATTTTTATGCAAACATATTTTGGCTTTTGTATGATTATTTCAGAAATTGTCATAGATCATAACTTCAAAAGTGTCCAAAAGATATAGTAAACAATAATCACAAGCACTTTAACATATATCTTTATTTACTTTACAGAATAGTTCAATTTACATTTGATATTTAAACCTTCTGCAGATTCCTAGGTATGCTTTTAGGAAAACAAACTATTTAATGTTAATTTATATTATCAATACAAAAGTATCTTCAAATTTTTAATAAGCCCCTCTACTTTATAAAGTTAACTATACCTCTTACTTAAATTTGTTTTAAATTCTTAGAAATTCTTCGAAATTGTAAGGGAAAATACATTTGCCAAGAATGAAGCAACTAAATTTTAATTGTAGATTAGTTTACGAAGAGCTTGAACGTATATTTGATCAAAAACAGTCAGTTATTCAAGGATTCTATAGGTATACTTCTGATTTTCGTAATATGAATCACTGGAGTAACATATCTTATTGTTATTTAAAAAATATATGACATCTGCCCTACAGAAATCACTACCTGGGTCAATTCCGCTTTAATACTTTATCGGAAATATCCGGGATAGGGATAAATACCATCCTTAAATTCATAATCTCCACGGACTGTTTCAAAGGGGAACAAACTGTTTCAAAGATATGTGGGAACACAAAGGGCCAATCCTGGCTTAAGTCAGATAACAAAATTCTCTCATCCAGTTAGCGCAACATAACCTCACTTAACTTAAAAAAAGAGTTATTTTTCATTTTATTCCTTGTCTAACACCTTTTCACAGTATCTGATTTGTATTGGCCAGTTAAAAATAAGTTATTCTTAATTTTATTCCTTGGCTAACACCTTTTCACAGTAACCGATTGGTTAAAAGTATCTTCTGCTTTTCAATAATCCCTTGTGTTTCCCACAATCCAACCACAACTCTTACATACTTCTGGGTTTTAACTAACTATATATAGTGTGTATACACTGTTTTAAAGTAATTTTGCCAATTCATTTGAATTATCGGCGGCAGTTCATAAAAATTTCAACACAATAATCATTTCAACAACTATCTAAAGTTACTATTACTCGGCCCTTTTTTGACCTTTTTCCAGCTATTGTTTGCTTACGTTTATTTTTAGACACTTACACACACATACACACACACATGTTTGTGTGCATACACCCTCCAATTTTGTAACTCAACTTGCTGACTAGTATAAAAATAAATATTTAGAAAAAATTTCCTGGCATTTATCATCGTTTTTTGTCTCAATTTGCCGTTTGTGGACAGGCAAAAACAAAAAAAAAGAAGAAAAAAAACATATTGTTTGCAATATGTGCATATAGTAGCTATTAAAATTTGTATAAACAATCTCAATGAATCATGCAATAATCTTCTTGTTTTTATTGTTTTTGTTATTTTGTCGTTTTTTGCCCACAATTTTGTAGTGTTTCACCCGTTCACTGTCCAAATGAAATTTAAATCCATATGAAAATAATCGAAAAAACATTTACGTTTGTCATCGAATTGTTTCCTAAAGTGTTGTTCACGTTTTGCGCTTTTAAGGCTATTCGTAACACCTGTTAATGACTGCTGAGAAGGGGAAGGGGGAGGGAGAGGCGCGGTTGGTCGAGTTAAAGTTTTGAAATTGGAGCTCAGCTTGAGCTCGCTTGCTGGCTCGCTCGCATGTGTGACTGAAATGGCAATGAACCTTCAACGTCCAGTTGGGTTTTGGCCAGACCAATTTTATAGTTGAAATGCAGTTGAATATTTTGAAGAAATCTTCAAAACTGTACTCCCATAAAACATTCGGAAAAACATGTATTTTATCCGTGCTGTGATTTTTATTATTATCCCATATCGTGATCTGTGCATTTTTGAATTGAATGTTAAACATCATTCGTTATAAATTAATGTAAACATTATATGTGAATTAGAGGTGACAAAACATCGATAACTTTCGGTGGAAATAGTTGATCGATACTATCGGTCGTAGTATTAGAATAAATAAATAGAATTGTGAATTTTTTTAATTGAATGTTAAACATAATTCGTTATAAATGAATGTAAACATTATATGTGCATTAGAGGTGACAAAACATCGATAACTTTCGTTGGTAATAGTTGATCGATACTATCGGTCGTAGTATTAGAATAAATAAATAGAATTGTGAATTTTTTTAATTGAATGTTAAACATAATTCGTTATAAATGAATGTAAACATTATATGTGCATTAGAGGTGACAAAACATCGATAACTTTCTTTGGTAACTCATCGATCAACTCAATACTATCGTTGGTAGTATAAATAGAAGTAATTACGCTTAAAATAACTATTGAAATTAGTATAATTGTATAGTAATAAATATGTAAATAACAAGAAAACTGGTTTTCCTAATCAATAATTATAATGGCTTGTTATTAAAATCCACAGCGAAGATAAAATATACAAATAAATTATACTTTCGATACAACTAACAAATCAATCAAAGGTGATTCTCATTCTTCATCACAAATCTTAACATTAATATGGCTTAAAAATAGCTATTACTATTACTCTTCAAGTTTTAACATTCTTTTGCTATGCAACAATTCTAACATTTATATTATACAAGTAATTTGTGTCAAAACAATTTCAACGCCCCCACAATTTGTCAATATTTTCATCATTCTTCCTCAACAAGAAATTCCCATCAGGTCAATTTAGCTTCTTCATTTCCATGGAAATACAACAATTTCATAATTTTCCATGATTAGCGTCGTCTAAAGCAGAACGGAAAATGAATACAGTATAATAATGTGGAAATGCGACTGAATGGTAGTAAATGGTAAATGCAAATGGAATTTGTGTCACTTGCTGATTGTTTTGATGTTGTAATAAATTTGTTATTTTACACACACACTTCTTTTTAAGTACAATACAACTTTGTTACAAATATAATGGTGAGAAGTGTGAAATATGAAGCGAAACAAAGCTCAAGAATGCATTGTTTACAACAGTATTATATGGTGAATTAGTTTTATTTGAGTGTAGGTGGGTGTGTCAAATGGAAATAGCCAATTATAGTATGCACATATTCACATAACATTTATAGCTTGGCTTATGGTATATATAAAGTTCCATTCAAGTATTTCCCTTGTCTCACTTTATCCTTATAAACATGCCTCCTACATCATTTACTTTGAAATGTAATTTCAGTTGATCATAAAGGTTTTAGTTAAAATATATGTAGTATTTTTTTAGTTGCTTAAACATTTTTATACCCTAGCAGAGGGTTTTCTAATTTTCTCTAGACTGAAGGAGAAGTTTCCGATCCAACAATTATATGTACATACATATATATTCTGAATCAGCCTGAATAGCCGAGTCTATATAGCGATGTCCCTCTGTTTCTATGCAAACTAGTCTCTCAGTTTTAAAGCTATCGTAATGAAACTTACACAGTTCCTTCGTTTTGCTACAGACTGTACAGGAAGTGACCGAATCGGACCATTATAACATATAGCTGCCATAGGAACGATCGGTCAACAATTATTATTTGTTTGTATGAAAAACTTTTCTGTTTATGGAGATATCCTTACCAAACTCATCCAAACTAAGTCGCTGGAGAAATTCTCCTATAAATTCTATAAATATACCATCTGAATATATTTGTTCAAAATCGGATTACTATATCACATAGATGCTATAGGATTGGGTGAAAAATGAGTTCTTGTATGAAAATCTTTTTGTATTACATCCAAACTAAGTGAGAGTTTTATTATACTTTATATAGATTCCTATCATTTTTATCAAAATCGGACCACATTGCTCCCATAGGAGCTGGGGCACTCCGAGCTGTGGGAGTGTTCCCATAGGAACAATCAGATGAAAAGTTTTGTATAAAAAACATTGCTGCTAGGGTACTCCGAGCATAGCCGGTCTTTCTTGTTATATCTTAAATATGCTTCTCCATGTGTTTTTCCAAACACCTTATTTTACACTAATACATAAAATGAACCTTTTTTATTGGGATGAATACCGTTTTATTACTTTCTCTTCTTTTGTTAATGCTGCTTTTCTACACACACTTTACCTTCACTTTATCTGCTTATCAAACTTTTGGTGTGCTTATGTATATCTTTCTCCATTAATATATTAGCTATTCTACCATATAAATTTATTAGTTCATTATTAATTCGCTTTGCCATTTGTCTGTTCATCTGTTGATCGCATATCGTTTTAATACGTTGCTCATTTCTCTCTTTCTCTCTCTCTTCTTTACTTGCTTCACCGTATCTTCTTGTCATCCTTTTGTGGTGCCATTCTCCGCCCGCTTGTTCTACGCAATTTCACAACTCATAATTTGAGCAATTAAATCATTTTATGACAAATTACTTCAAAGCGAATGACAGAAAATGTTGCATGAGGCGGCAATGAAAAACCAACAACAACAGCAACAAAATGCTAATAAATTGAAATAAAATTAACAACAATAACAGAAGCCAAACGTCAAATTTGTTGCTTTTATTGTTGATCTCTTTTCCTTTTGCTCTCTGCTCCGCTACACACTCCTCTGTCTTTCTCACGTTCTTGCATATTGAACGAAATCAAAACGTGTGCGCACGTTGCGTCGCTGTCGCTGCTAGCGTCGCAGTCGTGTGCGAAGGGTAATGGGCCGAGGAGACGAAGGGGCGTCAAGCAACAGTCGTTGACATTGTTATCTTAAATTGTCCCGTTCTGGTTGTTGTTGTTTTTGTTGCAGCTTGTATGTATTTGATTTTGTCATCATCTTTGCACGCTTAATACAAACAAATAAAAACGAAAGCCAGCCGACTTTTAAATACCCTTTCTCTTATAAAGTTTCAATGAATTCCTCTTCAACATGAATGAGATCAATTAACACAAATACATGCGTACATTTAAAATATGCAAACTTTTGATCGCTGTAGACGTTACAGTTTCTTATAGAAAAAACAAGCAAACAAAAATTGTTCATATAATTGGTTTTCTGTTAGGTACTATCAAACCCCAATTATTAAAAGCGTCCGCATTCAATAACTTGTTATATTTCCTTTACGTATCTTGTATTAAATAACCTTTGTAAGTATGTATGTAAGGGTATATAAAACAGTATAGTGCTAATAAACGTAAGAGAGAGAGAGAGAGAGCGGGCAATGAAGCAAGAACATTAACAACCAACATCTGTACGTTTCCGCCTCTCTACACTCTTTCTGCCCCCCTGTCTCACCGACTACTTTGTGTATTACAACATTTTGCGCGCGTTAACGACGACGACGGCGGCGGCGACATAAATTCTACAGCTACTGCTGCGACGGCGACGTTGACTGCGCTAACGTTTCGTTTTGTTCCGTTCATGTGCCGTTGGCCCCCAAAGGCAACAGCAGCAGCTTCGGCTTCGGCTGCTGATCGTTAGCGTCGTCGTCGTTTCCATTGCTCGGCACATTTTAACTTCGTTTGGCATTACAAATGTTCGCTGCTTGCGTTTTTGTTTTTGTTGTTGTTGTTGTTCTTGGTGTGGGCATTAAAAAATACTTTTTTATCAAACAATTTGCACGCATTTTCTTTTGGAGGTCTATTTATAAAAGAAATTTGTTTACACATGTGTACACACTTACACAAGTGTATACAATGTGAAATTGAAATTATCGATTATAGGGGGCATTGTAGCTTGGACTTGAGTTGTCTGAATTTACTAGATAGTATATGGGCATTTCCACAATGGCGTTACGTTACGTTCGTACGACAAAATATGACAAAACACCTAAAGAACGTAATATTCGTGTAAGGTTTTTTTTATATCTAAGTAGCAATTCAGTTGGACTATATTTGGCCAAAAGGGATGAAAGCAATCGGACATTCCGATTAAAAGATATAAGCCAAAATAGGCGATGGCGTTACGTTACGAAAAACGGAAGTTGGTTTCGACTTGAAGTTCTAAGCAAGCTAAATTAAGCGAAGTAAGCAAGCCTTTTGGCATAATTTTATTTTTTGTATGATGTGGATTAATGTATGTTAATTTTCCAATTTATAGTTTTGAAAAATCTTTTCTGGTTTTTTTTTTTATTTTGGTAGTAGGTCGCGTTACGTTACGTGGCGTGACGTTACATAAATTTCCATGGTATAATTTTCAGTAATGATTGTTTTTTAAAACTTATTCAACGCAAATAATACACTTATTTCGGGTCCAATATTCACATCAACTTAATTTAATACGCTTTCAAACATTTTTGGATCAATTTTAATATTTCGGTCCCGATGGACTTTCGATGAATATGCCCATATGCAAGAGAAGCATGTACGATGGCGTGACGTTACGCACTTTTGAAATTCTACAAAAAATTCAATATTTCGTCTAGCCTCGATATTTTTTTATATTCACTTTATATTGCAAAGCTTGGTTTAAATTTAAAATTTCGCGCAGTTTGGATCACTAGCGCAGATTTGCGGAGACTAAATGCTTATTTCGATGGCGTTACGTTACTTTAGAAAATAATTAAAAGCAAATCAAAAATTTGCTGTTAATTGATATCTGTTTGCTCTTCTTGCATTTTTCTATGGTTATTTGTTGATTTCACAAGATTTTTGCGATAAGAGTGAACCTGCATCATAAATGTTAGAATAGTGGATTTTTAAGAGAAGATGGTCTTACAAATGCACAAAGCTGAACCAAACATGACCTTCAACTTTAGAGGACGATTTCTTCGCATTGCAACTAAGAAAAGCCTTGAACACTTCGATTTTATAAACTTTGGACATTTCTCTGTAAAAATAAAATTTAAAAGAAATTTTTGGATGCATTTTAATTTTTCGGTCACGGTGGACCTTTCTGTGGAAATGCCCATATGTACATATGTACATATATGAATTTTTATGTATATATGTATGTATCTTAAAGTAGACAATGCAATCAAATCTATTTTATGAAGTTCATTCAATCAAATATGTCAGATCATTGTGATAAGCTTTTTCTATACTAAATATATAACATATTCCAAATTCCATATTTATATACATTATTAGCTAGCAAAACCCCAGCGTTGCCCGGCGAAATATTTAGATTAAAATGCATAATGTTGAATTTTACTATTTCCGTCAATTTTAAGAAATACACAAAACCCCATCGCAATATTTTACTTTCTCCCATACAACTTTGAGACCACACTCTTTCCGTCCATGGAGTGGATTTTCCAATATCTGTGAAATATGTGTCAAATGATTTTGCGTATAGATCTTGGAAAATAAGTTTAATGCCGATTGGTTGGTAAACAAAAAAAGTTTCATACAACAGTTTTCCGCGATTTTACACGCTTGTGGGTGGAATTTGCCAAATCCCGTCTTAGCTGTGCAGTTTCGACATAGATGGAAACTGAAAACTGTGCAAATTTCAGCATTGTAGCTCTTTGGTTTGATTGCCAATCAGTGAGTCAGTCATCAATCAAAACAAACTGTTTTATTTACATATATAGATTAGTATTCCCAATAATATGTGTAAAACTATAGAAATAACAATTTAAAGCCAAATACAAAAACAGTTTCATAATGTCATTGGGCATCAAGTTTTTAATCAATTGTAAGTAAATATTATTATCAAATGTCATAATCAGTTCACCATATAGTATGTACATATATATGTACTTGTACTACATATACATACAGTCATGGAAAAAATAGTAGAAAAGGCATTTTTTACCCCCTGTTTTTTTTTTTTGTATTTTTCAAAATGTCTAGCTCTTTTTTGTAGAGAATCGCCGAAAACTCTTTATTTTTGAACATTTAAGAATTGTGGCAATATCTGATATTGTGTTGCCTACATTTCTTAGATTAAGGATATGTTTCCTTTCGATATCGGTTACAATGTACGGCGCGACCCATTTTGAAATGAATAACAACGGAATCCGAAAGAAAATTTATTTTATATCCTCTTTTATCTTTGGTTTATGTTATGTTATCTATTACTCGATTTCAGCTTTTTTAAATTTAAAAAGATCAAAATTTCAGTGCGTTTATTGAAAGAAATAGGTTTTTTTTTGACTCAAAAGCGCGGTCTTTCTACAAATCAGCAGACACACCTACTAATTCTTACAAAAGATGCCCAAAAGAGATAAAGCAATGTTATCCTGAAACGTGGGGGACAGCTTTCATGGTTGAAATTTGCTCCAAATCTATGTATTTGGTTTCAAATGTGAATACGGTTTCGTTTCTATTATTTTTCCCATGACTATGTATGAAAGTCCAATCGTATTACTCATGTAGTGCAATGTTCCAGTTAAGAATCTAAAGTACTACTACTTTCAATATGATAAGGTAGTGCTTACTTTTTGTTAGCTTTCACTTTTATAAGGCAATCAATAAATTTCAAATATTTATTTATGCGCTGCTTCGCTTCGATTACAAGTGTTTTATTTTTTTATTTATCGTTTTCCACATTTTCAACCTTTTTTTCTTGGGTCTCTTCGGTTTCCGTTTTCACATGGTTTCCTTGTTTATCATCACCTTAATCACATCTCTTGGTTTTATGAACGAACGCCAATTTATTAAATGAAATATAGTCGTTATGATTGTTTCCTGGTTGTAAAGCATAAGATAAACAAAATTTGATAACGATAGGGATATATGTATATTTGTTCAGGCATAAAATACATACATATATGTATGTATAGTATCGAGAACTGAGCAAGGCATTTCCAACTCTTTAATGTGAATTAAAATTAAAAAGATTTCAAGTTTTCATTGGATTTAAAATATGCATACCTTGCGTAACAATTAAATGTTATTTTAGTATTATAATTTAAAATAATCTGTTATTTTCTTTTGAACATTCTTTTTTTTATACCCCAGTAGAGGGTATTATAATTTTGTCTTGAAATATGTAATGGATTGAAGGAGACGTTTCCGACCCAATAAAGTATATATATTCTGAATCAGCATGAATAGCCGAGTCGATATAGCGATGTCCATCTGTCCTTCTGTTTCTATGCGAACTAGTCTCCCAGTTTTGAAGCTTTCGTAATGAAACTTGGCACGGACCCTTCTTTTTGCTGTAGGCAGTACATATGTCGGAATCGGCCGGATTGGACTACTATAACATCTAGCTGCCATAGGAACGAAGGGTGGAAGACTATGTTATTTTTAAAAAACAAAAGATATCCTCACACAAATGCAAATTGTGAAGAGTTTATACAATCTGATTAAATTTGGTCAAAATCGGACCCCTATATATACTATTACATATGTGCCATAAGATCGCGTGAAAAGTTTGTTTTTCTATGAAATACTTTTTGTATTACATCCAAACTAAGTGAGAGTTTTATTATACTTTATATAGTTTCCTATAATTTTATCAAAATTGAACCACATAACTAACATAGGAACAATCAGAAGAAAATTGTGTTTTGTAAAAAAAAACATTGCTGCTAGGGTATATAGCTTCGGCAATAGGAAGATTGCCGTTCTTTCTTGTTTCGTATTTAGCTTTTACAATTTGGTATCTAAAATAGAAAGTTGATGTAAGAATACATCATATTTATCTAGTAGTATAAATATATCCTAGCTAGCTTTTCATTTTTGCACACTTGTCTTTATAAAGAAACAATGAATTCCGTCAGGAAAAACGAAAATAATAGGAATAAATAACTCGTAACATAAGGTTTATTTCTTATTCAAGATATGCTTGAATGCGAAACATTTCAATTCCATCTACATTGTAAGTATTTGAAATGTTAATAGCCTTGCAGTGCTGCCAGAACAGATGTCTAGGGACATCTGGCAGCACCAAACGGGACAGGCCCTGCCAACTCAATGATAAGTTGGCATTTATTTTATATTTTCTTTTACCTATTGTGGACTTTGTCGTGAGTAGTGGAAAACGAGTCTCAATGTGGAACTTAACGTGGGAACAGTTTTCTGGCAAGGTCATTGCAGCTTCATTAATTTTGTTTTTAAATTTCACTTTTGGATACGTACATATGTATGTATGTATTTAGTAATAATTTTTATTCATTTTCAAATGGTATTTTAGAGGCAAGTTTATGTGCATTCCAGTTGGCCTTCGTTTCCAGTTCCAGTTGGAATGAGTAAAGCAAATCCGACAAGCCGAAACAAACAAACAAAACAACAACAAATAGTTTGCATTGATTGCCGCTTGTTAAGTTTTATACTTTTATAGCGTTTATTTAGCATTTTAATTTGACTTTTGTTGTTTCATTCGTTATTGTTGTTGCTTTTGTTTTATAATTTCACATTTCGCAAAAGTTCGTTGTGCTCTTACGTCGCTTTGTGTTGTTGCACTTCGTCTCGTTTCATTTCATTTCGTTTTGTTTCGTTCGCATTGCACGACGTTGCCGTCGCGTCTTCACACATTGGTTTAAATGTGTGTGTGTGTGTGCGTTTATTTGGATTTGTATAGTGTACATACATACATAGAGTTGTATCGGAACGTTCAGAATGAACTGGGCTAACTAATTGTCGTTCATCTAGTTCGTTTCTTTAAATAGTAAATTTTTTGCAACATCGATAGCACTATCGCTAATATCGATACTGTTTGATTTCAACGATAACTAGAACGGAAAATTTAATAAAGAATTATATTGAGTTCATTTAGTTTTAATTACTACTTTGTGTGAGAATATATCCCTTAACGAAATTTAAAAAAATGCTTGGCTTTATTAACTATTTAATATTTCTGCTAGAAGTAACTAAAAGAAATTGTTGACTAAACAAATTACAAAGTAACCAGATTTTTCTATAATACCGCGCTTGCAACTATCTCTATCGTAAACTATCGATTGGTGGCACTTCCCTGTTTTGTCATCCCTAATATACTATACATATGTACATACATACGATGTATGTACATACATATATTTTTTCATGTCCAATTCGTTCGTTGCCCAAAAATTGAAAGACTGAACTTGCTTCTTTAATTGAACTACAATGTACATCTCTAATACATATACATACATATGTATGTACGTATTTATATCATTCGCAATAACAAAATAAAAATGCGTCACAATTTATTTGCACTTTTGCTAGCAGCAATCGTATCACACATACTAACAAACACGCATACTACAAACACACAAATGTGTTTAGCCTTGACCTCTACAATCTACAGCCCACAACTGCCGCTGCCGCTGCTGCTGCTGCCGCTTCTGCTGCTGCTGTTGTTGTTGTTGTTGCTAATTCCTCTTCTTCATCTTTAACTGCTGCGCTTTGAGTTTTGGGGCCCAACGATTTCTGTTGTTCTTCTTGCTTCTCCTTTTTTGTTTGATTATAAATTATTTGTTTGCAGTAAAAGTCTATTGAAATGTCTACAGAACACAAGTGGCCCACCATAAAAATGTACTTATCAGAATTTCTTTTACTTTTTAACTTATAAGCCAAATGTGGTTAGCTAGATGTAGATAGAAAAACAGAGGTGAAAAGAATAAGTTAACTAGTCAAAGTTAAGGAAGGTTCTGTTTAACTCAAATTATATCCTATAATATAACAAGTGAGGGTCCTGTTGTTTAAGACAATGATACAGCCCATTTGGTGGTATGGTGTTTCAATGTGGGCTACAGCGGCCCCATATCCCTTAAAAAAGGTCCAATCTGTTTTAGGTTAAATTTTAAGGCGAATTTCCGGTGGGTTTCCTTTTGCAAGTAATAAGATTATAATGAGGGACCTTGGGATTGTACCCATAATTAAAACAATATGTTCTACGGCTGATCAATGTTAACACTCCTGCCAATGCTCTTGAATTTGACGTTAGCAATCCAAAACTCAGGAGACTCTCAAGCGAGCATTTATTGTGCAGCTACCAAGCCGTACTTTCCCTGCCAAGCGCACAGGGTTGGCTAATAGTCCTGCCTCACCATCAATCAACTCCAGTCAGGAAGATTCATCACCACCCCAAGCTCACAGCTTGAGGTTATAATCTAGGAGGTGGTAAAATCGGATAATAATTAGATATCTGTTCACCGTCAAAGCCAGTCCTATTTGTGCTTTAAATTATAAAAAGAAGGGAAACGCTAATTAAAACGTCACTGGACTTACATCAAATTTTAAGGTGTTTTTAATCGTTGTAAAATAATAGTATGACTTCTTTTTTTTTTTTAGAATAGATTGCAAAGTATAGAAAATGAAAAAATTACATGACTTCCTATAAAATTAAAATTTTTTTGACGATTTTAGATGCCTTCAAAATTGTCCGTTCATAAAAATAGTGGTGGCTATTAAAAATGGAATAAAATACTCTAAAACATTGGTCTAACTTCATATTTTATGTTTTATAGGTCTAATACTTAATTGTATATCCATTATTTTTTATTACGGCTCGGCACCTCGGTGTAATGACATCGATGAGGTCCTGGTACTGCTTCAGAGAAGTTTGGTGCCAGGGCTTCCATAAAAACTTGACACAGCTTAGTTTTCTTATATAATATATACTATAGTATATAAAAAAAAATTAAAACAATGTTTTCCTTAGAACTTGCTTTCATTGACTTAAAGTGTTTATAATATGTCTCCTTAAAATTTAAAATATTGACTTTATTACAACACTGTCTTAAATCTGTACCCGCCAAATCTCAATCTATCCTAATAGTACTATAACATATTTATCATAATATAAAATATCTCTTGGCAACGCGTTTTAATCCCACAAGCCAATTATTTGGCTATTGCTAATGAAGGTTATGTCTATTCTTTTATCAGTTAATCCTGTAAACAATTTTTCGTGAACATCCTATCTATATTTAATATAATGTTCACTAAAACGCAAACTGAACCCTTCAACATCTACCACACTCAACAAACTTGTATACTTTGCTCTTAACTAGGGGCAACTTTTGAGAATTTCATGTAATTTTGTTTTGTTTGAGAATATTCATTTCGTCCTCCGAAATTTAATTCAGGTTGCGGTAATTCAGTTTATTAATCTACTACTACTAAATAACGATTCGTTTATATCTACATATCTTTTTAAAATATACTCGAAATTTGAGCATATATAAATATGTTGATTAGCAGTCAATTTGTATACGAATATTGTGGTTAAGCTAGTTTATATTGCTTCCAAAAATAAATGAATGAGAATAGAGAATGAATCTCAAAAACTTCTAACGGTCTATAATAAAAATGCCTTTAATAAAAATCGATAAGAATACGTATAATATGCCAAATTAGACAGCTTTGTTTAGTCAAACATCACGAAACTTTCAAAATATTTGTGTTTCTTTTTATTACTGATAGATTGCAGTGATAAATGGCTTTACACGTCAACTTCTCAGGTCTTAGACAAACAAATGACAATTAGCAATGCCGAAAACGCCCACGCCAAACAAACAACAAGTGAAAACGTTGCAGTCAGAAGTTCCCGACTGCTATATACTCTATTTCTATTGGTGTGGAATATGTATATAGATGTACCTCATTTGCTGGAAGTGGCAAACATTTCTGAAGCCAATTTGTCAAAGAGGTTGACAAATATTGGCTTTATACAACTCTGTCTTAAATTTGTACCCGCCAAATCCTAATCCTTCCTAATAATAATATGACATACACTATCAAAATATAAAATATCCTTTGGCAAAGCGTTTCAATCCCACAAACCATTTATTTGACAGTATTCTGTATGTCAAATTTGGAAACTGTAGCTATAAAACTGTAAAAGATATAGGTTTTTTCCCCAAATTTCTTAGGAGAGTGTGGGAGATCTCGACACTTTATAAACTTAACGTTATACCAACAGCCAGTTTAGTTGTTCTAACCCAATATACACCTATTCCTATGGAAACAGAGTATATTTAAGAAACTGTTGAAAATAGTTGGTATAAATAAAATGGGGGATATAATAACAACAAAAGCAAGAATTTCATATACGCAACATATCGTTAAAATGTATAAATATAAACAAGATCTTAAATTGAAAGCCCCGCAACAGAAATATTTGCAGTTTTTGTTTTATTTTCTGCTTTTCTCTATTTATCATTTATTTTTGTTTATATTGAGAAATGATTGCGAGGTCGCCAAGCAAATATTTTATCTAAACACAATATGTTTAATATGTGTGTGTATTTCAAGTTTTGTTTACATTTTTTCTTTTTATAAGTTTATCAGCTACACGTGAGTTTGTTGTTGTTGTTGTTGGGGGAAAACTGTTCCCATTTTATATTAACCTGGTTATCAAATATTTAATGATAGTTTCAATGTTAACGAGACACACGCTCCACAATGGGGAATCTGAGGTCTTGAAACTGGGGTGAATCGCATGGAAGCTTATCTTTTAACCTTCCACATGCGTTTAAAATACCAAAACCGAACACGAGCTTATCTTTCTAGAGTATTTCAAACATGCAACAGTTTCCATTTAAACTTATAAGAAAGAAAGAAAAAAAGCTGTATTTTCTGCTGGTTTCTGCAAAGAATGTATTAATCAGAAGTACGCAAATGTTGGCAAGTTTGCCTTTATAGGGGTAACCTAACATTATTTATATAGGTTACAGGCTTGGCATACTTCATTAGAAGTTATAATTGAGGTTTGTGTTTTTTACGCAACCAGGAACTTGAATTTTCGTTGGCATTTTTGAAAATGTGAATAAAATTTTATGATTCACGTTTTATTTTTGTGCAAATTCTGTAGAAAAGGCATTGAACTGAGACTAAGAGAAATTTGTATTGTCTTTTGGTTAAATGTTTTGTGAATTTCATCATATCGTCATTTCAGATAAGATATAAATATATAACAGGAAAATGATTTAGATTAGATTTAGGTTAACTGAAACTTCTAATTTCAATTGTATCTGAAATGTGTAATATTTGAAGAAACACCTAAATCTTAAATATTATTGTAGATTTGCTTGGCCTTGATACAATTTATTATCGTACTTTTACTCCGGAAATGTTGACCTGCCGCAAAAATTAATTGGATACTAGATACTAGCTCAAGATTAGTCAAGTGTGTGATTAGAGTAATATTAAAGCGTTTCTTAGCTATTAACTATCATACAGTGACAGGCTGGAAACTAGTTATTGTAGTTCATATAGAATATAATGGGATTTAGTAAAATTTGCATACGCATCAAAGGTTTAATCTTTCTATTTTGTTAAAGTTAAATACAGTTGAGTATGGTCACGGTCAGTGCCTAAATGGGTTAACTGGTAAGGTAATTTCATTTAACCTTTACACTGACGAGTCTTCTTAACAAAAAAACAATTATGACGGCATCTATTAAGCACCTAAACTAAGTGTGACCGTATGAAATAAATATACAACAAGAAAGGACGACTATCTTCGGAGTGCCGAAGCTATATACCCTAGCAAGAATTCATTTATATGGGAATAATTATGGAAGCCATGGGTTCCGATTTTGATATAACTATAGGAAACAATTTGAAGTATAATAAAACTCTCACTTAGCTTGGATTTGCATACAGTGGTCCGATTTTGACCAAATTTGGTCAGATTGCATTTTTCACCCGATCGTTCCTATGGCAGCTATATGATATAGTGACCCGATTTTGATCAAATTTACTCAGATTGTAGAAACTCGGTTTGGGTGAGTTTGGTGAGGATATCTTTATAAACAACAAAGTTGTTCATACAAAGCAGTTTTCTTATTTGGATCGCCCTTCTCTGCGATTCTCAAGAATTCAAGGGAGTCCAGTACAATTTAACATTTTGGAAGTATACTTTGTGTGTGTGTGTAATAGCTTATTTTGGAGGTGCACTTTAGTGTGTCTGCGTGTGTGGGTGAGAGTCAGTGAGAGAGAGAGTGAGAGCGAGAGAGAGAGAAAGAGAGAGACAAAGAGAGCTAGAGAGAGATATAGACAGATCGCCTTTCTCTGCGATTCTCAAGAATTAAAGGGAGGCCACTACACTACACTACCATACCAGGCATTAATTTAGTTTGCATGAAATATTTGTATAAAAAAAAGTTTGATATAGCGATATAGTGGTTCGATTATACATACATTTATAAACAAAAAAGTTTTCATACAAAAACATAGTTGTCGACCGATCATTCCTATGGCTGCTATATGTTATAGTGGTCCGATCCGGCAAGTTCCGGCATATGTACTGCCTACAGCAAAAAGAAAGGTCTGTGCCAAGTTTCATCACGATAGATTAAAAACTGAGAGACTTTTTCGCATAGAAACAGACGGAAAGATGGACAACGCTATATCGACTCGGCTATTCATGCTGATTCAAAATATATATACTTTGTTGCGTCGGAAACGTCTCCTTCAGTCCATTACACATTTCGAGACAAAATTATAATACCCTCTGCTAGGGTATAAAAAGAAACAGCGTTGTAAACCGTACATTTATTGTGCATTTAGCCCGAATAACATTAAATCCTAGTTCAATTTGTGCGGTAAACCCTTTTTTTGTGAAAAGGAACTGTTCCCTTGGAACCATAATTCGGGTTCAAACCAGGACGGAACCTTCTGAACGTCAGAACGTTCTTTTCCTTAAAAGTCTGGATTTTAGACTTTTCTAGGGGTTATTTGGACTGTCTAAGCTCTGGTGTGTTTATACAGCTCAATAGCCTCACATTACTAGTTAGCTAGCCCAGATAAGTTTTATAATTGCTTTTATGATCTCTCTAAGACTTTATAAATAATGTTTTGTTTATTGCTATACCGTTTCAGGCACCATGGAACCAAACAGACATCACGAATATCAAACGCATCATCATCAATCCCACCACCAACTCCACCAACTGCAACACCAACATGCACACGCGCAGCCACAACATGCAGTACACCATCAGCTGCACCACCAACATGCGCAGCAACAACAGCCACCAGCAGGAGCAGCCGCAGCCGCAGCAGCAGCCGTACCAACAGCAACTCTACCACCACAACAGCAACACCACCTGCCACTGCATTCACACCACCAACATCACACGCACCACCAGCCAATGCCCAGCAGCGTCAACAGCTCCAGCAGTTACCACAATACGCATCCAGCGGATGCGGAACGCTCCCGTGCCGCGTTGTATGTGATGAATGCACGGGTTGGTGGTGCTGCTGGTGGGGTACCAGCAGCATCTGTAATGCCACCAACAGGTGCTGCTGCTGGCACTGTTGGTGGCGATCCGCATTTACAATACTACACCTCCAATCGCGAGCTGGCCGTGGGCAAAAGGGCAACGGAGCCCCAGCCACCGTCCTCATCGTCGTCTTCGGTGCCAGCGCCACCACATGCCAGTTGGCAGTACAAGCCGACAGTGCAGGCAACGCCACCAACTGGCGCGGCGCCGGTGCCGCGTCATCATGTATATAGCACGCCCTACTGGCCGCCACAGGAGGACGCGCCGCAGCCGCTGTCGCAGTCGCAGCAGCCGCATCTGTTGCAGCCCCAACAGCCGCAGCAGCCGCGGTATGGCTATGTCAAAACACAGACTGCAACACGTCCAAGTGCAATCAGCAGCAGCAGCAGTAATCCACGCTACTATGAGGATAAGTACACCAACTCCGCCAGCTCCAGTTCCTCGACCGCGAAGCTGCTCAGCTTTCCGACACCCACAAGCGTTGTCTCAAGCGCTCCACGCTATGAGCTGCTGGATCATGTGGTCAATCCCAGCAATGCGCTGCTGGGCGCTTCCAGCGAGCAGCAGCCAAGTCCGAACTATGCTCGTAAATGTCCGCAGCATTATGAGACGCCAGCGGAGCAGCGTGGCGCAGCAGCGCCAGGGACGCCCTCTGCAATCAATCCACATGTTACGCAAACGCAGACTGCTCCACCACCTCAACAACAACAACAACAACAACAGCAGCAGCAACGTCAGAGCCTGTATATGCCCATGCCGCAATTTAGCACGGAAAACTTTCAAAGTACCGTTCACAATGCCATTGAGAAATATGTGCGTGAAACAGCGCCGGCGCCCAGCTTGGATTATAGACGCAATGCCCCCAACTATGCGCCACGTATGGCCCCAGTCAGCTACTATAGCAAGCCAGTTGGCGGCAGATTGGAGCCAGAGCCGCCAGCTTTAAATCGTGCATCGCTCTATCATAATCCTTATAATACGCATGCCGCAGCAGCAACAGCGCCGCCTCACAGCTCCGACAAGGAGCAAGCAGCCAGTTCACGTGATCCCTCGCCCGCTGCACCACATGGCTATCCTACAAAGTATGGTAAACTGTTGCAGCAACATGGCACGCCACCACCAACAGCCGCAAGCACAGCAACATCAGTTGCTGCTGCACAACAGCGTGTAGCAAGCTATACCAGCTCCTACTATCATCACGGGGCGCCATCGCCGGCAGCGGCACAGATTGCCTCGCCTACGTCCACGCCCGCCCAACAACAGCATCTGTACAATCACACACCACCGCCCCAGCCCCCAGCTCCACCAACAACAGCCTGCAACTACTCAACGCTGCAGGCGTATCCACACGGACCTGACATTTGTTGTCAGCCGCCGTCGTCCGCCTCCAAAGCGAGCACGCTGCCGCCTGCGCCCAAAAAGACGACACCCCTGGCCAAGCCCAATTACCGAGCGCTTATCAATGATATGCTTAAGCGCAACACGACCAGCGAGGAGGAGCTCAATTTGCAGATAATCAAAAAGACGCTTAATATGGAAACTCCGGGCGGTAGTCGCTTGCCCGTTGCGGTAACAGTTCCAACTGCGCCCTCCGTGCCAACTTCTGCGCCTGTTATAGTACAACACTTGCCGGTGCCGGTGCCAGTGCCGCTACCGTTGCCGCTGCCGACACCACCTGCCGCCCACTCGCCGCTGGACTTATCCATGCGCACAGTCAAACAAACCGCTGACTCAACGGAGTACAAATATCAGCCCACGGCAACGCTGTGCACGCTTACGGGTCTGCCACGTTTTGATATAACGCCAAATTTTGCGCGCAGCAGCAACGGCAACAGCAGCAGCAGCTGCGCAACAACAGCTGTGATAAGACAGGCGCCGGCTAGCTCAGTTAACATTGTTGCCGCACCAGCCGACGCTGCGACGCCCATGATTATCAAGGCGGCACAGCAGCTGCGTCCCAGCGTGCTGGAAACGAATCCATTTGCCAAGCGACCGCAGTTGCCGCCCGAGACGAGCATTCGAGCGTTGCCCAAGGCAATGCCCAGCTGCAGTTCCAGCAGCAGCGCGCACAACAGCAGCAATCCCAACTATTTGGGGCGCAAGCGTCATCTGCAGGAATATAATCAAGCCACAGCGGCGGCAGCAGCTGCAGCCGCCGCCGTGGCGGCCAAACAGTCGCGTCTGGAGGCGCCACAGGCGGCTTCAACGGTGCCCGTTATAGCTATCAATGAGCAGGCGCTGGCCGCCAAGCGACTGGAGTTGCCTGTAGCAGCTACAACGACGACGACGGTGCCGCCCACCAGCAGCATCATTGTATGTCCACAGCCCAAGCTGCAATTGGAGCAGCTGGTGGTCCCACCCAAGGCGGAGCCACGCATACGCACCAAGGCGGAGCTGAAGGGCTTTACCTTTACCCCGCCAGTGCTTGCTGCGGCCAGCTCCACAACAACTTCAACAACAGCAGCTGAAACAATTGCTGAAGCGCCAGCAATAGCTGCAGTTTCTCTACCAACTGTGCTACATCCCAATCACCAACAGACCAATCACATACAAATCAAATTGGAACCAGCGCCCATGCCCATGCCCATCCCTACGTCAGAGCTTGGTCTGGAGGATGCCCACACGACGGGCGGCTTCAACAGCAACAGTCTGCTGGACTGGGGCAGCACCTGCAACAATCTAGTGGAGCAGCTGCTCAGCAAGGTGGTGCCCGTGAAGCCAACTGTTGTTGTGCCCATCAAACTGGAACTCAGCGAGGATGATCTACCCGTAGCGCGTATACTGAAGCGACAGCCAACGCTAATGGATGTGGAATCGGCAGCCAATACAACCACCACAACCACACAGCTGACCAATGCAACCAGCACAAATTGTGGCGCCCAAAAGAAGCTGAGTAAAACGGAACGCGAGAAGAAGCGTTTGCTGCAGGAACAGCGCATAGCGGCGAGATTGGCGCCTGCGGCGGGGCAGAGCAGCAGCTCCGAGAGTGACACCACCGAGTTGCACAAGCGGAAAACCGCCAGAGAAAAGAAGCCCCTCATGCGGAAGGGCAAAACGCGTCGGACGGAGGACAAAGAGAAGCAGCAGCTGAAGCAGCAGCGGGAACAGGATCAAAGCAGCGATGAGGAACAGGAGCGGGAACAGCAGGATGGTAATAGCTCCAGCGAGGCAAAGAGCTCCGCCAAGGTCAAAAGCAAAACCAAAGCAAACAAAGTGCAATATGCTAGTGGGAAGTGCAAAAGAAAAGTTGATGAAAAGCAGCGCGGCAAGGAGCAGGAGCAAGAACAGGAGGAGGATGAGAGTAGCTCAGATAGTAGCAACGAGGAGCAAGCGGAGCAGCAGCAGCAGGAAGATGATGAGGAGAATGACGATGACGAAGAAGAGGAGGAAGAACAGGAGCAGGATCATGCCAAACGCAAGCCAAAAACCGCTAGCAGCAAATTAAAAAATCGCATTGCCCTGAACACCATGACGCGTTCCAAACGTAAGAAGGAGCTGGAACTCCAATTGGCCAACAGCAAGGTGCTGCGCAATGACAAGATCATCCGCAACTCCACCACGAAGATCAAGCGCAAATATGTGCGTAAATTGGTGGTGCCCGATGGCTGCAAGAAGGATCTGATGATGGTGACGCGGTTGCGGCAAAAGCGTGGTGCCACCGCCGTCGATCTCGCCCAGCTCAATGGACGCAAGCTCAAGGGCAAGCCCAAGGCGAACAACAACAATAATAACAACAGCAAATCGAATACAACACCACAGCAGCAGCTGTTTCTGGAGGAATATCGTTACAAGCTGGCGCTGAAAATACCACAACGTTTGATCTCCATTAATAAACTAAATAAGCTGCCGCCGGTGGCCGCCTCCATGCCGGATTTGGAGCGTGGTCGTGATCTCAGCCAGGAATTGGCATGCTTCAAGCCTACGCGCGGACGCAAACCGCGCGCCAAGCTGCAACAACAGCAGCTGCAGCAACAACAACTGCAGCAGCAGAAGGCAACACCCAAATCCATCATCGATGTGCTGCATCTGCGCGTCACCAGTAATGGCAACAAGATCAATACAAGCAACAACAACAACAATAATAGCAGCAACAACAACTGTGCCAGCAGCCTGCATAACTACAGCGAAACCTCACAAACTTCCGCCTCGAATTCGCTCTACGAGCAGTCACAGGAGGCGGCGGCAACGACAACGACGGGGGCAGCTACGGCGCCTCCTTCGAGCTTAGATGATGCAAGCAGCAAGCGGCACTTCAGCATCTTTGACACAAAGGTTCTGCAAAGCAAAACGCGCACCGAATCCAAACTGCAGCAGCGCCGCGAGATTATACGCGAAATCTTTGTGGGCACGGAGCGTCCCGCTTCGGCGCCACCAGAGTGTGCCCAGGCGGCGGAGCAGGCAGCAGTCCTAAACTATCAGCAATATGAGGAGTTTCTAGATCAAATGAATCGCATTGTTAGCGCCAACAACAACAAGCTGGCCAGACACAGCAATAACATTACAGAGAAGGCCGCAACCATGCCTCAGCCCACGGTGACACACTGTCCACACAAGCGCAAGTATCTGCGTCGCAAGGGCAGCTCCGGCTTTGACTACATACGCAAAAAGAAGCGACCCACACCACAGCAGAGCAGCACCGCCAGCACCACCAGCCACGTTGGTGGTGCCACAGCCAATGAGCAAACGTGCAGTGTGGCCAGCTCTATGGCAGCAGCTGCTGCTGCCGCCGCTGCCGAAGAGCGTTTAGATGATACGGATAGCACCATTGCAGGCAGCACTTCACATTTACCGCTCAAGATCAAAACGGAGATGGACGTCTGCCGTGAGATTCAAAAGTGGGTGCTCAACAAGGGCGTCGGTCAGAGCACCATGCATAAGGCGGCGCGTCAGGGCCTTATCGATGTAGTTGTCTATTGTCTCGATCGCATGAGCATGAATCCAGATCAAAAGGATAATGCCGGCTATACGCCCCTGCATGAGGCCTGTACCCAGGGCTGGCTCGAGATTGCGCGCATTCTATTGCAGTTTGGGGCCAATCACTCGGAGGCCGCCCAATCGGGCATTAGGCCATTGCATGGCGCCATTGAGAATGATCACGAGGAGGTGGTACGTCTACTGTTATCGTATGGCGCTGATCCGTTGCTGGCAACGTACTCAGGTAAGCAAAGAAGCTAGAAGAATGTCTCCTTTTTGACTAGACTCCAAATCTCTATAAAAAAGGAATTACCTTTAAACTTTAAACGTTCATTTCACCTCTTCCATAAATTTTGTCATCTTCCTACTTACATTGATCTTTATTTTGAGAAAAACTAATCTTAAAACAAAGAATCTCATGAGTTGGCTCTCTTTCTTTGTCCAGGCAGTCTTCTCTCTCCACAAATGACCGCTTTAATAATACATTTCTTTCTCTTTTTATGCAGGTCAAACCCCACTAATGTTAGCTTCAAGCAAATTGATGCGCAGCATATTGCGAACTCATCTCAGCGATGCACAAAGTGCGTCTGCTGACATAAAACCGATGCGATTTCCGGGAGCCTGGGAAATATTTGGTAAGTATTATCACAACACATCCAAATTAGCATATAGATTTCATATTGTATCTCTTGTTTGCAGATAAAAAGGAAAATGGTTTTGATATATTCGATAATGTACCGAATACAGCATGTGATATGAGCAGAGCTCTACGTAGAGAAAGGAGAAGAAGGCGAAAACGCACCGAGAATAATAATGAGAATGCAATAAAGCCCAATAATAACAATAATAACGGATTGTTGCAGGCTAAAGAGGAGGAGAGCAAGGAAACAATTAAACAAAATGGGGAGACAAGTGCAAAGACTGCAGCACCACAAACAACAACAACAACAACAGCAACAACAATGGTGACAATGGTGAAACTTGAGCCTGGAGCGGAGGATAGCAATAACAACAAAAACAACGATGATATCAACATTGAGCAAAATGTAACGAGTGTTGTGAATGTCAAGAATGAGGTTAAACTGGAACCCCAAGATGTTGACGATAATGTGAACGATAATACGAGTATAATGATGAACGATATGAATAATGATAATGTTCAGAATAATGATATTGATATTGATAATGATGAGGACGATGATGACGATGATGAAGAGACGTTGACGGACGAATTGAATGGTGATATTTTTGAATTTGAAGAGGCAGATGTGCCCTTGCCACCACTGTACTTGCTCAAAGATGAGGGCAGTGATAAATGGGTACTCTTAAATGATTTGTGCAATTTACTTAAAGTCAAATCAAAGGATACGCTGCTAAACAAGGTACGGACTCTACACCAAAACCCTACAACATAATCATATTGTTTTAACACTTGATTTCAATTATTTATCTTGCAGATATGTCCAAATAGCAATACGCTGGCCAGCACACAGAAGCAATTGCTGAGAGAGTTCAAAATTGATGACTTTCTGGAGCAGGCGACCTGCCTGCAGCTGCTGTGCGCCGGCGAGAAGCTGAATGTGTTTAGCTCCTCAAAGGTTGTGCTTATCAGATACAACGAGAGCGTCAAGAATTTGTTGGGCGTTAAAACCATTTTAATGAAATTTTAGAACGAACGTCAAGGAACGTCATTTTAAGGCACTAGATAATATGATATACTAACCAATAAGCATATATATATATATATATATATATTTAAATACTATTAGTATGATTATATATATATATATTAGTTAGGGGTCCGTTTGTCGTCTTTGCCTTTGGAAGGCAAAGTCTTTTATATATAACAATTAGAGCTAAGCGCAAAGTGATACAAAGGTGCTATACACACACTCAAAATGAAAATGAAAAAGGAAAAGATTATGCAACGGGAATGGAGCAACGCGAACCGGTTAAGACCAAGTTTTGGTAGCCAGAGAGCACCCAGTTAATCGAAATCTATATATCTAGGTCTAATTGTGTAATGTAATGTATGGTTTTTAAACAACAACAAAATGTTAGCAAATATAATAATATTTTAAAATTATAAAATAATAACTAACTGTAAGTAAAGCAACAAAGGCGTATTTATGTATTATGTATTTTTAAATGAAATTATTACACACATAAACAAAAAAAACATAAATATATATATATATATATATATAACATATATAAGTATATTAATACATTTATATGTATACAATAAATGATAAAAAAAACAAAATAACACTCAAGTGTGTGCGTATGCTTAGTAGTATATGTTTATTATAATAATCGTAAATCAATTTTGCATATAGGCTTGTAATTTTCGATGTAATATTATAGTCATGTAAGGTTCTGTGCAACTAAAGGATATGTAATTGAAATTACTTTTTGGCAATTTATATACGTAGGTGTATCGTATTGTACATGAGAAACAGCAACAATGTTCAATGATTGTATTTATAAAAAAAAAATAAACAAAAAAGAAACGTAATTTGTAATAATAAAAATAAACGGAAATGCAAACTATTTTCTTAACAACAGAAATCATAAGATTTTCGTATTTTTAACACAAACTTTGAACGACTTCAAAACCTTTCTAGCATAAATCTATAAAATAACCCTAAAATAAACAGAGTATGGATGAAATAGACGAGATATTCAACCATAAAATATACTTTTATGTATATTCGGGGTGCCGAGAGATATATTCTTGCAGAAATATTTTCCTCACTAAAACTGAAGATTACCAAGAGATGCAATCAAAAATATAAATGTATTTTTCAAAAATATTATCATCGCCCCATCCAAATTGACTTTTCATAGAAAGTAACTGCTTTAATACATGGTGATATAATAGTTTCATATTCTAAAAGCAATGGAAGGAACAATACGTTCCCCTGTTATTTTGTAATTTTAAATTTGCTTTAATTTCCCCTCTGAAGTACAATGTTTTATTTAAAGCTAAATTATAATTTGTTGTATTTTTCCGAGTCTTAGAGATTGCTTTTCAACAATAACATTTCTTTAGTTTACTTAATGAATTTAATATGTTTAAAAATAATCAATATAGATTATAAACGAAAATGGGGAAGAAAACCTTTAAAAAACCGTTCCCCTCAAGCCTTATTTATAGTTGGATGAAAAGAATAACAATACAATTGGAAATAATGCAAGTATATTTTAAAAATAAATGAAATACATAAAAGAATGAAGATAATCAGGACATTGTGCATCCTACACACCGAAATTCTAATCCAAAAATATGCAGATCCTTTATAAAAATTAAATAAATGGCAGGAATAATAAAATAAATAATATAAGATAAGTAAGTACAGGCAGGATATGTTCTACCCCGAACTCTTCATTGTATAGCGATTATATATTTCAAATCATACAAACATAAGCTTGAAAATTGTCTTAACATTCTAGAATTAAATACGGAATTCAGTTTTAAAGGTCTGCTACGTAGAATATTTGATGCAAGCATTTAAAGCTCAATCCGTAAGTGCTCATAGATGGCGCTTATACGACATGCTTTACACTTTATACAGCTAGATGGCGTGGCAAAGCTATCGAAGCGCTTATGCACAGTTGCTTTGGTGTGCGAGCGCTTTCAGCTGAAAGCTTTTGACGCCGCTTGCCATATGATTGCCGTCCTTGTTCTTCAAATGCGCGTTTAAAGGCCAAGAATAATTTTGAGGCTGTCGCTGCTGCTGCCTGCCTTTTACACGTCCTTGGCCCCGCACCGCACTCGATCTGTCTATCTCTCTGTGTGTGTATGTGTGTGTGTCTGTGCGTGTGTGCTTTCCTCTTCTTCTACCTACGCCAACAACTTTGCTACTCTTACTGTGTTCCCGTTCGTGTTGGCCTACAGACCTAATTTTTGCGTGTGTTGTGTGTCTGTCCCGTGTGCCGTGCATAGTTTTTCCCGAAAAAAAGAGGAATAAACAAATAGGCAGAAAGTAAAAGCATAAAAACTAAATTAAAGCTGCGTGCCGTGTGTCTGGACGCAGGGAAAGTGAAATTAAAACCAAAGCGAAGCGCGCAATGCAACTTCAAGAACAGCAACAACAGAAGCCACTAAAAACTGCAAAGCAAAATGAAAATGTGTGTATTAATGTGTATGCGTGAGCAGCAGTCAAAGCCAGTGCCAATAACATAACGGTAGTGCAAGTTTTGTAAAATTATCACATACATATAATATATGTATATGTACTTACGTCCATATGTGTGTTGTTGTTGTGTCATAGAATTGGAGCAGAGCAGCTAAAACAACAACAAAATTAGCAGAGCGCCCCCTGCTAGCCAGTCGCAGCAGCAGCAACAACAAGTAAATGCTTGCAAATATTATGTATGTGTATGCGTGAATATATGTACATATGTGTATGTATGTTTGTTTGTATGTACATAAAATAAGTGCGCGATGTTCTCATGTGTTCGCGTGTGTGTGTAATAGGGAATTGCAATTTGTTGTTTTTGTAGGAAGAGCTTTTCGCTTGTTGCGCGTGCTCGTCTTCGTCTTCCTCTTCGCGTTCGTCTCGTTGTCGTTGTGCAAGAAGTCGTCGTCGTCGTCGTTGTCGTTGTCGTCTGGTTCGGCATAATTGCAATAAATTTGCTGTTTTTAATACATAAAAGGAAGCAGCGAACGCCGACGCCACCGCTACCGCCACCGCCATGCAAAAACAAATTCCATGCGCGAAAGACAACACTAAAAGCGAATAGCGAATAGGCAAAGCGTAAAATGAAAAAGAACGAAATAGCAAGAGAATTGGCGCAGCGCAAATAATAAGAACAGAACACTAGCGAGAGCAACAACAACAACAACTAGCAGCAGCAATAATAACAAGAGTGAGCGCAAATGTGTGTGAGCGGCGCAAAAAAAATATGCTAAAAAAGCTTTTGACGACGACGACGTCGCAGCTGCTGCTGGCGCAGGCGGAAACTGCATCAGTGTCGATCGTTGCGGGGCCGGGGCCGTAGGGGGCAACATGAATCACGCAAGTTCTTCTGCTCTGTGCGAATAGCCGTGTGAAGTGCACAAACAAATAGAGAAGGCGAACGGGCCAACAACAGCAACAACAACAAAAATAATAATAGCACTTTTGCTTTCGGTCCCAACTGGTTTTAAGAACGACGAAAGAGCAAAAGCAAAGTAAACCAAGCGCCCCAAAAGCAGCCGCAGTAGCAGCCGCAGCAGCAGCGTCTTCCTCTTCTTTATCGTGATCGCTGTTGGGGTAGCGGCGCATGCGCTAAACCATCGCTGTCGACGTCACAGCCAACAGCAGCAGCAGTCGCAGCCGCAGCAGCAGCAGCTGCTGTTGCTATTTTATTTTGCATGAAAGGTAAGCTCGTGAGTTTCATCTCTTTGTACCCTGCCACGCCCCTTACGCCGACCGCCCCGCCACGAGGTGTCGACTGTCCCAGGTCTTTTGTCTAGTTGGGGTGAGCTTTTTTCGATTTGCGATTGCGATTGCGAGACTGTGAAACGAAAAAGGAGAATGCCAAGGCATAAGTTGAATGAAGTTAATTAAGTTCTGTACAAGCTGTGGAACTCACTGGCGGGCTTTCCAGTTGGTTTGGCAGCCACTGGAATTGCCAAGTTGCTTGTGAACTGGAAGAGGCTGGAGACTTGTATAAAGTTAATTATGTATGTATGTTGGTTGTCTCTCGCACAAGGGGAGTAAGAAGTATGTACATATGTATGTAGGTAAGACTGAAAGTGAAGGGTCTAATTGGATTACATTTAAACTGGAATTTCACAGTTAATTGTGCTCAGTTGCCAAATAAGCTTAAAGCTTCTAAATCTAGGAAAGATAATTTGTTTGGGCATTCTTAAAATCGACAATTTATAATAATCTAGTTAGTCGATAACGAATACTTATCGATAACTTATTACAAACTACCTGTAGGATATACGTCTTCGTCTTCTGTAGGATATACAAAACTCAATTTTCGTCTGATTGTTCCTATGGGAGCTATGGTATCCGATTTTGATAAAATTATAAGAAACTTTGTAAAGAATAGTAAAACTCTCAGTTTTAATGTAATACAAAAAGTTTTTCATACAAAAAATCATTTTTAACTGGATTCTATGGCAGCTCTGGGATATATGTAGTAGTCCGATTTTGACCAAATTTAGTCAGATTGTATAAACTCTCTAGAGACTCGGTTTGAGTAAGTTTGGTAAGGATACCTTTATAAGCAAAAAGTTTTTCATACAAAAACATAGTTGTCGACCGATCATTCCTATGGCAGCTATATGTTATAGTGGTCCGATCCACCCGGTTTCGACATATGTACTGCCACCAGCAAAATGAAGGGTCTGTGCCAAGTTTCATCTCGATATCTTTAAAACTGAGAGACTAGTTTGCATAGAAACAGACAGACATCGCTATATCGACATGGCTATTCATGCTGATTCAGAATATATATGTATACTTTGTTGGGTCGGAAACGTCTCCTTCAGTCCATTACAAAATTATAATAATTATAATAATAGTGTATAACAAGACAAGTGAACGTAGAGGAAACAATTAATCAATCATCGATAACTTAATAAATTAGTCTTTAAAATTCATAAAAGTTCAAAAGCTTTTTTAATCGTTCAATCATTGCATTGATCGATAAACTTTGATGTTCAGAAATGTCGATATTTAATTATGACCTTTTCAGAACTCTTTGGAAAAAGAATAATTACATATGTACATATATGCTAGCGATCGTAATCGATAATTTGAAGCTATCGACTTAAACTTAGACTTAAAACTATCGAAATAGTTTAAGACTGGAAGCTTGCTTGGCCAGCTCGATATCCAGTGTTAATAAATAAAACAATAAAATAACAAAATAGTTAATTTTGCAATCCGATATATTCTTCATCAGGATGGTAGTTTTACACGTCTATCCTGTCTGGCTGGAAGTTTTTAACAAACTTATAATACTGATTACTTAAAGAGAACTTCCATTATTAAATAAGTAATATGATAAACAAGTAAGAATGCTATAGTCGAGTATACCCGACTACAAAACTCCCTGTACCCAGGACGAAAATTTCAGGGACCTACATTCCAAATTTGGTGTCTCTAGCTCTTATAGTTGCTGAGATCGACGCGTTCATCCGGACTGACAGACGGACCTGGCCAAATCGAAATCTCTTTTGATACTGATCCAGAATATATATATACTTAATAGGGTCGTAGATGTCTCCTTCTGCCTGTTACATACTTTTGCACAGATTTAGTACTCCCTTTTTACCCATTTTATGGGTACAGGGAGTAAAAACAATAGCTAAAATCTCTAAAGGTTTCCAAAGGTTTTTGATTCTGATGTAATTTTTACATAACCAAAGTACCAAACTTGTTTTTAAGGATATATGTACATTCATTTAAAAGGAAGCTTTGATTTTCTTTTCTTTCCTGACTGTGAGTTCAAGTTGAAAGCTGTATTCGACGGGCATATAACAAATTTGACCTTGACCTACATTCTTATACCTTTTTATTGACATTCATTCGAAAGCTTTGCATGGAAAGCTGCTAGCGTCGTGCCCTTTACAACTTTTACTCAGTTCTCTCTCTCTCTCTCTCGCTCTCTCTATCTAATGTTTGCTAATTTATCTAACTCTGTTTGCTTTTTGCAGTTACAATTCAACACTTAAGTAATTACTATCGTTACCTGCCAAACTGCAACAAGAGCAACTGACAACATCACCAACAACAACAAGAACAACAAGAACAACTCAAAATACATCACGAAACGTAACACAAAATATTATTATAATGGATAACTTTAATGTACCTTTGCTGGCTGAAAGCAGCAGCAGCATTGTTAGCTATGCAACTAGCAACAACAACAGCGGCAACAACAACAACAACAGCGACAACAACAATCATCATCATCAACAGCAACATCAACAGCAACATCATCATCACCAACAGCAGCAGCAGCAGCAGCACCTGCAACATCAGCAGCAACAACCATTGCTGCCACATCATCACAAGGATCAAATGCTTGCCGCTGGCAGCACACCCATGTTGCCGTTTATCAATTATGCACAGCTGCAAAAGGATACACAGCCCAATTCCAATTCAAATCCGGCCGTTGATAACTTTAGCACCCTGCAGGCCATCGATGATGGTGGCGTCTCGCTGAGTGGACTCTGTGAGCGCATCTTTGCCAGTCCCAATCCCCACAGCAATAGTAATCACAACAATAACAACAACAACAACAACAGCAGCAATAACAATAACAATGTGGATGCTAAGGCTACAGCGCCATCTAGCGTCATTATTGAGCCAGTCACAATGCCATCATTTGCCAATTTAATATTTAACAATCGCAACAACAACAATAACAACAACAACGCTAGCAGCAGCAGCAGCAGCAACAACAATCCGGATACAATGAACAGCATTGATCCTGTGCTGCTGCAAAAGACAAGCAACTCTGTGGAGTATCATCAGCTGAAGCCCTTGGAGAATGTTGCTGCGTCCACAGGTCCTGGGAGCACGTCCAGTTTTCTAAGCTCCACAACGGCGCAGCTGCTGGACTTTGAGGTGGCGCCCAGTAGTGGCAAGGATGTGGTTGTTGTTGTTGCTGCTAGCAATGGCTTGGCGGACACAACAACAGCGGCAACAACAATAGCAACAGCTGCAACAATAACAAGCACTGCCAATCGTAGATCGCTGCACAGCATCGAGGAGCTTGCAGCCAGTTCATGTGCCTCAAACAAAACTACAAGCAGCAACAGCAACAGCAACACTGCAACAACTACAACACAACAGCAACATATACATCAGCAACATCAACAGCAACAACAATTGCACGCGGGCAATCTCAGTGGATCCAATCTCAGCTCAGAAGATGAGTCCATGTCAGAGGATGAATTTGGTCTAGAGATTGATGATCAAATGGGTAAGTAATAATTGTTGCTACATATTATTGATTATTGATTGGTTCCCCTTAAAACCCTTGAAATGTTGGCAATATTCCCACCTAAATTGCAGCTGTGTGTGCTAAATGCGTGAAATTCTACGAAACGAATGCAAAAATATTCAAAAAATGTTTACACAAAATAAATATAAATAAAATAAAAACAGCTGATTATGAGAAAACTATGGAAAATTACAATAAAATAAATAAAAACTATAAAACAAACATAATCAACAAAGAAACAACATTTTATAAATAAATATATAATAAAAAATAAATAAATATATAATAATAAAATAAATAAATAAACTAAAGCAGTGCCATACAAATTAATGAAATCAAGTAAAATATTTAAGGCTAAAACAAAATAAAATATATATTTTATAAAGAAGTTAAAACGATGGTAATAACCATATATTATTAAACTACAAAAACATGTGGAAATAATTAAATATAACATAATCCACCATTTTGTATATAAAAAGGATAAACAAATCATTTTAAAAAATTACATGTTGAATTAATTAAATATAACATAATCCACAATTTTTTATATAAAAAGGATTAAAAAAATCATTAAAAAAGAATCAAATGGAATAAATAAAAATGATGCGAATATAGCAAATATAACAATTTAAAGTTTAAAAACATATCTGTTAAAAAGTTCCAATCAATTAACAAAAACATAGAAAAGAGAGTTAACATAAAATAATAAAAATTGCAACAAAATCCAATATAAAGCAAGCTTAATAAATCTCAACAAATTACCTAAAAGAACATGAATTGAAATTAATAAAATTCAAGGAAATTATAAAGCAAATATGATATTATATACAGACCTAATATTATCATGTGATTATATTGATAGTATATACATAGATACGATAGGTATGATATATAGATGTAGTGATATATTGATCTAAAAATAATATGTTATAAAATAATTAGGCAAAGTTTTATTGAGCTTTATTTTGAGATACAATTATTCTTTCCATCATTATTCATTAATCTTTAAATGAATATTGAATAGAAAGAGATATATAAAGTCTTTCCTGACCTGGACCAAGTCTTGGAACATCATAAAAGAAAATAGGCAAAGTTTTATTGAGCTTTATTTTAAGATACAATAAGTCTTTCCATCATTCATTTATCTTAAAATTAAAATTGATTAGAAAGAAAGAAAGAGTCTTTCCTTGCCTGGACCAAGTCTTGGAACACCAAGCTGTCTCCTTGCAAGTCGGTTCAAGTCGACTTTACTAAGAAAGGAAGGAGTCCACCAGTCTTTCTCAACAGGGTCCCTCTCCCAGTTGTGATGAAACATAAATACCTCGGACTTACACTTGATAAGTTACTCCTTCACATAAGACACTCTCTTCAATCACGATTCAGGAAACTTCAATGGTTGTTGAAGTTGTCATCAAAGCTTCCCTTAAGTTTAAAGGTACTGTTATACAAGGTGATGATTATGCCCATCAGGACTTATTTAGTGTCCGTATGGGACATTGCTGCTAATACATACATTATGTCCTTACAAGCAAAGCTAAATTATATTACGAGGTCACTTGTCGGAAACCCTCCTCTTGGGAGGAATTCATATATAAGGAAAGACCTAAGGGAATACTCAGTTATGAAGGTTATTAATATAAATTCCATGAAGCATGCTGTTAAGATCTCATGCCACAAGAACGTTAGCAAAAACTGTGGTAGATCACAGAATTTTGCGTAGAAAGTTCAACCAAATTTATTGACCTACCTGGGAGGCGCTGATCATTTGAAATTGTAATGATTGTCTTTTATTTAAGATCTTCGCTATAAATTAAAATGAATGTCATAAAAAAAGAGATTGTCTACAACAATTTCTTAACTATTATACAATTTTTCAATTCCTAATTGAACATTTTACAGTTTGTATACTCTTCAACAACTTTAGTTTGTTTATCAATTTCGATTTATGAATATGACTATTGACATTGTTCTATTTGGTTAGTTTTAACGAGTGTTTACCAAAATTCTTCACTTTCAAATCAATGGCAGAGTCATTTGATGAGTTGCAGTTGCAGTAAGCTGTATTAAGTACCCTTGGCACTTGGATTGAGTTGTAGTTTTGGATTTCTTGATTTCTTGATTGCCGTCAACTGTTTGCCAAGTGCAATGCTAAATTTGATAGCTCACATTTGTATGCCACATGGGGCGCTCATAAAATGCGCTCGACACCCGACACATGCTGTAACTTGGCGCTGCATGTTGCAGCAGCCATAAAAAGTCCATTGCAACGCAACTAACCCACTTTTATGGCACAAGCTGCATGCAAATAAAGAAAAAATAAATAAGAATTTTGTTTACATTATATTAGAATTGATCGACTTGGGTATACCTTGCAGACAGTTCTAGAATATGTTTCAATTAATTCTAAAATATAGTTAAAGTTTACCTTAATATGTAAGTAAACTTTCGATAATATCAATCTTGCATACATAATGCATAAACCCAATCGAATATTTCGGAGAAGAACTGGATCGGAGGGTCAAAAAACGTTCCGTTTCCGATCATTTTGGGACTTTATAATGTGCAATTTTTTATTTAATTAAATTAATAAAACTTCTATCATGTTATTGTAACAAAATGTCAATTGAGCTTTTTAGGAAATTAATAGTTTAATACAGGATAAATATTATTAATAGATACCAAAAACCACCCCAAAATAGGTGTAAAGTAGAAAATTCTTGATGTGCCAATACTGTATGTTGAAATATATAGTATAAAGTCTGTATATAGTTTTTATTAACTTAAAAATGTAATCATAACCTCAATATATAAGTAATCTCTCGATAATACAAGTTTCAATCCTTTTCCAATCTTACTTTAAATCTAATAAATCTGAATGTTAGGCTAGATTTATCATATTTTCAAATTTTACGTGAATGGTTACTTTCTTCCTTTAAAAATATTGCCATAAATATTCTGAATTCTATATATTGCAAAACAATTCCAAAGTTAAAGTTTAAGACTCCTCCTATAATGTTAAGTATTTATTTAATTATTTTGAAGTCTTTCCACTTTTTGCATTCAAGTCTCCTGTATTTTTTGATCCAAAGATTTTGTCATAGGGGCAAGGAAAATAGAAGTACATTGTTACTACTTTGGCAAGTAATTGATTTTATTATAGTGTAATTAATGATTATCCAAAGCTCAGTTATATGTATCTACTAAATTGATTATTAACCTTATAAATATTATAATATAAATAATGATTTTCCAAAGCTCAGTTACATATATACATATATCTACTAAATAGATTATTAACAAAATAAAAAGATTAAATAATATGATGGTAAAGTAATTGAACTATTCAATAGTAATGTTAATTGATGGTAATCGAAGGAATATATTTTCCATAAATGATTAGGTACAGTTAGTGCAAAACTATCGATAAACTGGATATAAAAACAAAATTTAGACAGGTGAAAATAATACAAAATACTAATAGAATAATAGAATAAAATCGCTTTAAAGAAATTTAAGCGCTTTAAGCTGACAAGTAAGCAATCAAAGCTGAATTTCCACCCCTTAGGTATGGATAGTGCCGCCTATCGATTAACGAAACTATCGGATGTATCTACTATCGATAATTTATATTATACCCCTTATTGCTACCCCAACTAAAGGGTATCAAATAAGTAATGCAAATGGAACGATATATTCCATCAACTATCATCCGTTTAGCTGGCACTGCGTGGAGATTGAAATGTAGACAGGCGGACAGGCGGAGACACGTCTAAGTGCGGTGCAGTTGTTGTTGTTGTTAGTGTTGTTAGTGTTGTTGTTGGTGTGCGTCAGCAAACGCACGCAATTGCAACTAGTTGTTGCTGCTTTTGAGGCTGACATTCAGCAATGTCAGGCGTCTCGTCGCCCACTTTGTTGACCTTCAACGCACTTTATACATTTGCACATAGTACATAAGTACATATTTACATAGCTACATATACATAGCTATGTTTATATATGTATGTATGTATGTATGTCTGTTTGTATTGGAATGCCCACAAGTGCAGCGGCGCCGTTTCAATCCTTAGCGTCTCTCTCAAATTGGAGCAAGGTCGCCGCGCATTAGAATTTGGGTCAAGCGCACGTCTCGTTTTTATTATATTTTGTTGTTGCCGTTTTCTAATATTGGAGATTGAGCACAAGGATGCACACACACACACACATACGCTGGCAGCGAAATTGCATAGAAATTGAAGGTTAACTTTGTAATTGTGTGAGTGTGTGTGTGTGCATCAGTCGCGTCAAACGTGCGCGCTCTCTCTCTCTCTCTCCTTCTCTCCGTCTATGCTTTTCGCTCTCGAGCTTTGGCTTGCGCTTATGTTCTGCCTCAGTTGATTTAACGCAGCGTCGCCGCCCACTGCAACGCCGGCTGACATTGACACAGATTATTGCAATGTTTGCGACGTCGTCGGCGTCGCTGACTGCGGCGCGGCGTTTCGTTTGCCGTCTATTGCTTACCTCAAAGGATTTAAATGGGTCAAAGTCAGCAGCTTGTTGCTGCTGCTGCCGCTGCTGCCGCTGCTGCTGTCTCTGCTGCTGCCTCTGCTGCAGTTTGGAAATAGCTAACGAGGTCGCCGACGACGCAAATTGGGACATGACATTGGGGGGCCAGTGCATATTTGTTGCTGCTGTTGCTCTGCTCCATCGTGTTGTAAATGCATTACAAGGTTCTAATTTATGCCCAAGGTTTGCGACTGCGACGTTGCCAAGGACAACGTTGCATGTCCTTGCCACTATTTATGTGCCGTTTGCTTGTGGCAAGGTCAGAGCATGCAAATTGTGTCTGCCACGTTGTCTGCTTTAAGTTGGCTTTAAAATTCCTCGCGCTTTGATTCGACTTTGAAAAAGGATTTACAGTTACCTTGCGGGCTTTTGTGCTTTTTAAAGCTTTAAAGTCCAACTAAATAAATTAACGTTTTGGGTATTATATCGATTTTGGATTATTGTTAGTCATTGTTTAGTTAAATTTTCATTAGTTTCATATTCCTATTTAAGAGATATTTTTCTATATTTATGACTTTAACCAAAAAGGATTTTTACCGAGAAAGTACTTCTACCCAAGGGACCCCCCTAGTAGAATCCTCTAATAATGTACATAATATTATCTCCTTATTATACCCTAGCAGAGGGTATTATAATTTTGTCACGAATTGTGTAATGGTCAGAAGGAGACGTTTCCGACCCAACAAATATATTCTATATCAGCAAGAATATCCGACTCGATATAGCGATGTCCGTCTGTCCGTCTATTTCTATATAGACTAGTCTCTCAGTTTTAAAGCTATCGTGATGAAACTAACCACAAACCCTTCTTTTTACTGCAGGCAGTACATATGTCGGAACCGGCCGGATCGGACCACTATAACATATAGCTGCCATAGGAATGATTGGTCGAAAACTATGTTTTCGTATGAAAAACTTTTTTGTTTATTAAGGTATCCTTACCAAACTTACCGAAACAGCGTCTCTAGAGAGTTTATACAATCTGACCGAATTCTCCTAGTTAGTCTTTAGTTAACATCTACGAACGCTGTAAATAAGTATTTCCTGGATTTTCTTGTACTTAGTTCATTTTTAAAATATTTTTGATATGTACTATATAAGAGTTTAGTTTTCAAACTTTAACATTCTACAATATAAATAAAAAAAAAAAATTCCGAAAAATCCCAAAACCTTAAACCCTTTTTAGGGAAGAAAATAATTCACATTGAACCTAAAGTTGTTAATGTTTTTGGGTAACTTGTTTGAATAAAGGTAGAAATTAGCAGAACGTTGTAATTCCCGGCTGGAACTAATTTAAAACCGCCTTGGCCTCCAGAATATGTATGAATATAATCTTTGATTAGTTATTCCTAGGGCTTATAAGCAATATTTGTATTATAAATTCAGCGACAGAGCAATTAAAAAGCAATTAAATGAAGCCAAAAGTCCCCCAGTTTAGTAATATCCTCCAGAATGGTCATTCACATCGATGATTGTGCTATGGTGGATTATGTATTCTCTTATATTATTGTAGTTGAAACCTCAAAAGTAAACCGCAAATTGCAATTGAAATACAATTGGTGTTAGTCAAGCGTTCAGAAATCTTGTAAATGCTATCAAGGATGCAACATTGAAACTATTGAGTTTAGTATATGTATTATTATACTTACTACATATTAAATGGTATTGTATTAAATGCATTATTCAGACTTTGGATAAAGTTTCAATTGTTGCTGCCCTCCAAAGTGGGGCTCCAAACGCGTTCAATCGAAGCAAATGTGAACAAAATGAAACAATAATAAATGCAATTACAGGGCCTGCCTGCCTGCATTTTGTTTGTTTGCAAATTGTGCTCCCAGCTGAAAAGTGCAATGCAATTTGTGGTATTTGGCGATTTTAAATGGCACTTTAAATGCGAATTGAATTAGACGTAATGCCGCAAATTTGCTTTAAATGAGCCTAAAGTAAGCTTAAAGAAACAACTAAGAATGCTTTGGTTGAGTATTCCCAACTGCGAGACACTCTTTACCCCCAGGTCACATGCACAAGCAGTTCAGCGGCATTGCAAGCAAGCAGTGCACTTCAAGTGACGCCCCACTCTGCAGTACTGCAACTATTATAGTTTCTTTTATATTATCTGTGTTTATTATCCGATCGATTTAAAATTTCCTAAGAATCATGCATTGCTATAAATTAAGACTATATCTTTGAATTTTCCTTGTAAAAAATCTGAAATAAACGTGATCTGCAATCCAATTTTAATGTCTATAGCTTTTATAGCCGTCTGAAATTGACGTGTTCATCCAAGCAGACAGACAGACAGAGATGCGGACAGAGCCAGCTTGACTCGGCTGTTGATGATGATCAAGATATATTAATATATTACAATAATTATCAAGAATATATATACTAATATATAGCCAGAGATGTCTGCTTCTACCTGTTACATACAGTTGCACTATCTTAGTACCCTCTTATACCCATTTTATAAGCACAGGGTGTAAAAAGATAATGTTTACAAGTGTGAGTCACTAAGACCTACCTAATATAGTTTTAGATAGTTTTCTTTTGTAAGTTTTTTCTCGGTTTGCATATTTACATTTAATTTTCGGCATTTTCCCAAGTGCTACGATTCTTCTTTCTTCTCTCCACCCTGTCATTGTAACTTAAAAGTACAATTCTTTAATAATATATCTTTATTATATCTTGAATAATATATGTTTCTTTCAGCCGAAAGCCCCAATAGTTATGGATGTATCACTGTAGCTTTAGTTTTAGCTATAAGCATACATTTATATAAATAAATAGTATATATTTAGTTATTTATCATATTCTTCTAATAATACAGACTTCATTTCAATTTGAGAAAAGAAGGAATTATAATGAAAAGTGTCCTGAAATTTGATTTTTCGGCATTGGGTCTATTGTCGTCACCCTCAAGACCTTCCCCGCTGACTCTTGACCTAATATTTATATCTTCTATTTTAACCATATTTTTTTTCATATTAATAACTCTATAACTTCTAATTGTTAACCCAAAATACTTTGTAAATAGCTGTATATAATACTTAGTTAATGTAGACATAGTTTCATTCTTTTCATTTCACACCAGCTTAAGTTTAAAAAAAAGATCTATTGTATTTATGTATCATCTCTTATAACATAATATTATCACTTATTTTCTATATGTTTTTATAGGTACTATATATATTCTATATTTACATAGAATAGAATACTCCTTTACATCATATCAGCTTA
Source organism: Hirtodrosophila histrioides (assembly GCA_037075165.1). NCBI lineage: Eukaryota > Metazoa > Arthropoda > Insecta > Diptera > Drosophilidae > Hirtodrosophila > Hirtodrosophila histrioides. Next base: position 3,187,284 of record JBAMCL010000189.1, on the reverse strand, counting down.
GTCACATATCTATTGTAGATTTTTTAGTATTGAATTGAAGGAAAATCATATATAAATATAGTAATATTACAATCTATGAGTATTAGGGTATGTTTTTTTGGTTTTTTTAATTTATATTTATGTGGTGGTTATGATAAGCACCTTACGATCTTATAAGGATACATGGAAGGCATGTATAGAATTTAATAAACCAGGATCTGCATATTTAGAGAGTTGGAGGATGTTTATTAGGTATTATGGCATACTTAAAGTCAATTAGATAATAACACTGCTAAGGAAGATTTTAGATTTGCATAGACTCTAACATTTTTCGAGTCTTCTTCGTCTTTACATCTTTAAGCTTGTTAATGCAATTTCTGGTAGAATTAATTTTCCAATTTTCATCCTTTTGTATGCAATTTGTTCGTCCTATTTTCACAGAACTAGATTAGACACATGACACATGGTATGAGGGTTATAAAATACGTTCTTAAATTTCTTGCACGCAACGTTTTAAAGAAAAGACATATACTATCTAAGATTGTGAGAGATGTGCGCAATATTTTCGCGCAAGAAGCGCAATACAAAGTCCTGCCAGATAAATTCTTCCTTTGCAACGTGGAATATTTGAAAATTGTTTGTGAGATGGCGACACAATTGATTTCCCTCTCTCTCTCTCTCTCTCACTCTACCTCCCTGTCTCCCTGCCTCCCTAGCTATTTCTATCTCCTGATGTCTGTTTGTTGTTGATTTGATTCTAGCTTTGCTTTGGCCATTTTGTTGTTGACCTTAACTCGCAAAATGAAAAACTGACATTGAGAGTTTGGGTTTGAGTGGCTGTCGTCTCGGCGGGACTGAGGAGGCGCTGGGACTGGGGGTGGTACAGTCTCTATGGAAAAGTGTGCCAATAGGTCGCCAGTTGACCCTGTGCTACATTGCAAGTGACGTCGACGGCGACGTCAACGGCAACGTCAACGGCAACGGCAACGCCAGCTGCGCTGCATGCACTAATTTTATATGGCAATTGCAATTCTGCAGTGTGGCTGAAGATGGGCCAGTTGCGGGTGCCGCTGAGCGGGGGTGGGCACGTGCTTTTGTGCAGCCAGCGAGCGAGAGAGTGTGACAGAGAGAGAGAGAGAGAGCTTGCATTGCATTGATTTTCCTTTAGCCGCCGCGCCTCATTTGTGCAGTGCTCTCTTTCGCATACTATCTCTCTTACTCTCACTCTGTCTATCTCTTTTACTCTTCCGCACATGTGTATGTGTGCGTGTGTGTGTGTGGGGCCTGCACCCTGACCTAGTTACATTCACATGCATTATATTTCTTGAATTTTTTTATATTTATTTTTTATTTGCGCATTCTTCAAAAGAGAACAGCAACAAATACCAAATAAATACTGCAATTTATTATTTTTCCAAGCAAATTTGAGAGATTCAGCAACAACAGCAACAAATACTAAATAAATACTGAAAATGATTATTTTTGCAAGTAATTTTGGGAAATTTAGCAACAAAGACTAAATAAATACTGTAAATTATAACTTTTCCAAGTACACAAATACGAAATAAATACTAAACAACAGCCACAAATACTAAATAAATACTGAAAATGATTATTTTTGCAAGCATTTTTGGGAAATTTAGTAACAAATACTAAATAAATACTGTAAATTATTATTTTCCCAAGTAAACAAATACTAAATAAATACTGAAAATGATTATTTTTACAAGTAAATTGGCGAAATTTAGCAAACAGCAGAAAATATACTAAATAAATACTGCAATTTATTTCATATTTACTTTTTATTTGCTGAAAAGACACCCACAACAGCTTGCTGCACTTTTCCCCCCGTCTCTCTCCCTTCAGTCTTAATAAATTGTTTAATTTAATTAAATTTTGTTATTGTTGTTGCCTTAAACAAGTTCTTGTTATTGTCACAACTTTTGTAATTGCTCAATTTACTGGATGAATGTGTAACCCGGTTTTTTCTAGCCATCAGCCAGTTTCTGTTTTTTTCCACGTTTCTTTGTTTTTATGCTCTGTGCCCGACGGGAAATGGGTATATTGGGTTTTTGTAATGTCCGTCTGTCCCTTGAGGCTAGAGCAACTAAACTTGGTACACATGTTGGTGTATACCCTCAGTTTATAAAGTGTCAGGATCACCCTCGCCCCGGAAAATGCTATACCCGAAACACGTTTTTCACAGGAGTATATCTCCTAGAGTTTCATAGCTAGAGTCACCAAATTTGGGATACAGACTAATGTTGACCCTCTGGACAAATCTGCATCAACAAATTGTTGACTTCCCCAACCCCTTCGTCCCGAAAATTAGAAAAATCTATATCTCCCACATCTGTACAGGTAGAGTCATCAAATTTTACATACAGATTACTGTTTCTTTCGCGTCTCTTTGCGAACCCACAAGTAAGCAAATTATATCGCACTGGGAACAGAGTATACTGCTGTCGGTTACGTCCGACTGCAATGTTCTTACTTGTTTTTTGTTTTGTTTTTTGACTTTTGCATTTCAATTGAAACGACGCCTTCCGGGAGGTGGGCAACTTTTCGCATTCTATGGGCTGTATCTGCTATAAATTACATAAATACACACACACATATACACACTTATATATATTTGTATGTTCTCTAACTGCGTTGTAACGCTGTTTGTTTGTTTCTTATCTTTGGTTATCACTGCGTATACGTAATGCACATTTGGTGAAATGTTTATTACGTATACTACGTTATGTGTTTTATGAATCCGAAGCGCAGATAACTCCCAAACAGTTAACAAGCACAGACAGTATCTTGTTAGCTGGTATTCGTTAGGTTGCTAACAAAAAAATGTCATAAATATACATTATTGATCTTGTTTGATAGTTTGAAACAAACACTTTACATTATTAACTTGAATAATACGGAATGCAAGGTTTGAATGCACTTAGCTAAGTACACATTTAAATGCATTTAAATATTTTATGGTATAAGTTTGTGTGGGTTTTCATGAAACTTTAGTTGTCGCTCAACTTCAACACAAAGTTGCAAATAGATAAAACTAATCAAACCTGTTACCCTATAAATAGCCTTAACATAATAAAGCTTCAAATCGCATTACATTCCTTGAAAAGTTGATAAAATATCCATAGTTTTGATTACTTAGTTATGCTTTAATCAATATATAGATAATCCATTTTATATTTATACTCAATTTTCGAGTGATAGTTCCTATGACAGCTATATAATGATGTGGTCCGATTTTGTTGAAATTCAAGCAAACTATATAAAATATAATAAAAATCGCAATTGCTGAATTTGGATCAAAATATCTGTATAAACAAGAAAGTTTTCCTTACAAAAACTGATTTCTTATCCGATCATTCCTATGGCAGCTATAAATATAGTGGTTTGATTTGTACCAAATTTGTGCAACTTATAGAAAACATAATGAATCTTCGATTTTGAGAGTTTGGTCAAAATATCTGTATAAACAAAAAAGTTTTCCCTCCAAAAACTGAGTTCTTATCCGATCATTCCTATGGCAGCTATAAAATATAGTGGTTTGATCTGTACCAAATTTGTTCACCTTATAGAAAACACAATTCATCCTCGATTTGGTGAATTTGGTCAAAATATCTGCATAAGCAAATAAGTTTTCATACAAAAACATAATTTTCGCCCGATCGTTTCTATGGCAGCTATATGTTATAGTGGTTCGATACGGTCAGTTCCGACAATGTACCGACTGCCTACCCGACTTCAATAATATGATCCCAACTTATCAACCTTTCCTTCTCCTTCACCTCGTCTCTTTGAGCTTTCCATGCTTTTGTGCAGCGCATACGACAGTCAACAAAGTCTACTCACATTTTGCCCACCATTCACAGCAGCAGAAATGTTTGTAGTTTTTTTTGTTTTGAACTGAAAAAAAGTTAAAATGCTTTGCAGGCGACATACACACACGCACACATATAAGCACAGCGTAGCGACTGCCTACACACGAGCAGAGCTTTCGTTGAGCTTTTGCAGCTGCAAGCGTGTGCGTTCGCTACACGTGCGCTTGTGAATGTGTGTGTGTGTCTGTGTGTATCTCTGAGCGTTGAGCGTCTGTGTGCATAGTTGGGCGTCGCTGCAAAACAATAAGAACAACAACAAAACAAAACTGTAGCGATCCTCAGTCAAAGCACAGAACGAAATCAACAGAGATAGCAACAAAGTGATACACATATAAAGCTGCTTGAAAGCTATTTTTACACACACACACACGCATATGTATAGATATGTAGGTACATATGTTTGTATGTATGTATGTAGTATATACTAGCATATGCATGCCAGTGCAAACTACGCGAAACAAACGCATGTGTGAGCTTTTGCTATAAAAAGCTCAGCAGCAACCACACAACTAACTAGCAGTTTAGGTAAAATGGGTCGACGGTGACTGCGACTGCGACTGCAACTGCGATGCTAGCGTCAATGCAACGCAAATTGATAAGCAGCTGCTGCAACAGGGGGCGAAGACGGGCTTTGCAATAACACTATGCAACAAGTTTGAAAGAAAAATGCATGTGTCCCAAATACCTTACTGTTATCTAAAACCCCAGCTCACGCTCCAATCCATATTGTGTAAAATTTTAAGGCGAATTTCTGGTGGCTTTCCTTTTGCTAGGAATAAGGACATAATGAGGGACCTTGGGATTGCCCCATTAATTGATGTAGGCTCCCTGCCAAGCGCTCATAGTCCTGCCTTACCATCAGCCAACTTCAGTCAGGCACTTTCATCATCACCCCAAGCTGACAGATTGTGATTATAATCTGGTCGTAAAATCGGACATTTATAAGATTTAGAATTTTTTCACCGTCAAAGCCAGTCCTACTTGTGTTTTTAAATTATTTTAAAATAAAACGCTTTTTTAATTGAAATCGCCATATTAACAAAACCTCACAGTATTGTCTAAAGCCATTTTGATTGTGATCAGATGTCCCTTATTTAATTTTAAATGATTCAGACTTCAGCATTTATCAATAGTAAATACTATTTACTTTTTATTAGGCTGAAAATTCTAAATAAGTAGTAAAATTCCTGTTTCTATTTTAAGTTTTTCACATTTTTATACACTGTTCCCGAAGGGAAAAAGAGTATACTGGGCTTGCGAAATGTCTGTCTGTCCGAATGAACGCAATTTTCTCCCACACCCTTTAAGCTAGAGCAACCAAACTTGGTCACATGTAGGTGTATATCCTGAATTTATAAAGTGTCAAGATCAAATCCCACCTCCACAATTTGGGGAAAACCTGTATCTTCCACATTTTTAAAGCTATAGTCAACAAATTTGGCATACACACTAATGTTGAAATTCCTGACAGATCTGCATAAAAAATTTGTTGACACCCCTCCCACTCCAAAATTAAAAAATACAGTGTTTTTTATTGTTTCAAAATTTAATGTTTTATTTTGTTCTCATACAAAATCCTGTTATATAGTGTAATTGCAGTCTTATCACATAATTAACTCATGCATGCAATATCAATTGCAAGTTGATTTTTTTCGTATTTTTTTACGCTTACTTAATCCGAACTTTTTATTTATAAATACAATTTTTTTGTTTTAACTGTTTTAAACTCTTTTACACCCTTTCCGTAGAAGGTTATTATATTTTTGTCATACAATATAAAACGTACAATTACTTAAGATTATTGCGGGAGAAAGATTGTAATTAATTAATCCGCAGATTTTATGGAATTCCTTTTTGGTTACTTAAATTAGAATATTTAAAAATGCTAATATACTACATAAAGAGTACCTTTTCGATTTAGAAATTGTATTATTTAAACGGTCTTAAAATTTAGGACATTTTAATGATACATTAATAATATAATATCCTTAAACAGGAATCCTCGGATGGTTTTTAGAAAAGCTCGGGTAGGATGACCTTTTTTGCTAAGAAAACTCATCTTTTTGTTTCTAGTTTCTACTTTAGAATATAGGCAGTAACCTAATTTGTTATATGGGGAAATTAAAATTATGACACTCATTATTTTACTAGTCAAGGATGAAATATGGATGGAATATATAACTATATATTGGATTCGCTCACTGAAGTGCAACCAATCCTGTTATTATTTGTTGTAATTATAAAATTCGTTTATTGTCCTAAGACAAATCAAAAATAAAATAAATTACGAAAAAAAAAAGAAATCATTATTTAAGATCCATTTTGTATAAGAAGACTGAAAGTGCATTCAATCTTCGGTCAGAGAAAGCGTTTTTCTACTTGTTTGCTTTATAAAATTGTTGCGGCAGGTCATTTTTATATTTTTATTTATTTACCTGCTTGTATTTTTGTTATTGCCTTTTCTTTCTTCCCTACTCCTCCCTCTCTCTCTCTCTCTCTCTCTCTCTAGAGCTCTCTGTGTCAGTGGGTATATTATTTATGCAGCAATTATGTTTATTTATGCATTTTGTAGTTGTAAACTTTAAGCCCTTTCAAATTTTGTAATAACATTTTTGTTTTTGTCGTTGAACTGCAATTTTTTTCTATAAGGCATGCCAAATTGGCAATGGGTGGGACGAGAGGGGAGAAGTGAGATATGGAAAATGTGTGTTACCTAAGAGTTCGAGTTCCGCTGTTCGAATCGCTATGAGCACCTATTTGGGAGCTGTAAGTAATTGCCAAGACAAAATATTACAAATATTGCATTAAATTTTGATGATTTTAGTAGTATTCAAATTAAAGTCATCAGAAAAACCAAAAAAGAAAGTATTTAAAGAAATGCAAGATCAATTTTATAGATGGTGACAAAGATAATAAATTCATTTTAGAGCTGGTAACATGGTTAACCTAGTTTCTAAGTTACTAAAGATCCTATAAGGAACATACTATTTAAAGTGGGGTTAACGTAGAACTAATCTTGTTAAAAACTAATCAAATCCAAAATAAATTTGATAGATGATAACATCGATTAATCATTTTTGACAAGTTGTATTCATAACTAAGAAGATTAAAGTAATGATTGATCAAAAATGACATCAATTTCATAGATGGTGACAAAGATGAGAATCTAGGTTCCAGTAGTATTTAAACGTATCTGAGAACTATTCTACGGTTATCAGATTATGTGGTTTACAAGCTTTGGTAACTGCTGTATGTGTCCATAATACATATTAGCCTTTCGCCCATACAAATTTGAGACCGCCATTTTCCGCCCATGGGGGTGGATTTTCCGAAATTGCTGAGATCGGTTCTAAATAATCCATCAATGGGTAGTATATAATATTTTCTAAATTGAGCCCCCATCCCGTCATGGGGGTGGATTTTCCGAAATCGGTGAGATCGGTTCTAAATAATCTACACCTTCACTTTGTGGGTTCATTTGGTATACTAATATTTTCTTCTAATATCTGACCTGCCCTCCATCCACGCCCATGGGGGTGGATTTTCCGAGATCGGTGAGATCGGTTCGAATTAATCTACACCTTCACTTTGTGGATACATTTTGTATATTAATATTTTCTTCTAATATCTGACCTGCCCTCCATGGCCACATAAACCACAACCACATTAGTTCTCTATGATCTGAATAAATAATATGAAACCACAAATCACCACAAACATTTACTTTACATAGTTTATATTTAACTTATTCATCTTCACTTTCAGAATAGCTCAGTCACGTGATTAGTTTTCTATATTTGCTATAACAAGTTGAGGTCATTTCGAGCTCAAATCAAATATATTTCTTAAGTCATTTATTTAAATAAAATCATGTGCATATTTCATAATTAAAAACATACATATGTTTGTATGTATATGTATGTATGTACGAGTATATTCATCAAATAAATGTAAAATATTTTCTGAACTACCGAAAGACCTTAACAAAATGAAATTATTACGACAAATAATAAAATAATTTACACCATATGCCCAATGTCGAATGTGCGAGTCGCCACCTCTGTACGTCTCGACTGTTTGATTATCTTTATGCTATGATGTAACTCTGTTTTCCATACCCTAACACAGGGTATAACAACTTTGGCATAACGTTTGTTAGCCATGGTAGAAGTTATTGCTAACAAATTTTTATGTAGATTCTATTTGATTTTAGTATGGGTATTACAATAAAAATACATTTTTATATTTATTAATTATTACCAATATTCATATTATATTGATAGAAGTTAAATAAAACTGAGTAATGCTTAGTAAATCTATTAAATATTTATGAAATAGTCTCAATGTAATACAAATTTGAAATACTATTACATTTCAGCATAATATTGTAGCTCAAATACTCTTTCATATACCGATCTCATTGAACTACTTTTGAATATACTTTGAAGCGGTTCTGAACTTGCTAAGTGTTATAAAAATTGTATAAGTAATATAAATAATTGTAGAGTTATTTAAAAATTTTTCTTTACTCATGTGCGAAGTAGTATTTCAACTATATAGTTATGTAGTTAATATATTTGCTCCCTTTTCTGGATATTTTCTAAAAGTAGAACGATTTAAGTTTTAAATAAAGATACTTGAAGCTTTATTTGTGTTATAATATTGAATTATCTTTGAACTTGACTAACTCAAAGGGCGTTCCTTAAAAAACCAAATATTTCAAACGTTTTACGGAATTCAGAACAGCTTACAATGTCGATTTTGATCGAAAGAGTGGAAAGTCTTTTTATGAACAAGTTATGTTCTATTCAAGCTATTTAATATATATTACCGATTTAACAAATTTATTCTTACATTAATTTATTTTATATTAAGCTATTATATTACATACTATTGAACCTTCTTTGATAAACTTATATTTATTTTTTTATGCTGCGTGTTATTTAAAACACTTTCATAAATATCTTTGGTTCAAGAGTAGATAAACACAGGACTCTAATAGTGTTGTTAGGCAAGCCTTTACCAGATTGAACAAAGCTTAGCTAAATTCCAATAACCTTCCTGCAGGCGTCCTACTATAGAACCAAATTACTTTTATTTTGTACATCAGGAAAGTTATTCTTGCACACAGTTTAGTTTAACTTTTTTGAGTCAATCCAAACGAATGCCCGCTTTTGTTCTTGTTCTTTCTTCTCATCGATAAAAAGTGTGTACATATAATATCGATTAACAGAGTTGCTGAGAATACGAAGTGTGGTCACATTCTATTTTTACATTATTCAGTTGACATTTAATAGATCACATAAGATTACATTTATTGCTACATAACCATAGTTAAGGAACTGATACTCTTAGAGAGAACTCTTTTCCTATGCTATTATAAAAGTTTACTCTATCGAGCGTGCTCTGTGCTCGCAGAAGGGTATAAAAAAGTCGTTATTTAGCAATTTGCCTACCTTACTTTGTCACATTGTTGCTGACTTTGTGTTTAAATTATTTATTTTTAAAATTTTTGCTTACAACGCGTTGTTTGGTGTTTGTTGTTGCTCGTTGCTGATACGACAGTTGTTGTTGTTGCTTGTCGATTGACGAGTTGTTGTTCGTGTTGTGTGTGTGTTAGTGTGTGTGTGTCAGCCATTGCTGCTGATTGTCGTCGCAAAGTATTAAAATACGCGTGCGTAGTTGATAGCTGACCCACTTTGGCCATTTGCATGGCCTACTGCACTTGGCCAAGTTTTTGTCTCGCTCACGCCGCTGTCGCTTGTCTGCAGAGTGAGCAGGAGAGCAATAGCTCAAAAAATAATAATAAAACAAATAAAAAATATAATAAAAATTTCGGTTTTGTGTTTTGTTTCGTTTCGTTTCGTTGATAAGCGTTGCTCGTCTAAGAAAATTACTCATACGCAGTGTGGAAGTCTTGTGCGAGTTGAGCTTTGTTGTGATACCATTAAGCGTATAATTTGCACAATATGTAATTAGTTGGGAAATTTAGATCATGGCAGCCATTAAAAAAACATTGTAATAATAATTGCAAACACACACACACACACACACACACACCATACACACACTCTGAAGCGACAGCTAAACAAACATCTCAAACAGAAACAGAAACTGAAACAGAAAACTGAAACAGACATTGAAATTGTATTTTCCCCACCTGCAGCCGCAGCAGCCTCTTCTTCTGCTCTTCTAGTTTGTTTATTATCTATATTATTATTTTCTGTTTTCTGTTTTTTTGTTTTTGTTTCTCATTTATTGTTGCTTTTCACGTGCACTTACATAATCGTCGTGTGTACAACGCGCACACAAAAATTGCGTAAACATTTTTGTTGTATTTTTATTTATTTTGTATGGTTTTTTTTTTTTGTTTCTGTGCGTTCAATTTTGAAATACAAAAAAAAAAAAATTGGTTTTTAATTTTTTTTTTTATTTTTTGGTGGGGCCTATTTGTAAATGATTTTTGGCACTCAATTTGTTTATTGTGCAAATGCGTTTTTGTTGCTTTGTTTAAAATTGTTGCAGCTAATTGATTGCTGAAATATTTTTTGGGGTTTTTTCTTTTAATTAGCGAAATTTTTTCTGTCTAGAAAGGAGGCAAATTAGTCGATAAAGTTATAAATAAGTTCTATTATTTATACTAAAATAAATATATGAAATCGATTACTTTTCTGAGAATGATTACAATAAAAATAATTACTGAAAATTACCGCTTCAGAAATATATACAACTCGGAAACTGTTTAATCTATGAAATTGGTGTAAAATGTTTTTATGAATAACTCCCAAATAATCGATCTGTTCATTTTTCAAAAACACAATCGATGTTTTTTGATTAATCGATTTCTTAATGGCTTTAACAACAATTATTTTTTTCTATGAATACAGATAATTTAAAAAAAAAAAAAACAGATTTTATTTTAATTCGTTTATTTTTTGTTTTGTTTTTATATATATTTTATTTTTTTTCAGTCAGCCTTGAATCAAATAGTATAGTTTAATATGTAGATTAATGGAAATTTTTGAAAAGCCTACACGCATTTAATAACGACACCAACACGTCGGAAGAATTTTATTTGCCAGTCCGGCTATCTATGCTATTAGGTTAGGTTAGGTTAGGTTAGGTTAGGTTAGGTTAGGTTAGGTTAGGTTAGGTTAAGTTAGGTTAAGTTAGGTTAGGTTAGGTTAGGTTAGGTTAGGTTAGGTTAGGTTAGGTTAGGGTTAGGTTAGGTTAGGGTTAGGTTAGGGTTAGGGTTAGGTTAGGGTTAGGTTAGGTTAGGGTTAGGTTAGGTTAGGGTTAGGGTTAGGGTTAGGGTTAGGTTAGGTTAGGTTAGGGTTAGGTTAGGTTAGGTTAGGTTGGGTTAGGTTAGGTTAGGTTAGGTTAGGGTTAGGTTAGGGTTAGGATAGGGTTAGGTTAGGTTAGGATTAGGGTTAGGATAGGTTAGTTTAGTTTAGGTTAGGTTAGGTTTAGTTTGGTTAGGTTAGGTTAGGTTACGTTACGTTAGGTTACGTTACGTTACGTTTGGTTAGGTTAGGTTAAGACGACAGGTCATCCTCACGGGTGGCCTCACATAGACCATCTGGTCCTTAGTGTTACCGCATATTTGACCCTTGCGACGTTTAAGATTCTTTGAAGATAACTTTCGCGAATTTTAAGAGTTGGTTCATTGGTGTCCTCAAGACACTCTTAGGAAGTGAAGTTATGGGATCCCAGATGGTTGAATCTGCTTTTCATGAGCGCTGGACAGGTACAGAGGAGGTGTTCCATCTATGCTATTGAATTATTGAAGAAAAAAATCCTACCAATGTTTCCCTGACCAAAATTCAGGATCTATTTGAATATTCTATGATTTTTAATTTGAAAACATTATTAGTTCTTACATACATGATATACAAACGTATTTTAATGGTTTACTGAGAAACATTGATTATAGTACTTGTCGTAATGAGATAAGTAATATATTGATTTATAGATATTCTTTCATATTTCTGTCATTTATTTAGCAAGCGATTCATACACATGCTAAATCTAAGTAATTAGCAAAAACATGTGAATTTTATAATATATTGATGCAAGCTGCCAACTCGTTGATGAAGTGCTGCCAACTTGTTGACGTGGCGTTGCCACACTTGCTAGAATTTATAATAACAATTTGTATTGAACTCGCATAAAGGCAAGCCTTATTTCTTACGCAGCTGTTTACCAGCATATACTATGTATGAATGCATACTTATATAGTTATATTTATAAAGTATAAAGATATCTCGGCTCGTCTGCCCTCTCTCTCTCTCTCCACTCCGCTCCGCTCGACTCGACTCGACTCGTTTGGCTTGGCTTGAGTCACAGCTCTTGGCTGACTGACTCGCTGCTGTGTTTGGTAATCAAATCTAGGTGACCCAAATTGCATTGACCTAGTTTACAAGGCAGCCACTCTACCAACCCCACCAAACCACCCGACCCACCCAACCCCTCAACTCTTATGTGAGGGAATGTAAAGTGCAGCTGCTGTGCGTCCTTTGAGATCAAATGTGCTAAAACAACATTATGTATTAAATAGGATACACGTGCACTACCATAAATAAATCAAGCACCGTAAAAGTTATCAGTAACATATTATTTTTTATTATTTATTATTTCTTGAGTTTATATATTGCTCTATATATAAAACTTAGTTTTAAATATATAATTTATTGCTTAAAATATAGTATTTCTTGAGTTTTCTATATCAATGAAAAATATCTATTAGTTTTAAATATTTAAATAACAACATTTGTTATTTAGAATTAGTTTCTGGGATACAATTTTGCAATTAAAATAAATAATCTATTATTTTTGAAGTCTTATATATATAAATATAAATATATTATAATAATAATATATTCACAGAAACATGTTTTAAATATAAGGAATATTTAATTTGAATTCATAAGAGCAACAACAATAAAAGGTTACTTTAGGGTGCCAAAGTTTAAGTAAACATATTTTCAGAAAACAGTGCGTTTTAGAATTCTAAGAGATCGAATTGGTGATCCGATTTTAAACAGATTATTCCAAAGTATGTAAAGAATAATATAACTCATAATTGCCTAATTTGATTGAGATATCTTTAAAAGAAGAATTTAAATATAACTCGTCTTTCAACCTATTGTTCCGATGACACTATAAGCTGATAAAAATCCTATTTTGAATTCGTTTAATACTAAAATAATACCAAAAAAAAAAATACTGAAAATACAAAATCAGTATTTATTCAGTATTTTTTTTTTAAATAAAAAAATAAAACAAAAAAGTTATTTACATATGAATTGTATCACATTTATAATTAGCAACAATTTATGCAAGCAATTTGAGACACGTTTAATGTTTCTAATCTTCAGTTATAATATTTAAACTAGCCGAGTCATAAAACCTACAACAAAAACTTGACAAACAATTAAAATATGTTTTGCCTTTTGTGGAATGTTTTTGTTGAAGGACATTTGACTAAAGCTGCAATGACAAATGCACTTCAACACGATGATGACGTTTCTGTTGACGGTGTCATGGGGACAATCTTAACTTTTGGCTCTTAAATTATGCAAACTAATTAATACGATAGAAGGTTGCAATTCTGGTGAAACAGCAGCGCTAAATTCACAGAAACTTAGTAAGTAGGTTAATTTAATAAATGTACAATTAAGATTTAAGTTTGACAGAAAATACAGGAAATTTTTGTTGATTTTTTAGGTTATGTTAATCACTTTTTATCTGGCAAATATTTGTGTATTAATCGGTAATCGTTTTACTTTTAAAAAGTGTAAGGCAACGAGAAAGGCCTGTATTTTGACTAACTTTTTAGTTCTTTTTTGTGAATTCGGGTTTTTTTTTTTTTTCAAAGGAAATGGGAATACAAAGATTAAGAGTGTGGGATGTCCCCTTATCATAAGCATCGAAACGGCAAATCCAGAAGATAATTTATTTGAAGCAAGCAGTTGAATCATCTATAAGACCTATGCACATATCTGATCTAACCCCTGAACTAAGGGTTGTCCGTTTGCCTAATCTTCAGCAAAATCGATTACAATTTATAAATAAATATCTTTCCGATAGTCAGATATTGAAGGAAAACATCTATAATTTTAAGGCGGTCACCACAATTTGGGTCACCACAAAAATGCGTCATAATCAAAACTTGGAACCATATGGTCGCCCCATTCGACTCATTCGTATATAATTGAACTTTCCCTAAAAAGGAAAAAAGGGACCGCAACAAGCCAAAATGGAAAACACACAAAAAAAAAAAAACAATCTCCAAAAGAGAAACAAAATACGAAACAAAAACTGTAACTGAAACTGAAGCAAAAATTGAAATTTAACGTAAATTGATGAAATTGATTGGAAAACGTACAAATTTAGTCAACGTCGCGTCGCGACAGATGGAATATAACAAAAGAGATCGATGAGTAAAAACACAGCAACAATAAAAAGAAACGAAACAAAAAACAGAAATAATGTATTCCCAAATGAAACAAGAAGCAATAAACAAAGAGATTTAGCGAAGCTAGAATACACTTTAGAAATGAATTGGAAACAAGGCTGCAAACCGGTTTAGAACCGAACCCTATTGGAATTCTTTAAATGCTCCGAACTAGTTGTCGAAACAAATAGTTAAACCTGAACCCGAACCAATTTCTTTTCTAAAGTTCTTGCTTCAAGAAAATCCAAATTTTTATTGTTTTTGGGTTTCTAAAACAAGATATATAAACCGATGCAAGATCTTCACTCAAAGACCATCGATAGTAGAATCGTGATAGCAAACTTTTGTATTTTTGAACTGCTTTGAATTTATCTGGATAATTGTCAATATTTTAACTAAAATCTTAATTGATTAATTTTTTCTGGTTATTTGTCAATATTTTAACTAAACTCAATAATATATAGAATGAATTACCAAAAAATATATATATAATTATGTATACTATATTAAACATGTTTTCTGTTAGGTTTTTTTATATTTTTTTTTATAGATGTATTTATTTATAATAGTATTCAGCCTTATAAAAGCTATAAATCCATTATTGCTGATAAAGAATTGCCGTTATGTAGTTTTAAACGTATGAATATGTAGAATAATAATAATTATAGGAATTCGTAAAACTATAGTAATTTAGAAGGACAAAAGAAAACATAAATGAGAATTATAACAGTCTTTCCCGAAGGTCGGCGAAATGGAAACGTTTGGGATGTCGGGTGTTGTCCGGGCTCCGTAGGGTTCTGTTAGGTTAAGTAGCGGTCTATAGGGAAACTTTAAGCTATCGCCTTACGAAGTAGCCTATCGATAGTGGCGGGAAAAAAGTTATCGATGCCATCGATTGTTTTGCAACACTTGACTGAAGCCATGTTTTTAAAAGCTTTGTTGTGGAATAGCCGAAGCAGGCAATCGCTGGTGCTGGTTCCGTCTTCCAGTTACTTGCTAGATGACAAAGTTGTAAGACTCTCTAAAAAGAGCAAATGTACATAAAACCTAAAAAAAAACGAAAGTGCGTGCGATGAATAAGCAAAATTGCGCAAACGATCGTGAATTGCTGTTGTTGTTGTTGCTTTTTACGCATAAAAAGCTGCCAAAAATATCACGCATAATAAAGTTCCAAATGCGGCAGAGGGACAAAGAGAGCGCGACTGGGAAAGAGAACGATAGCAAGCGGGCAGTGGGAGGGAGCAGAGCAGCGTATAACAGAGACATGAGATTGTAACAATGTGCGTAGCATTTTTTGTTGGGTTAGGTTCAATATTGAATAGTTGTTATTGTTGTAGTAGTGAGTGAGTGCGTGCGAGGCGTGAATTGTTATTGTTGCTGTCTCTGCATTGGTTTTGCCTATTGCGTGCGCTGTGTGTGTGAGAGTGTGCGTGAGTGTTTGTGTGCGTGTGTGTGTGCTCACTGAAGCATCGCCGTGTGGGAATCTCTCGTTGCGGTTAATACATTGCTCAAGGCAAAAAAACAATAAAGAAAAAGCTTCATATTGCCTGTGCGCTGCCACTTCTGCCCCCGCTCTACGCAGGGCGCTACGCAACTAACACACATACACAAGCAAACGCACAGCAAGAGTGTGTGAGAGAGAGAGAGACATACACAGATAGTGAGAGCGAGACATTTGTAAGTCTCTTCTTTAGCTTTTTCGTTTCCATTTTCATTATTTCGTGTTGGTTTTTGTTTTTTTGTTTCTGTGTCGATTGCGTTGTTGAATATTTCCACTTTGTTTATATAATTTTAATCAAAAAAAGAAGCAGTAAAGCTATACACACACACACACACACACACCATACACATACATATGTATTTGAGTTTGTGTACGTAAAAAGCTTGAACGTTTTGAATAAAGTAGGTTAGTGGGTCACCATATCTAACAACGGGCAGCAACAACTACAACAACATCAACAGCAGCAGCAACGTCGACAGCGACGTCAGCGTCTCAGCGTTGTCAGCAACCAGACGAAGCAAAATTTTTATTTATTTTTTGCTTATTTATTTTTTCTTACATTTTTTTTTTTTTTTACAATTTTTGTTGCTGTTTTTGTTTCTTTGAGATTTTGAGCTGTGTCCGTTTTTTCTTCATTTTTGTTGTCTAGTCTCGTTTTCTGCTTTTTTGTTGTTGTTTCTCTTTTGTCTGGTTCTGATTCGGAAAACTTTAGTGCAAAAAATTGTTTATAAATAGTTTGGCATATCTTTTAATCTTTTATTTTGCAATTTTGGGATGTAAAAGCTTTGTTTGTTTATCATTTGATACGATTTTATTTGGGGAATTGTGCCAACTTTGAAGAACATTTAGAAAAAATATACAACAGAAAACCCCCACTAAAAATCTTATGAATTAATCTTTGTTTCCTTAAGATGATCTTTTCGGAGAGTTCAAATATTCGCCCTAGTTTAAAGTTGCCCCCTTACTAAATCTATCCTTAATAACAACATTTTCTTAGATTTATGCTGACGGAAATTTCCATTAAATTCTATTTAAATTTGTAATAGTTTTTAGTACATTAGATATTGATAGGAAGTCTTTTTTTATTTTTTATATATTTTTTTAAATATATATTTTTAATATATTTTTTATATTTATTATTTCTTTTATTATTTGTTTTTTTATATTTGTTTATTTTTTATATTTGATTTTTTTTATATTTGTTTTTTTTATATATTATATTTTTTTAATAATATATTTTTTAATAATATTTTTTTTATATATTCTTTTTATATTTTCCTTTATATTTTCTTTATATATATTTTTTATATATATATTTTTATATATATTTTTTTATATATTTTTTTATATATATTTTTTATATATATTTTTTTATATATATATTTTTTTATATATATATATTTTTAATATATATTTTTTTATATATATTTTTTTATATATATATTTTTTTATATATATTTTTTATATATATATATTTCTTATATATATATATTTCTTATATATATATTTTTTTATATATATATTTTTTTAAATATGTTTTTTTTTAATATTTTTTTTTTTTTTACTTTTGTGGCTTATTTGTGACAACAATTTTAGCTAATTGTTATCCTATTGGGCAACTTATACTACAGTGATAATTTTGAATAGGAATATCCCTTTTGAGTAGTTAGTTGGTAGTATTAAAAAAGATTTTGTATATTAATCATACGTATGTAGTTTCGATAACTTGTGGGACAGTGTATTAGGAAACCCGTTTGAAGACTCAGATCCATTGGATACAGCAAGTTAAGTTATATTAACAACTAAGATTATTCAAGATGAAGGCGAATATTATTAACAATGTTTGAATATGTTGGCAAATTGGATACATGAAAACTCTTTGTCATTTCTTATCTTTATCTTGTGCCTAATATTTATGTATTTTTTGTACATTTATGTATCTTTTATCCTACATTGTGTTCAGATCTACTACGTTAACAAACAAATGCTTTTTATTAATGTTAATAAATTTAACATTTGAAAAAATACACACACATACACACGCATTTATATTATTTATATGCTTAATGCTAATTATTAAACAACAACAAAGGAAAATTTGCCCAATTAGTTGGTTGTTGTTGTTATTGTTGTTGTTATTGTTGCAGCCACCTTGGGCCTTAAACAATAATTAAAGAAACACAATTTTTATGTTTTTATGCAGATCTTAAATATTTATATTTATATATTTATGTATGTGTGTAGTATTTGCTTTAGTTTTTGCTGCGGTTTTTATACCCTCCGTAAAGTAGGTAATATAAATGTAATATTAAATATGTAACCCTAAAGTATCGATACTTTCGATGATAATGAATATCGAAACTATCGTTGGTTCTTAATAGTATATTCAACGTTTAATAAAATCTTAGTTTTGGAACTGAGAAATATTAAAAATAGAAAACCCATTTATATTTTAAATTAAGTATTTTCTTAAATTCAAAGAAAATAATATTTATGGCAATATTGACTATCGAAACTATCGTTGGTTCTTATATATAATATACTATATATAAATATCTAATATACTATATATTTAACATTTATTTAAATCTTAGTTTTGGAAGAAATATTAAAAATATAAATCTCATTTATTTTTTAAATTAAGTATTTTCTTTACTATTCATTCCCATTAGTTTTTAAACCTTACTTTTATAAATTCTAAAGAAAATAACATTTTGTAATAACAACTTTATCTTCAGCAATCGTCTTCAAATTTTGACCAATTGTTCCTATGATAATGATATGATTTTGGTAATATTTAGTCGAAATCTAAAGTGTTTTACGAAGCTTCAATTTGGTTAGTTTTTATTTCAACTAAATTATGAACTATAGTTCCTTTGTCAGCTATTTTATCAATGATTGGAGATGGAAAACAATATCGACACTATCGATAGTTTTAAATGCCCACAGTCTTCGATAGTTATCTGGGATATTCATGATTTACATATTTTTACACAGATATATGTTTGTATATAGTAAAAGTCTAAAATCTACCTTTTTTTCAACAGTAAAATATCGCGGTCATAACCTAAAAATGCATTATCTTCTAGAGTGTTTAATCTTCGTATCGGTTCTATCTTGTTTTCTTTTTGTTTTTCATTTGTAGGTTTCTAGCACAGACGCAAATTGTTTAAATTCCAATGATAGCTCAGCAAAAAAAAATATTGTAAATATATATAATATTATGATATGCATTTTTAGGAATTAATATGCAACTATTAGCAAATTATGAATGGTGCTGGCAAATCTTTAAATATGAATTATAATAAAATTGAAAGTAAATATTTGAATTGTTGCATGTGTTGAAAGTAAGACTCATAATTACTTTATAATTATTTGGGTATAAATAGGAAATAAATAGCTTATTACAGAGGATATATAAGCCCATATATATATAGTAAGAGATTATACAATACTATATGATTAGAAGTACTACCTATTGAATAGATCAGGCCGAGTTTATATTCGAGTACTTCTCCTTTCAAATCGTTTTCGACTTTGTTTTCTCGGATTCGAATAAAAAAACAATTGTTATTTTCTTTTGAAATTAAAGGAACAACTTTTAGGGCTGTATACTTAATGTTTTGCGGAATCCCGATTACGAATGGTTTGGTTGGATCTATATTTGATTTAAGGCTGAGTACTTAATGTTTTGCGGAATTCAGAACAGCTAACAATTTCAATTCCCAATGGTTTGATTGCATCTGTATTTGATTTTTAGGTTATGTGTATCTAAAATATTGGATCTGTATTTTATTTTAAGGTTTTGTGTATCTAAAGTATTTGATTTTAAGGTTATGTGTATCTAAAGTATTGGATCTGTATTTGATTTTAAGGTTATGTGTATCTAAATTATTGGATGTCTATTTGATTGTAGGGTTATGTGTAGCTAAAGTATTTAAACTTAAAAGCTGAAATTTTATATTTGGGCGAGTTTTATATTTTATATATAGGTATTCCTGGTTTATAACCTAACCTGTTGAGAGCATCTTCTAGCGTTAATCTAATTCCAATGGCCATAATATTAAAAGTATCAGGTCTTAGTTGAAATTTTGTATGCGGTCTGTTAATTTGATGTTAGATATATTCCCACTGATAAACCTGTTTAAGCCAAGTTCAAATGCAGTCCAAACTCCAAATAAATCTAAACCGGTTCAAGTAGCCTCGACTTGGCGGGGTTGCGGGGTTGCAGGGTTCTTAAATACTAGAAAATAGATTTAAGATCGTAGAAAAGAAACTAAAATTCTAGATTTGTAATTAGAAAAAACGCCTGTAAACAAAAATACAAAAACAATATTTTTAATTAAGCAGCGAGTCGCAATGGCGACCCACATCCTGGCGCGCCTCTGCCCCCTACCCCCTTATGGCCTACTACCCTATACCCTAAGCGCTTCCCCCACTTACCTCTTACCCCTGCTATACATTTTTTTCTGCCTCTGGCAGCTCATTTGTCTATACGCACGCGGGCTCTGGACCACCGCAACCACCCCCAACCGCGCTCACCTAACCATCTTTCGCCATCGCCACCCACTCCTCCCCCCCTCTAACCGCTCGGCCAACTAAAACGCGCATTGCATTTTAAGCAGACACCCATCTACCCCCACCCCCTGGCTAACCCTCTATACTTCTTTTTGCTTGCGCCCCCACGCCCCGTCCCCCTTGCAGTCAAGCCGCCAACGCTACTGCAATTGTTTTTGTGGCCTCGTGACCTAGTTTCGAGCTTCGTCAACTGCAACGACGATGTCGTTGGCTAAGGGGGGTGCGGCGCGGCAGCGACGCAGCGTTGGCGGCAGCGGCGGCGTCGTCGTCGTCGTCTCTGCTGACGCGCGTGTGAGACGTTTAAATGAATTGCAGTCGTGTGCTTGTTTTTGTACATGTGTGTGTGTGTGTGTGTTTTGCAAAAAATTATATACATATACATACATATGTGCTTATATGTACATAAAGAGAGAAAAATGATATAAAAATACATGCCATAATAATATGTAATGTAGTGCAAAACAACAAAAAGGAGCGAAAGAAGAGAGTGAGTGTGAGAGTGAGAGCTATAGTGGGTGGGGGGAAGGGGATAAACGCACACAAGTGATGAGAGTGTCAGCAATGGAAGAATATTTACGGCTTTTGCATTGGATTAGTCCAACAATTAGCATATGGATAAGGAGAGTGTTGAAATGAGAGGTAGAGAGGGATATGAGAAGACATTGATTACGAAGAAGTGCTAAATTGAAATAAAGAAACATGTATAAAGTAAAATGGGATTAAAGAGAAACAAGCATACATACGTATGTAAATGCATTAAAGAAAGGATTGAAAGGTACATTAAGTTCAAGATAAAGAAGAAAGGAACACACAAATGATATTATTACATACATACATACATATATGTACATACATACATACATATATTATGAAAACCAACAAAGCTATCTTTATGAAAAATATAATGCAACTAGACAAGCAATCTGAAACAGAGATAAAGTTTAATATTATTAAGAAGAAAATTATAATCAGTAACAAGAAATTACAAAAACTGTACTTGACTTGTGTTTGTTTAAGAAAGTTTATTAAAGATAAATGATATTAATACATAATATGTACAAATCTGGCGAATAAGTCAAAGGCGATAATACTTATGACGAGAACGAAATAATGATCGTGTTCTCAAATAAATTGTATTCTTTTTATATTTTTGTAATTTATTTTTATATTTTTGTAATTTTTTTTAATTTTTTTTTATATTTTTGTAAAATTTTTTTTATATTTTTTTGTAAATTTTTTTTTATATTTTTGTATATTTTTGTAATATTTTTTTTTATATTTTTGTAATTTTTTCAATATTTTTTTTATATTTTTTTCTTACATATTTTTTTAATATATTTTTATATTTTTTTAATATTATTTTTATATATTTTTTATATATTTTTTTTTTTTTTTATATTTCTTTGTTAATTTTATTTTAATTTTTGTTTAACATTTTTTTTTTATTTTTATGGCGTTTTAATTAAAGAACGTTTCATTATAATATAATTAAAAACACAAATAGTACTGGCTTTGACAAGGATATAAATTCTAAAAAAAGAGGAAAAAACGAGTTAGTTTCAAAAAATTAAAAAGTAATAAAAATAGTTTAAAAAATACTCTCTTTTTTAACAAAGCAAATTTTATTTTTTAATTTTGGTATTTGATATTTAATTGTTCTGTTATTATTATATAAAGAACTTAAATTAAAACTAATAGGATAAATACTAAGGCAACCTTATCTTAGATTAAGTCCGAATATATATAAATTTACAAAAATCTAGTTGCAAGGTCAATTGGATGTGGCCTCTGTAGTACTAATAGTACTCATAGACTATTAAATGTATGAAATTGTCAATTAAATAACTAAGAAATGTGCGGGTGGTCAGGAATTCTATTGAGTCCATAACCTATCATTTAATAACCTTACATTGCATAAAGACTATTGAAATCTTGATTATTCGACATTTACAAAATTTACTAAAAAATAAGAAATTTATCAAAGGGCCAAAAATATCAGTAAGTATACCCTATCAGAGGGTATTATAAATCTGTCTCGAAATGTGTTATGAACTAAAGGAGACGTTTCCGACCCAACAAAGTATATATATTCTGAATCAGCATGAATAGCCGAGTCGATATAGCGATATCAGTTTGTTTATATGCAAACTTATCTCTCAGTTTTAAAGCTATCGTAGTGAAACTTGGCACTGACCCTTCTATTTGCTGCAGGCAGTACATATGTCGGAACCAATCGGATCAGACCACTATAACATATAGCTGCCACAAGGATTGATTGATCAAAAACTATGGTTTTGTATGAAAAACTTTTGTGTTTTCTAAAGCGAGTTGATCAGGCCGTTGTGGTTCACTTTAATAAATATATAACATCCTTTATTAAAATTCTCCTCCTTCCTCAGGGAGTCTGGTTTTACATGCATATAAAAGACATTTACATACATATAAAGGTTTAATAAAACATTTTGATTTACATTAAATACTTACATTAAACTTTTGTAGTATTTCCTACAGTGTCGTCATTGTTCCTACGTCTTTTTTTTATAATTGTATCCTCACCAAACTCACCCAGACCGATTTTTTGGAAAGTTTATACAATCTGACCAAATTATGTTCAATATCGGACCCCATAGCTGCCATAGGATCGTGTCAAAAATGAGTTTTTGTATGAAAATTTGTTGTATTACATCCCAACTAGGTGATAGTTTTATTATACTTCAAATAGTTTTCTATAATTTCATACAAAATTAAGTTTTGTATAAAATTAATTCCTGCTAGGGTATATACATAGCTTCGGCACACCGAAGATAGCCGTTCTTTCTTGTTAAAAATAGTCAAATAGTTTCCTATGATTTTATCAAAATCGGATAACATGGCTTCAATAGGAGCAATCACACGAAAATTGAGTTTTGTATAAAAACATTACTGCTAGGGTATATATATAGGGTAGTTTCGGTTCTCCGAAGATGTCACTTATAGACAATACTATGCATCCAAATCAGAAGAAACTGCAGCTGTTAAATGTGCTATGTCCAGAACCTGAAAACTTAACGTTTATAGAGCAGAAAAAGAGTGAGAAACAAGAACAAGAAGTAGAAGTAGAAGAGGAGAAGCACGCGACAATAAGAACTGCAAGTGTAGCAGAAAACGATGGCCACACCTGTTACGATTTCAATATTGACAGACAGAGAGACAGACAACGACATATCGATGTACAGACATATCGACATATTGACATATCGAAAACGTCAGCGTCGACGCGTCGCTCGATCTACAAATACAAATAAAAAAGCTGAGTGATTTTTGTGTGGTCTGTGCCCATTTACAGAGCTTTTGTTGTTGTTGTTGTTGTTGTTATTGTGGCTGACCTCAATTGCAATGAGTGCTAATAAATAAAGAAGCAAAGTTTTATATATGTATGTATGTGTATGTAAGTGTGTATAAATGTAAAATATAAATATTGTATAATTTATATGCGTTAATTAATTTAATTAGCTATAACTAAATGAATGCGAATATGGCAAGGGGGGTTGGGGGGTGTATGTGTGAGTCTAAATGCAATTTATTGCGCATCGCTCAGAATTGCACTCTATATACACACACACATACATATACACACACTTCTATACATTTATACAAATCTACACGTTAAACTGACCTCCTCGCAACGACAACAACAACAACAGCAACGACGATGGCGACGACGAATTGCGGTCGAAACCGTCCCTGGGCGAGTATCTCTCACTGTATGTATGTTTGTATGTGTGTACGACGCGCGCACAAAAGTGTGTCAAGGTTTTTTGAATAATATTTTGTGCAGCGTTAACGTTTACGGACAGAAGCGACGCCAGCGTCGACAGCAGCAGCAGCAGCAACAGCAGCAGCGCCTCCTCCCACCACCACCACCACACCCCACCCGCCCCACCTAGACAATACATTTCAAGCTTTTGATTTGTTGCTGTTGTAATCTTCGCCCGTGTTGTGTTTGCTGCGCTCTCTTTTGTTCAACGCCGCTGCCGCTGCCTCTTTGTGACGCGACGCGACGCTGCTGCTGCTGCTGCTGCTGCTGCTGCTGCTCATTTTGCGTTGTCTCATCGCCTTTATATTTGTATTTTTTATAGTTTCATTTTGCTCGTATTTATTTTGATTTAATTGTGCATTGTAAGCTTATATTTATTTATTGTTGACTTTTGTGCTATTGTGTTGAATTTAATTGAATTTTTCGCTTGCATTTTAAGTGGGTTTACGGCGACATTTTGCCAATCAGGCGTTTCTTGGCTCTCTTCTTCGCTGAAAGAAAAGAGAGATAAGAATAATTGTGTTAATGGGTTGCCCATTGACTGCTGCAGAATGAGGAAGAATAAGCAGGAGTATTAATTGAGCGGGTTGTTTGTGTGAGGTAGGTTCGATGAAATGAGTTGGAGTTTGAGTTGAGTTTTGACTGGAAAGCTCTCACATGAGTTTCATATTTCTTTTGTGGGGTAGGTTCGACTTGAGGCTGAACTTGTGCGTGTTAGGAATCCTAACTTAGGATTATACTTCAAAGCTCTAAATGAGCTTCATTGGAATAAATATTGGTTAATAACCTAAAAATTCCCCAACATTTTAAACTCTATGTAACGTGCACTCTATTTTAGTCAAGAGTGTCCAAACACTTGTTGCTGAAGAACACACACCCTTTTTTTTTGTAGTGTATACTGGAAAAAATTATTTAAATTAATTTTTTTTTTTTTTTGTAAATCTGATCTGTTTTGACTCAATTTCGAGTCATAGTTCGAGTCGTATTTCGGATTGTGTTGGAGTCTTTCGTGTCCTATTTCGAGTCTTTTCGAGACTTCTTGAAATCACACATTAAATTAATCTCTTTTTAATCGATCAACAAGGAATCGAAAAGATGATCAAGGTGATCAAAATGTTAAAATGCTGCATTCCAAATGCTAGCTGCGGAGTAGCAGTAAAAATGACAAGATTTTTTGCGAGTTTCCTTTTTTTTTTTTAGTGAAAAAAAAAAAAGCGTGCGTATGATAAATTCTTAGAAAACTAAAGGTTATAGTGCGTATAGGGCTTGGGCACCTCTGATTTAATTCATTGCGATCCCACAAACATGAGCCTATAATTAAACATAGCATACTTTTGAGCATAACTTGCACAATCTCCGCTTACAACTTAGGGGTCGTTCACATATTACGTAATCATCAAGGGGGTGGGGTAAGCCAAATGATTACTCTTCATTACAAGGGGTGAGAGGGTCCTTGGCACATGATTACGTAATCTATCTAAGAGCCTTCTTTCATCAGTTTGTTTTTTAAATTTCGGAAGAAATTAAATTTGAATGATTACGTAATCATATGGGGTAAGGTCAGCCAAATGATTACGCTTGATTACATGGGTGGGGGTAACAAAATCGTGATTACGTAATATGTGGACGACCCCTTACGGGGAAATATAATGGCATTCATACCACTGATGGGCCCTATTTTATCATTTGCTCCTAAAATCCAAATGTTAGTGCCAAAACTAAACAGCCTACCAGCTGTTTACTTAGATTGATTATTTATGGGCGCCACTTTCGGAAAAGGAAGAAAGAAAGAGCACAAAGAAGAAAAAAATGATGTGTGCTGTTAGAAACAGATGTACACACATGCTCAAAAATGTGACAGCCCCGTCCCGCAACCCCCACCCACCCTAAAATAGTGCGCCACACGCGCCCCTCTAAATTTCCCATTGACCCATTAACATTAAAAGCAAATGCAAAGGCAAAAGCAAAGGCAGAAGCAAAAGCAACAACAACATTGCCAGCCCATCAAAAAATAGAGTCGAAGTCGAACCTATCCTAAGACTTTTGTTGTTGGTGTGCTCGCCAGCCGTCTGCCCTCCAACCCCACTGCAGCGCCAACGCACACGCACAGTTGGAGTTCTTCGCTGTCGTCGTCGTCGTCGACGTCAACGTCAACCTACACCAACATGGCAACAGTTTTCCATTACAATGCACAGCATAAGCCACTTCCCTGCCCCTACCACAGCGGCCCACTTTATTAGCACACACACACACATACACACGCATAACATGCTCAGTGTGTGTCTCGCATAGGCATAGGCATATAAAAACGAAACGTAACGAAACGAAATCGAAATTAATCTCTCTAACATAGACCTGAATCTGTACAACAAAAAAGTAGGTCAGCAGAGGCAGCGAACGCCAGCAGCGACGCTATGTCACACACACACACAGTGCTACACTTTCACTTATTACATTATTCAATGATGCCAGGCCATGGCAGAGCAGCGGCAGTGAGAGAGCTAGAGAGAGAGAGAGCAGTCGGTCGGTCTGTCTGTCTGTTTTGCCTCGCGCCGCGCTCCATTTCCGACAATGGGGCGACAACGAAGCATGTGGGCGAAAACTTGTTCGTACGCTCTCGTTTTGTTTCGACGCTTAGTTACTGCTGCTGCCGCTGCCGCTGTCGACGTCGCTGTCGATTATTTCATATTGAAAGCAAAAGTGATCAGCGCTTGAGAGAGCAAACAAACCAGCAAGCAATGTGGCGCTCTCTGCTGCTGCTGTATGTGTGTTTGTGTGTGTGTGCTTGCATTCGTTGCTGTTGCAGCGTCGAGTCGGTACACACTTCAAACCTCCCCTCAACGCCCCGCTGCCAACCAACGTGTGTAAACCGGCACGTCAATTAAGCTTGAGAAGCGGCGCAGCAGCGGCGTCGCCAAGCTGGGGAAAAATGTTACAAGGTTTCGTTTCAGGTTAAGACGAGTTTTTTTGGTTTTTTTAAATGTATGTATATTTTTTTTGGGTTTCTTGTTGCCATTTGTTGCTGCTGCTTGTTGTTGTTATTTTTGTGGTTTGGGTTTTGAGCACAAATTGTATGTATGTGTATGTAAATATATGTATGTATGTATGTATGTATGTGTGTATGTTTGTATAAAAACATTTTTCGTTTTCTAAATTTAGCTGCCGCTTGTATTTCTTGTTATTGTTGTTGTCGCTGTGTGTATGTATGTGTGTCTGTATTTTTTTTGTTTTGCTTAGTTTCGCAGCGGCTACTTTAACGCCAACGATAATGACGTTGATGATGATAATGATGTTGATAATGATGATGATGATGACGTGCGTCCCCCGTCGTCAAATAAGTGACCTGCCTCATTTGAAAATTGTTTGCGGGCGACGGCAAACGGGATGCATCAGAAAAGAAGATGGATAGATGCAAAAGAGTGCGAGCGAAAAGAGAGAAGAATATTTCAAAAACGAGCTTTGGCCTTGTGGAATGAAAGATAAACTCCGTTATTATGAAAATATGTTCTTCTTTCAACTGTTTCCAATTCCGATTCCAATCAAAGCTTTTGAAATCGAAACTTTTAGCTGTTCTGAATAACGAAAAACAATTAAACTTTGGGTATGAAGAGTTTTATCTTTGATCCAGTGAAATGAAAATTAAAGAACATACTTTTTTGAAAAGAGAAATCGCTTGCTTTTTTATTGGAAAATGGAAAATGAAATTTGAAATGATTAATTAAAATATCAATGAGGAGTTCTCAAAAACTTGAAAATAGAAGATATTACAATTTTTATTTTTTTAAAATAATTTTTGTAAAAAATTCTGTAGAATGCATAATTCTGTAAGTAAGATCCTGCAGAAAAAATGTGTTTTTTAATTTTTTTTTTCAATTGTCTGCATACATATATTACTTATATTATGTACAAGAAAATTTCATAGAACAGTTTTCCGCGATTTTCCACGTTTGTGGGTGGAATTTTCCAAAATCCCGTCTTAGTGTGCACTTTCATCATAGATGGAACCTACTGTGATAATTTCAGCATCCTAGCTCTTATGGTTTGGGCTGTGCGATGATTGCCAATCAGCTAGTCAGTCAATCAGTCAGCACGAACTCTTTGATACATGTATATACATAGACTAGCCGGTAATACCCCGGTTTTGCCCGGCGAAATATTTAGATGATTCGTAAGAAATAAACATAAATAGCGTATCACAGTATTCCCTCCCCTGGGGGTTGGAAACTAAATAGTTGAGCCACGTGACTAATGTTTTTTGTGTAGGAATATAAAAATGTCTTTAAAGCCGATCTAACTAATCAAATAATACAACTCATTTGACTTTGACTTCCTTTCCCACCCGTGGCGATGCGTAGGGATGGATTTTCGAAAATCATTTGACATTTGAAGCCAATTCCAAGAATAATACTAAGAATCCAGACCAAAGCTTTCCAACAATTTTCCGCCCGTTGTATTGCCCGCAAAGTACCTAGGATATAGGGATATTCCTTAAATGGAAAAGATTAATATTTATTCAGAAAATGTACCCATTATTTCATTATTGTAAACTATGTAGTTCGTCCTATAAAACCATCAAGCAAAGTTCATAACCTCAATTCAATGATAAACATATATTTAAAGTTTTTTTTTTCAATTGTCTGACTGCACTTATGTATGTACATACATATGTATGTACATACATATGTATGTACATATATTACTTATATGAATCTTCCTTAAATTGAAAATATTAATATTTATTCAAATAATGTACCCAATTTTTCATTATTGTAGACTAGTTCTTCCTAGAAAACCGTTAAGCAAAGGTTATTCCAAAAAGTTCCTAACCTCAATTCGT
The DNA here is from genome assembly GCA_037075165.1 of Hirtodrosophila histrioides. Lineage (NCBI taxonomy): Eukaryota > Metazoa > Arthropoda > Insecta > Diptera > Drosophilidae > Hirtodrosophila > Hirtodrosophila histrioides. The sequence goes on along the minus strand of JBAMCL010000189.1, from coordinate 3,158,244 downwards.
TTTAAATACTATTATTTACAAAGTCAGGATGAAATATCTGCTTTAATGATAATAAAATCCTTTTAAGTACCTGCTTTCCAACTTTAACTCAATTTTAGCTAATTTAAAATTCGTTTTCTCTTGCATTTAATAGCCCAAAACCCTTTTTAGAATATGTACACAAAAACCATAATTAGTTTTAGTGTTTTACGCTGACCACATGGCGTCCGTTCCATAGAAAAACCCAACAATTGACCTAAAAAGCCAAGCGACAACAACAACAACAACAAAAACAACAGAAACGACAATATAAAACATATGACCAAAAAAAAACGTGGCTTACGAAATTTGTCGCTGGTGTGTGTGTGTGTGTGTGTACCTAAAAGTCCCGTAACATTTGGCAATCCACACATAAATTAAAATCAACCACACTTAGTTCCCTCCGCCCCCCCCCCCCCCCTAAACCGTTTCCTCACCCACATACATAAAAAAGCATTCAAAAAGTTTTCAGAATTAAGTCGCCAAAAATAAAAAAAGATAATAAAAAATAAATAAAATTAACTGTAGATTGCGTAAAATGACAACAAAACGACAACTGGCAAACGGACAGCGAAAAATTTAACAAAATAAATAAAGAAAACCTTCGGGGCAGCTCCGAAAAGCAGCGAAAAACCACCAAAAACCACCAAAAACCGAATGACCACTGCCCGAAATTCGAAACTTCAACAGAAACTGAAACTGAAACCGAAACTGAAACTGAAACTGAACCAATCCAAAAATGCAGCCAAACAACAACAATAACAACAAACAAACAAAATTACAATTGAGATTTCGCGTTGAATTCTGCGCACGTTCCAAGCAAATTTTATACGTTTAATGTTTTATTATGAAATTAAGCGGCGACGGCCTGCAAAACAAAATAGCAATAAAACTACAACATACAATAAAATAAAATACAAAAATATATATATACATATACTACATAAGATAACTTCAAATCTGGCCCCTCAACTCGACAGTCCAAAGCTCCAAGTTGAAGTCGAAGTCGAAGTCCAAGTTAAAGTTGAAGCCGCAGGTCGGCGTCATCGTCATCGTCATCGCAGCACAGATCCCAAAAAAGGCAGCAAAAAAATATAAAAATCGAATAAAAACCATGAAAGAACGGCCATACGAATTTATATACCCTTAAAGCAATGTTTTGTATAAGAAAACTCAAAATTCCATCGATTCTACCTATGCCAGTTAAATAATAGTGTAGCCCGATTTCAAGAAAGTTATAGAAAACTATATGAAATATAACACAACTCGAAATTGCTGAGTTTGCATGAAATATCTTTATAAGCAAACAAGTTGCTCTTACTCATTTTTCATCCGATTGTTCCTAAAGCAGATATAATAATCGGATCCTTAATAAAACTTAGTCAACATCTAAAGAGCGTACCGAAACTTAGAATTGCTGAGTTTGGTTGCCATATTTTGAAAAAATAAAAGGACTTTTAAACAAAAACTCATTTTTTATCCGATGTTCCTATAGGAGATATAATAATCGGATCTTAATATAACTTAGTCAACGATTAAAAAGCGTAACAAAACTTAGAATTGTTGAGTTTGGTTGCCATATTTTGAAAAAATAAAATAAACAAATAAAATAAATAAGGGACTTTTAAACAAAAACTCATTTTTCATCCGATGGTTCCATCTATAAGATATAGTAGTTCAATTTGCAACAAATTTAATCAGCCTGTACAAAACATATTGAAACTTCGATTGAAGATTGAAAAACTTAAACGTTTTTATACAATAATATAAATATAGGGCGATCGTTCCTATGGCTGCTATATATCCGATCCGGCTGTTTCCGAAATATATACTGCCTGCAGCATGAAATAATCTATGACAAATTTCATCACAATAGCTCTGAAATTGAGACTGAAACAGGTTAATATCGCTATATCGATATCGATAGTGACCCTAATCAAGAATATATATACTTTGTGGGCTCACAAACGTTTTCTTCAATGCGTTACACATTGCTTGACATAGTTATAACACCCTCCCTCTGAAAGGGTATCATAATTGTTGGCTGTCTTTTTGGGGTACCACACGACATTAACATTTGTGCCACCAGCGCCGACAAAACGCATGCAGCGTCTAACCTAGGGGCTACGGGCGGAGGGGGGGGGCCTGTGCGGGGTGCTGCAACGCTCATTTATTTCATTTTTTTTTGGTTGGTTGGCAGCCAACAAAAGTGTCGAAAATGATTTGTTTATGTTCATTTGTTGAGATTTGATTAAGACACATTTCTGCGTTTGTTTATTCACTCAAATCATTGATATTTATATGTATATATGTAATTTCTATTAGGCTATTCTATTCTTTTAGAATTAATTATCTTAATATGTTTCATATTTTAGGCAACAGCATTGTTTCTCAGCCAAATAAATAAATAAATATTCATTCATATCACTTGATATCTATTCAATAGTTAAATGTTGGGGTTTGAAAACTTATCGTTTCAAGTTTTATAAGCCTATCAGAACTCTTGCGTTCACAACGATCGAAAGAAAAGTAACTTGGAATAAACTTATAACTTTTTGATATCCTCGAAAGCAGCTTTAGTATCATCCAATATTTCATTTAGTATATTTATACCTAACATTTCAGGTTATTTCTTTGCTTATACAGCGAAATTCACTAATTAAATAAAAGACCGAAACAACTTCTGTTCATTGTCACGTCCGCAACGGCATATTGTGGATGAAACAAGTTGGGAAGTATGTTTTGGGCCCATCTGAAAGTACATACCCTTAAAAAAGCGTTTTATATTTATATTGATATTGAAAGTATATCTAAGGAACGCCAACTACTGTTTAAATAAAAGTTCAAATGTAACGTCCGCAACGCAGGACTAGATTTGTGCGCAACTGTACCTGTTTTAGATTAAAAGATGATTTCTGTAGTTTCATTTGCTATATACACTCAATTTGAAGTTATATTTGATAGCTAACTTCCATTCTGTATACATATTTGAGATATACTGCCATTCTGAAGATATATTTGCTATAAACTCCTATTCTGTTCATTTTTGTCGCCTGTACACCAGTCTGGGCCTGCAGTCGCTGCCTGCTGCCTGCCTGCTGCCTGGCGGAGCTGCCAACTCGCGATTGACAAACAACTGTCGAAAAAGTCATTGCGCATGCGCACAAGTCAAAGGCAAGAGCCAAAAAATACAACAACAACAACAAAAAAACAAAAAAAAACGCCAAAAATAAAAGACTGAAAACGAGAACAAGCAACGGAGCCAAAGTTAACAGATCTTTTGCTTTGGACTTGGTCGGTAAGGAAGGGGCAGACAGGGGGAGCTCGGGCCTACAGTTTTGGCTGGGGCTAACGTATGCAGGTAAAGTCAGGCAACAGGCAACAGTTACACAGCCATTTAAATGGAGTAGCGAAGTGGAAGCTGTAGCCGCGGCAGACGCAAAAGTAGGTCTCGTATCTTGTAGTTTGAGTATCTGAGTAAGCGGAGTATCTGAGTATCTGAGTATCTTGAGTACCTCCGAAACTGTGAAACCCGTTTTGGCATGATTCAAAAACCAAAAAATAACTGAGAGTGAGAGTGAAATTTGTAAGTGTGTGTGTGTGTGTGTGTGTGTCTTGGGTGATTGCCACACACACCAAAAAAACGCATTGTGCTTTGTCATTACCTGCCTTGGTCATATGGAAGACTCCAACAACTTTAAAACTCTTCTTTTTTTACGGTCACGAACAAATTTGTTGAAGGAAATGAAAATTGGGCTTGTGTGCGTGTGTGTGTGTGTGTGTGTGTGTGTGTGTGTGTGTTTTATGTCTGAATCTTCAGTGCGTTGCAGTTTCGTAAGCAGGCGAAACTCAAAACTCATCGTCAGCATCTCAAAGCCCCATAAACAGAGGCGCCACACTGTTGTACGTACTACGTACCATGATTCCAAGTATGGAGAGCATTGAAATTTTGTAATCCCCCTGCCTTCTGGGACCCAACAAAGTATCTACAAAACGTGTTTCATACGCAAAAGATGCCAACTTTGAGATACAATGTGTACTATATATATATATATTTATACTATATATTCACGTGCAGCGTCTCTTTGATCTTCTTCTTGTTTTTTGTATTATTTCCAGTTTTCAATATTTCAACTGCATTTTGTTCCGTTGCGCTGGGTTTTTCCCCCTCTCTCTCTCTCTCTCTCTCTATACAAAAATGTGGCAATATATTGCGGTCTCTTTTTGTTTTTTGAACGTTGCATTTTTAATGGGTGTCGTCTTTTAGTTCCGTTCGGTTAGTTAAGGAATTCAATTTTTGCTGGCCCATTGCGAAGACGAAGACGAAGACGATGCCGAAGACGAAGACGAAGACGAGTGAAAGTTTTGTTTTAATGCTCCTTTCAACGCAGCTGACTTACGTAACTGCCTTTTTTTCTTCTGTTTCTGGGTATATTTCATCTTGTGCAGGGCGTATCCTTCTTTGGAGTCGCTTGCTTAATGGGTTTCGGGAGGGGGTCTTTGCCAATTGTCTGTTGCACGTTACGTATACGCCGGGCTGTAATGGGGTCAGAATGTGGCATATGCGTAGGAATGCAACAAAATACTGCGTATTATTGGGGGGAAATTGTTCAAGGGGTCGCCAAATATAGAATTTAGGGTGAAATATGTAACAATCCAAACAAAAATGTTTAAATATTAAAATAAATAACGATTAATAAATTCCATAGAAACAAACTTCAATTCATAAAAAAAAATTATTAAAATAACTAATAAAAAATAATAAAATAGCTAATAAAAAACAAAAAATAATAATAATATAGCTAATAAAGAATAAAAAATAATAATAAAAATAATAAAAAAATAAAAAAAAAATAATAAAAAAAAATAATAATACAAATAATAATAAAGGAAATAATTTAAAAAAAATAATAAAAAAGCTAATAATAAATAAAACAAAAATTAAAATACTCAAAAAAAGTAAAGAAATTATAAAAAAGTACTTAAAATAGTAAAGAAATTATTAAAATTCATTAAAACATAAAAAAATAATTATAAAATCAATATAATATTTAGTTCAGATAATAAATCTTTATAAAGTTATAAATCAAATTTATTAATAAAATAATAAATCCAATAAAACTTTAGAATTTCTAAATAAAAACATAAATAGTATAATAAGATTTAAATATTTATAAATTTATAAATATCATTTATTAATCCAATAAAACTTTAGAATTTCTAAATAAAAACATAAAAGTATAATATGATTTTTCTAAAATTAAATTAAAACCGATAAATAACAATTGTGATTATTATTGTAAAATATCGCATGTATAAAAAGTAATCTGAAAACACAAAAAAAAAGAAATAAAAGGTATAAATATATTTTTTATTAAATTTTAAAACATAACCTCAAATATCGATGAAACTCGTTTCCTTTGATTGTTCAACATTTAGAAAAATATTTTAAAATATAATAATAATATTCAGTTAGAAAGATTAAATACATATTAAAGTAAAATATACGATAAATAACATAAATAAATTGCAAGTGCGTGTAATAAATATCAAAATATTATAAATATTAGTATTATAATATCGCTATTATTTTTGAAATAACTCATTTTTTCTCATGTGTGCTATAAATACTATAAAGTAAACTATATCAGCTACCCACATACCAAATTTGCTAGCTCTATATAGTTAACTCACTTGATTAATTTTAATCAAACTATCTATTTTTAAAAAAGGTGAAACAATTATATAATTTTAACCAGTAAATTAATATATTCGAAAATAAATTAATTTATAAATATAAAATGAAATCAAGCTAAAAGCTAAAACCAAATGCCATAAAAAATGTGTATAACTGTCGATGGTTTTGGCCACAAGCTAAACTGGCCAAAATAGACAATAAGCTTAAATTGAGATAAAAAAATAGAAAAAAATAAAACAAAAAGAAAAAAGCAACAACAGAAATAGGAAACGAAAACACGCCACATGAAAACCGTGTCATGAACAAATGCAACAACAGCAGCAGCAGCAACAACAACAACAGAAACCCACAACTAATTGAGACCAAAGAGACGCGCAAAAGACAACAATAAAAATCAAGAAAACACAAAAAAACGAGAAAAAAATGAACCAAGCGCAGCCGCCAACTTGGCAACAAGAAGACCACACAAAAAATAGAAAAAAACTAAAACTCAAAAAAATTCCCAGTTGGGTAAATGAAGCTAAAAAGTGAGTACCAATTACAAAATATCAGCAGCTTTAAAGAGAAGCTTAACGCTTTCATAATATTGGTGGGCAGGCGGCAGCTTTAACGGTGCTACATCCGAAAGAATGAGTGCTACAGTGGCTCAAAAGCTATGCCAAAAAAGTTTCACTTTCGCTTTCAGCGCAGTTTGAATTTCAATGCAGCAATAACAGAAACAACAACACCGAAAAGGGGGGCACTAAGTCAAGCCAAGCAAAGCAAAAGCAAAACCAAACCAAGAGAGCGAGCGCCCACAAAAAAAACAAAATGAGCGCAGTGAGCGAGCGCGCGCATTGAAAGTGAAACTGGCTCCCACTCACACACACACACCCATTAAAACATACACAAGCAGCGCATACGTAATAACGCAATATTGCTAACGAGAGCGAGAGTAAAACGCTGCCTGCGCCAACAGCGCTGCCGCTGTCTCAGTCGCTGTCGTCGCTAACGCAGCAGTCGCAGCAGCAGCGCTTTAGTGTATGGCGGGTATCCTCGCCGTTTGCTTGGGTTTAGTCAATCGAGATACGTGGTTGATGTTGGTCGTGTTTTTCGCATAGCAAATTAATCTACATACAAACAACAACAAAAAAAAATATATTACAAAATAATATATATAATTCTATATAGTATATGTTACATATGCCAAACAACAACACAACAACAACAACAACATCCATAGTGCTTACCAACAAATGTGTGTGTGCGTGTGTGTATAGAAATCACAAAATAATTGCGCTCGCTTTTGGCCTAAATAACAAAGCTCCACAACAACAAGAAATATATCAACCAATACCCATCAATACGTCAATAAACCAATACACCAATATACCAATATATCAATAGCAAAACAAAAACAAAAAACTGCATTCGCCTCCTCCCCGCATCTCCTTCGTCAATTGGCAATTTTGCACCCACAGCAGGAACAGCCCAAGGATTATGTTCTCACTGCTCTGGTGTGTTTATTGTCTCTGAGAGAGAGCGAGAGAGCGCAATGCTAGATTTGTGTCTTGTTATTGTTGTCGAAAAGTGCACTAAATGAAATAGAAGAAGCATACTAAATCAAAGGTACAACTACAGTGTGACCAAGCAGTGTTAAAAAGCTACCAAAAAATATAATAAAATGTACTAAATGAAATACCAACCAACAACAACAAGCAACAACAATATAAAATAACAACAAATTTCAATCACCTAACAATTGTTTCAACGCACACAATCAAAGCAAAAAGTTCTATATACAAAGTATATAAAATAAGTTAAAAGAGCCCTACCTCCTAAACAAATCAATATATATATAACTATAAACCTGTATATATACTATATATATATAGATATAGATATATCTTCTCACTCACCTCGTCAAAGTACCTGCAAAACAAAACAAAACAAAACAAATTGTTACTTGGATTATTTCTGTTATTCAACAAAATATTGTTGCATTAAAAGTTACAAATAAAAACTAAAACGAATTTCAAAAATTTATCAGGCAATAGTTAGATACAGCTTGCAAAATCAATTCATATATATATATATATATATATTAAAAACTATTGCTAAACAAATATATCCAACAATTACTCAAAACAGTTGCAAAACAATTCTTCAAAAGTTTAACAAATTTATAATAAAATATTGTATAAAAAATAAAAAACAAAAATTCTACAAAAGTTTCAAATATCAAATGCCAAATGCTTAAAAAGCATTTTAAAAATATGAAAAATAAAATATATAAAATATATTAAATGCCTTAAAAGCCTAAATTAAATTAAACAATTTAATAATAAAAAATAAAATAATAATAAAAAATTGCAACATTTTAAAAAGAATTTGAATTAAATATTAAAAAATAAATAAAAATAGAAATTGTTAAATTTCTAGCAAATTTAAATGTTTAATTGTTGCGCACAAAAATGTTGCTAAACAAAATCAAACAACAGTTAAGTGCAAAGGCTAGACCACCGTATGTTCATAACAACAACAACAATATAACAAAAATATAACTTCAAACAAACAACAAACAAAACAAGTTAATTTTTGTCTAAAGCAAAAAAAGTGACAAAATTCTTCAAAAAAAGCGTTTAAATATATAATATATAATATATATGCCTAAATAAAAACAAACAACAAACCGTCCAACAACAACAAAAGCAACAACAACAACAACAACTCACACAACAGTCTACACACAAAAATTCCATGAAATGTTATTAGAAATGGATCAACAACAGGCGACTGTACAGTTTATATCGTCGCTGAATCTGTCGCCATTTAGCATGCAGCTGGAGCAGCAGCAGCCAGCGAGTCCAGCGCACAGCAACACCAATGCCAACAACAACAACAGCAGCAACAACAACAACGCGGCCAACACCAACAACAGCAGCAGCAGCAACAACAACAACGATACCGATACAAATGTCTTAAGCAATTCCGATAACGATTACAGCGCCTACACGCTGCAATTGAGCAATCATCAGCAGCAGCAGCAACATCACACGCATCACCAGCAGCAGCAGCAGCAACAACAACAACATTACCAACAACCGAATATTGCCAACAACAATAACAACAACAACACAAATGCTGCCAATCAATTCAATGCCTCCTCCTATTCGTATATATACAATTTCGATTCACAGTATATATTCCCGACAGGCTATCAGGAAACAAACTCATCCCATTCGCAGCAGAGCGGTCATGGTGGCGGTGGCAACGCTGCCGCAGCGACATCTGGCAACGCTGGTCAACTTTTAAATGGCATTGCTGGCAGCGCTGCTGGCAATGGTTATATGTTGCTGCCACCAGCCGCTGGTGGCGCTGCTGGCGCCGCTGCTCACTTGTCCGGCGGCAATGTGGGCGCCAATGGGGGCGCGCCCGGTGCGGGCAATGCTGCGGGCGGCGGCGGCGGCGGTGTCGGTGGCGGCCATCATGGCGGCACCAGCGCCAGCTCAGGCGGCGGCGGTGAGGCCATCGATTTTAAGCATCTGTTTGAGGAGCTCTGCCCCGTTTGCGGGGACAAGGTGAGCGGGTATCATTACGGCCTGCTCACCTGCGAGTCCTGCAAGGGTTTCTTCAAGCGCACCGTTCAGAACAAAAAGGTCTACACTTGCGTCGCGGAGCGCTCCTGTCATATCGATAAGACCCAGCGCAAACGTTGTCCATACTGTCGATTCCAAAAGTGCCTGGAGGTGGGCATGAAACTAGAGGGTAAGTTCAGAACATCTTCATCTTAGTTCTAGACTAGGAATAAGTATAAATATAATACAGTCGCGATCAGGAAAGAAAATGGCTTCGTCTGAATTCGTGGGTTCCCCTCAACTGAACAACTTGCTTGGTCTTAACTTAGTTATTATATTTGGTTACCTTCATCATAAATTACTTTTAAAATGTGACCAATCGCATTCCCTTACTTATTAGAGTTATTTTTATTTGATTAAAGCTGCGGATCATCAGGTTAATTGTCCCTCTGACAGTTATTCTGATTCCTTCCTTCGTCCTGTTAATTTCCCCCGAAGGCGATCATCGCTTATATCCCCAACACTTTCGAAGATCTTTTATACAAAACATTTTTTACTTAATCTGAAAATAATTTACTTCCATAACCTTATAAACTATAATGATGAGTCCAAAATCTCTAAAGATCTATTAACTTTAAAGTTGTTTTTTGATATTCTTTCTCTCTATTCTATCTGTTTTCAACTTTTCCTGATAAGTCGAAAATCTCTAAAGATCTATCAACTTTAAAGTCATTCTTTTGATAGTCCTTCTCTCTATTCGATCTGTTTTTAACTTTTACTATGTATCATATAAAGAACTAAACTTACAAATTTAAATAACTTTTAATTGATACACGTGAACACAGTCACATTGATTGTTTTTTATTAAGCTATGTTTCTCAGAAGTTGACACTTGATAGAGAAATTACAATGCATCAATTCATTTTCTTAGAAATGATAAATTTAACACAATTGTCACCCTTTAACTGTAAAGAAAAATCCTTATCATTAAAATTTCAATTTAATAGAATTCTACTATATAAGAGTAATAGTATTTTGTTGCCATATTTCTCTCCTATAATTATTAAAATATCAATTTTATACATAATTAAATCTTTTGGCATATTATATAAACTTTGTTCTTTACTTTTCATCCTTCTAATCTTCATCTTACCATTTCTTTATTTTCTTCGAAAAACTCGTAAACTTTATTTTTTCCTTATTATAGGAGATTTTCCTTTGTGGTGTTTTGAAAGGCCCTACCTTGCTTATAAGGCAAAATATGGTTAAATAAAAGTTATTTGTTGATTTTTATAATAAAAATCCTGTTTCCAGGATACCCCATTCAAAAAAAGTATTTCAAAAATGTTCCCGAATTTCTAGGTATTTTCTCTCATAAGTTTTATTTGCGATCGCTGCTTATAAGTTTATTTGTTCAACACCTTCTACTTCACTTCTAAAGTCGCGTCACACACATTCTGGTAGTTTCTATATATCTTGTTGTTGTTGTTGTTGTGCTTGTTGTGCCACCAGACATTAGCCTTGTTAACTTCCCAGTGACCCTCAAATTGTTTACAACATTGCGTATGAGTGACATGTTTTGACCCTGTCGCAAAGGCTTTTTAATATGCAATGCACATGGCAATTGTTTTTGATATTTGTTATGGGTATCTACTTATAGTATACGTATGTATATGTATATACTATATACATTTTTAATGCACCGAAAACCTCTTCAGGGTAACAGTAACCAGTAACCAGTAACCAGTAACCAAGTCAAGCTGTCAATTTTCACATGGGAATTTCTATATATATATATGAATCAGTTGCTTGTTAACAACTATTGAGATGTTAATTTTACCTGGATATTCCTTTGTCATACGTTGCGTATGAGTAATTTCTTGAAGCTGTAACAAATAGTATTCAATGCTGTTCAAATTTAAAGACACATTTGGTGAGTTGGTGAATTGGTTTAATTAACTGAATTAATCGATCCCTTCAGCAGTTAAATAATACTAAAAAGATTACTTCTATAAGCAACTTTTAATCATTTTACTTTATACATATTACTTTCCTTAACTTTGCTGTGTTTTCATTATATCATTTCATCCTTGGTCTTTTTAATTGTATTTCAAATCTTTTTCATCCCTCTCCCCATCTTTTTCACCCTTTTCCCCATCTTTTCCTCCCTATATTTTGTTTCCTGTCAAAATCTCAAATGCTAGTTGAAATCAAAGTGTTTTTTTGCCTGAGTAACATCATGAATATCTATAGTATACAGAATATACTCTATATATAGGCCATATACATATAACGAACGGCAGCGGCGGAACAGAACTCTCGTCGAAGGAAATTAAATCGATATTCCTTATTATTTATAAATGTACACACAAAAACAACAAACAAACTGTGAAAGGCTCTGGGGAAATTGTTATCCCTCGTTATATGAAACTTTCAGCAGCGATGGGAGGACTTTTCAAAAAGCGCTCAACAATTAAACACAAATTATGTAAATGTATTTGTAAATAATTAAAAAGTCGACAGCTTTTGGCTCAATTCTCGCTCCATTTGGCCGCATTCTCCGCACGTTGTGACACATACCCCCAATTATTTACACTTTGTCTTAGCGTATTCCAGACCTATCCCAAGTTATTCAAAAAAATAAATAAATAAATAAAGCACAAAATAAGAAAAAAAGAAATATAAATATTGTAAAACTGCTGAGTCTGTTTCTCTGCCCGTCTCTGCCCGTCTTTCTTCACACCTCCCTCCCTCTCCACTGTTTCCCAGTGACGATGTCAGAATTGTTGATATTATGTGGGGGGTTGGCGCGGGGTTTACTTAATTCTCATTTTTTTGCTCTCTTTCTCTTGTGTTTATTTATTTTTCTTGTCTCTTTTTAATATTTAAAATTGGATTGGCTTTTACTTTTGCTTGTTTCTGGGGCATTCATTTCTCTATAAAGAATATTAACTGAACATTAAGTGAACTCTTCAAGTAAATAAATCATTATTATTAATCAGTATTATGGTTAAATTATTCCTGCATACATTAAATCTATTAATCAGTTTTACGACTATAAAATATTGGAAACATAAAACATAGTATTTTGTTATACAAAGCAGTTCTGGAAGAAATTTCTGTGTTTTTATTTGTAAAACTCGATACTAACCTTATAAAGATGAATCGAAAATCTCTAAAGATCTATCAATCTTAAAGTATTTTTTAGATAGTCTTTCTATTCTATCTCGATACTACAATATTAATCAGATTTAGACTATAAAATATTGGAAACATAAAACATAGTATTTTGGTTTGCAGAGCAGTTTTTAAGTTTTTTATTTCTAAAATTCGATACTACAATAGTTTCCATTATCGATAATATCGATAAGTATGACATTTTACCAGTACATAGCTTTTGATGGAGTTAGTTTATATAAGGACCTGTTCGATGAAGTTTTCTAATGAATTTGCAAAGAATTTTCCTATCTCAAATAACGTTTTAAGGGTTCTTATTCCTTCTGTCTCAAAAGCTTTTTTTTTTTTTTTTTTTGTATATTTTGTTTAAACAAACTTTCCGTTACTTTAGTGTAGTGATGTAAAAAAATCGAATTTTTCTATGAAAAACATCGGAAAACATCGATGTTTTCCATACAAAATATCGATTGTTTTACATCATTGCTTTAGTGTCAACTTAATCTAGTTTTAAATTTAAAGGAGAAAGAAAAGAAGTTGATCACAAGTACAGTACAGTACAGTGGCGGCAGAAAAAATAGGTACAAGCCTTGTATATAGTTCAATGCGACCTATGTTTTTTTACCAGCATACTTTTCAGTTGGTACCTAATGTGTCATATTGGTAATGTTTAAAAAAAACGATAGATCGCATTGAACTATACACATTGGCTTGTCCCTATTTTTTCTGCCGCCACTGTATATACGATACTAAACTTTATAGACCAAATATTGAATGATCGTTCGGAATAGCTAAAAACTCGATTTCAAATGTTTTAAATAATATCGGAATTGAGTTTGGTACTACGTCTATATATACACTTTATAATCTAACTCACAGCGAGTTTATATTTTAGCTGAAAACATATGAAAATTCAATTTTCAATTGTATTAATGATGTTTAAAATGAAATCTTGTTATGTTTAACATAACCTATATTAATATTGTTATATCTGCAACTATTTTTATATCTTCTTGGATCATTGTTATATAGTTTTTCGTACTTTTTCCTTCGTTGTTCTGAGAACACTTAAATATCTCCAATGCTGTAGGACCCCCCTACCGACACACCCAAATCCAGTCAAAAAATATACGCCCACACATATATATGTAAATATATGTATGTGTATGTAAATGTAGTACTAACATGTATTTGTTTTTACAGATATACGTACATATACAGATACATATATAAATATATGCCAGAGCCAGTGCAGCATGCACCAGCCCCAGTAGCCCCCCGCTGTTGCCCACACTCTCACTCAGACACTCACTCTCCCACTCACCCACAAGCCGCTTAAACCACGCTCTAAACAAAGAAGAAGAAGAAAAAATACTGTAACAGCAGCGACAGCGTGTGGCGTTGGCAGCGCTGCATTTTGCTGACAGCGCTGACGGGCGGTCGCCGCATAGAAAGAAAAAAAAGGGCCGCATGTTGAGCTAAAGCCGAACGGCTGCCGCTGCTGCTGCTGTAAGCTATGCTTTGTCTCTGCTGCGTCGCTGCTCTGAGTGTTCACTTTGCTCTCAAGCTTTTCAAATGGCGCTGTGAGAGTGTGAGTGTAAGTTTGAGCGTGAGGCGTTTGTGTTTATTAATGTATGTGTGTGTGTGTGTCTACGTGAGCTCTTAACATTGTTTGAATTTTGTAATAATATTTTTTTTTTTTGTTATTTCTGTTTGTTGCGCGCAATTTTTTGTGCTTTATCATTTGCACGCTCACTTGCTCATAGTGTGCGGCCTAAATGGGCCTTAAGACAGCCAAGACGGGGGAGGGGGAGGGAGGTATAGCCATTGACAACAAACAGCCGTAAATTATTATGCAAAGTGCTGTTAATATCGAGTGTGGAAAAGTGTGAAAATTATATGCGGGCCAACAGGCCTTATGTGCCTTGAGAGTGAAGTACAGACACGCACACACACACACACATACACAAACACTCACGCAACTGTATAACTGAGTGGAGTTGGTGAAATCTGAGTGGAGAAGGAGAAGGAGGTGGAGGAGGGCATTGAAAGATTAACGATAACAATCACATGTGTAAAGTGTGGGTGGCGTTTTTTTCTCACTCTCTTATGATTTCTGTAAATTGTTGCATGTAAATTACAACATACAACAGATTTTGGCCCTTAGTACTTTTGTTGTAGAGTAGGTTTTTTTGGTTAAAGTTTGAGTTTCAGTTGAAACATTCATTGAAATTGTGGTCTGTCCCTAAATTCCATCCGTATCCTAAATTTTTCTTCAAATCCAATATGGCATCAAGCGATTCCGAATTCTGAAAACGCTTCGAGTTTTTCGACTTGAAAAGTTTGTACAGTCAAAAATATTTTACTCTTTTCTCGTAATTTTTTATGTCAATTTATTTATTTAAATTATTTTTCCATTCATTTCCAAACAAAATACAACCAAACTGTTTTCAATTGATTGAAAATGGTAAAACTAAATAATAATTCTATATAAATCCCATATAAATTCAATTCGTAAAAAATGAGCGCGATGGTAACCCTAAATTAATAATTTGTATTGATTTTAAATGCAAA
Organism: Hirtodrosophila histrioides; assembly: GCA_037075165.1. Lineage (NCBI taxonomy): Eukaryota > Metazoa > Arthropoda > Insecta > Diptera > Drosophilidae > Hirtodrosophila > Hirtodrosophila histrioides. The sequence goes on along the minus strand of JBAMCL010000189.1, from coordinate 3,143,223 downwards.
CGACTTGAACTAAACTTTAAAAACTAAAGTTGATTACTGAAAGAAAATTGTTTTTTAAATTGAAATTAGTACTTTTTAAAAATATTTTCACCCACGTCCGCAGTCAAATCCTTTCCCTTACACGAACGTTTTTTTATTTATAAAGTTAAACGCTTAATGTTAAAACAAAATATACATATCAAAAAAAAAAAAATAAACAAAAAAATAAATAAGAAAATAAATAAATAAATAAATTATAAGAAATTTAATATAAATAAACAAATAAAACAAATAAGTAAAAATAATAATAAAAATAAATAAAAATAAATAAAAATAATAATAATAAAATTAAATAAAAATACATTAAAAAATTAATTTAAATAAAAAAACATTTAAAAAATAAGAAAATAAAAAATATAAAAAATTTAATAAAAATAAATAAATAAAAATAATAATAAAATTAAATAAAAATACTTTTTTTTATGTATTAATTTAAAAAAAATACATCTAAAAAATATATTTAAAAAAATTAAAAAATATATTTAAAAAAAATTAAAAAATAAAATTGAAAAATAAAATTGAAAAAAATAAAAAATAAAATTAAAAAAAGTAAAAAAAGTAAATAGAATATATTCCGGAAACGGCTTTAAATCTAATAATTCCTTTACAGTTTGTCTAGTTATGATTCAACTTAATCTTATTTATTTTTTTAGAATTGTATCAAGTGTTTTTTAGATTGCTATAATTTATTCAACAACTTTTTATAATATATATATATATATATATATATTTTTTTTTTTTTTTTATAGAAATATTTCATATTTCATCCTTTAGTTTTCTTAATTTTGTAGACCTTCCCAACCCACGTCGCTCCTCTTGCATATCATCCAACACTTGTTCCCACATTTGCGTGCCAAAATCAATTTATAATACGAATGCAAATTTATTGTGCTTCCGTAGATTCGCACCACATGAGCAAAGGCAATTATTATTAGTTTTTTTAAACCATTTTTAACCCCACTGGAAAAAAACGCAGTCAAAAAATTGGTGTTGTCTTTGGCTTGGTTTAGTATGTTGGCTTAGCCTTTGCCTTTGCCCCGCTGCTCCAACACAAGCACACAGCGTAATAGAGAGAGAGAGAGAGAGGCGCGCGCCCGTTCTCTCACACACACATACATTTGTAACGTACATATGTAGTTAGTCGTATTGCCATCTCATTTCCGCTTTGGCGCACTTGGCCCATAGTGCCATCTCTTGCGCTCATGACCTAGATTCCGCAGCGTTATATGTGTGCGTGCACGTGATATATAAATATAAACGTGCGTGTGTATGTGTGTGTGTGTGTGTAATCAATGCAACATGTAGAGAGGCGCTGCTTTGTTGTTGTTGTTTTTTTCTTGCTTTTATTTTTAATACTCAGTGAATTATTTTGAACGTTTTGCCATCGCTGTTGTCGTTCGTTCCGTCCTTCCGTTTTTGTTGCTGCTGTCGACGCCATCGTCGCTGCTGCTATGTCAACTCTGTCGTAATCTCTTGACGCTTTCGTCAGCAGCAGTAGCGGCGGCGGCGGCAGCAGCAGCGCTGAACGTTGAGCGCCTTCGCTTCGCTCTCTGCCAAGCGCAACGCTTTTATAATTGCGGCATTTTTTTTGGCAGCAGCTTTGACTTTAACTTGGACGCCGCTGCGCTGCGCTGCGCTGCCTTGCTTTGGCTTTGGCTTTTGTCAAATTAAAGCTTTGGAAATCAGCTGCTGAAATCGACTGAGAATGACTCACATGTCTGCATATTGTTGTTGCTTGTATTTGTATTTGTATTTGTCTCTCCGTATTTGAGATTTGGATTACGTGCCTTTTTAACAATGTGCAACGTGGAACAATTGGGATTCGAACAACAAAATGTTAAATTACGTTAAGCGTATTACAAATGCGATTCCGAGGGGGGAGGCGGTGGGTGCGGGAGTGGGTGCGGGCGCGGGTGAGGGGCTCCTTGTACAGTGCAACACGAGAAATGTTGAAATGTTTGTTTGCCCAGGGAGGTGTCAAGGGAGTAAAATAGGAAATGAGTCACACATGATGCGATACGCTGACTGCCACTGTTCCCACATATACAGTCTCGACTATCAGATACCCTGTAGCTTATTTATGAACATATTTAGAAAAGTCCGCTTAAAGGTTAGGAAACTGGATTTACTAATAAAAAAAAAAACATTTTTATTAGCTAGCTCAGTCCTATAAAAATGATGCTAAATCGTTAGGAGAGTAACTGAAAGATTATTTAAAACTAACCTACAAAATTACGACTTTGTTTATTGAGTCAAATAAAAGTGATAACAACTTAAAAGTTTTCTTTTAATTGTGTTTTCATAAAAAACTCTAAAAGTCTATTTTTGATTTATAACTCTCTTCTCCTACTACTCCTCTGCAATTTATTATTGTTATTATCAATTATGTTCTTTAGTTAAGCTCCCACAATATCCCTATCAGATCCTTGGATTCGATACCTTTTTGTTATGATTATTAATGATTATCTTACACTGAGACAACCTCCAAAGAATATATTGTGGATGATACGACAAATTATTTAAAATATGTGTAGAAAAATTGACAAAACCTAAATATTTATATTCATTCAATTATTCACTTCAATTCACTATTCACTTTTCCAGTTTTCCTAAGTTTCTTTAGCCATTCGTTGAGCTAAACTTGTTTCAAAGTAATGGGCTTATACTCAAAATAATAGGGAAACTTTAGTTTCAGAGTAATTCAAAACTCCTGCTTAAACAGAAATCATTTAAAATCCCTAAAGATATTTGTCGGTTTAATGGTAGTTTGGAATTAGTTTATATTAATTTAATCTATTATCTGTCACAATAAGAAATTGTTTGGACGAAAGGAAGAGTGAAAGCATGAATTCTCCAGGATCGTCTATCATAGATTTAGTAGATCTAAAAGATTTATTGTAGATCCCTTGGCACTTCTTCTGTGCGACACATTATCCTTTAAAATCACTTAACTGTTGATTAACTTTAATAATAAATATTTTATATTTATTTAAATATATTTAATTTCTGTTAATTTGTTACCTTCTCATATACGCAGTCCGTGACGTATACGCAATATGCATTCAAAATAAATCATACGCACTGTGTTACGCGATACTCTAATTAATTGTTCAGCCATTTTCTTGCCTTATTCACCTGTTTATCTTTAAGTCAGATATTCAATGCATTTTTCTAATACATTTTTGCCTAGAATTGCTGGTTTGTTTCCCTACCCTTTCCCAGTTAGCCTCAAGCCCACTTAAAATCAAAAAATCAGTTATCCAAGAATTACATCAATCTATTGACTGTTGCCCAATATTCCCAGGCCAGTAACAATTTGGCGCTTTTAATTAGCCATCCACTTAATCAGCGTTAAGAGGCCGAGAGCACTAAAAATAAGGAAACAACAAAAAATACTCATACGCACCATTGACCCAAATTTAGTTCTGCCTTTGCTTTTAGACGGGGCTTAAAAATAATAACAGTAGGCGGTGAAAATGGGCCCCAAGGAAAACAGCAACAACTAAACAACAGACAGGCCATTTATTGATTTCCCGGGTCAGGCACTGCCGAAAGAAGAAGCACAAATAAAATAAAATAAAATAAAATAGAATAAACGGAAACGGATACTAAAACCGAAAATTTCAAACATTGTTGGTTGTTTGTTCACGAATTGAAAATGAAAGCACTTTACATGTGTAAATTTGTTTTAAATAAAAGAAAGGAAAGTGTCGCATTTAGTGTAAGCTGGGAAATGATGTAAGCAGAGCCCCAAAAAGAAATGTAGGCGCTTTAGTTGGCAACAATAGGAGCAAACATTTTGAGTGAGTTGCTTTCTAAAGCAAACTAGATGTAAGAAACCAAGCTAGGAATCGATATATGTATATATTTATCGATAATTCAATGCAAACTATCGTCCCGAAGCAATTAATTATGATATATATAAAAATAAAATAAAATAGTGTATAGAAGGACTAACGGGATAAGATATTGGGGTAACATTCTCCGTGATTTCTTGCTGTGGGGAACCTCAACGACAAATTTATCGATATTGGGAAGATGGGTGAGTTTTAGGTAATATAGATCGCAGTACCTTGCTCTACTATAAAAAAGAATATAGGAATCATTACTATATTTCGATTTGAGACATTGCGAGTACAGTTTTAAAGTATTATTATTATATACGAATCTGTATACTTGAAGTCCAACTTGGGGATACTCTGTACTATTTTAAATTGAGCAACATAGCATCAATATGGCTCACGTCCCTAGTCAAATCCTCCCCCTCGCACCAATGTTTAATATTTATATAGAGCTAGATACAATTATAAAAAACTTTAACTAACTTGCTTAATAAAGCATACTGACTAATTGACTATTGACTAAATATTTATTTAGTTAAATACCTTATGTTTACACGAATATTTATATCAAAAACAAAAAAATCTAGCTGGAAAAATATCAATGGCCCTATACTATCGATAGTATTGATGGTCTTACTATTAATTTGGTACTATTAATTTTTTGCTTTCGATATATCGTAACTATTATTAAAATAGGATGGATAATTCATGAACTTTGTTAAGAAACAGGTGCTTTTTTTTTATTGAGTGGAGATAATTATTAATAATTTTATTTTAATATTATTTGTTATTATTTTCACTATTTGAAAGGAGATATGTTGCTTTTTTATTGATTGGAGTTAGTTAATAATCAAATTATTATAATATTAATTATTATTACTAGTTAAAAGGTTGTTGTTCCTTAACAAATATCCAGGATAAGTTGAGCTTTGCTTAATTTTAATATTACCCCGGTCTAGTTTATTTAAAAAAAATACTTTAGTTGATTGATTTGAATGCTTAATTCTTTATTTGCATATTAATTTAACAAAAATACAATCTATCGTTTATTTTTATCGATATTATCGATAATTTAAACGAACGCTGTGTCGTGGTGTCACTATGAATATTTTGCTAATCCTGTATACATATCTTTGGAACATTAAAAGAAAAACGATAAATTTGAGAAATTTGATAAATTTTCGATATATCGATATACATTTAATGCATATATCGATGTTAGCACGCCATCTACTGTTGTTGTTGCACAGTAATCGATATAGAGATGACGCCTTACACCGCTAACAGCAGCAGCTGGCCTGAAACCTCTTCTTACCTTAAGCGTTGGTCCAGAGGCATTAGCTGCCGATTTATGTGCCCAATAAAATGGCCATAAATATAATAAAAATAATAGCCCAGGCACAGACGCACACACACAGACACACACGCACACACACAGATAAAGACAAAGATGTACATTTGAAATCCGTTACCCGCATAAACTCAACATAAATTGGCTTGGCCTAAGATGGCTCAACCGGAAAACCGTTGTAAGCGCGCGCCCACAAAGCAAACACAAAACCAACAAAGCAATTGAGAGTGAGAGTATGAGTGAGAGTTTTACATCGACAGAGTGATAGAGAGAGAGAGAGAGAGAGAAAGAGGGAGAGTGAGTGTGTTTCAAACGACGGCAATAACAACGCGCATGTTGTCCCAGTTTTCACAAACTGTCCTTGACCTACTCCACTCAATAAAGTTGTCTAATGCTGCGGCAGCGGCAGCGTTCATGTCTATGTGTATGTGCGTGTAAAAGAGTTGCCGAGCGAAATGTCGTAATAGAAAGCTTTTCAAGTTGCCATGCCACCAGACCAGCGGCAGCGGCAGCAGAGGCCGCATAATGAGCGAGAGCGCGCCAAGACTTTGGCGCTCTCGCTCTTGTGTTTGCCGCTCTCAGTGCGTTTGGCCATGTGACGTTGTTGACGCTGGCGTTTGGCGTTGGCAGCGACGTTGGCGTTTGAGAGCACCCAGCGTCAATTTGGTTTGCATTTGTATAGGTGCATTTACACACATACATATGTACATATTTACATACTCGTACTTACACACACGCGTTGATTATTTGTAAACAATACGCTTGACCTAAATTACAGTTACTTGTTTTCGTAGAGAAACAAAAACGACTTTGCAATTTTTTGTGTGCGTGTGTGTGTGTTGGCTGCACTGCATTTGAAATGCATATTTTATGGTCTCGCTGTGTCTGTGTGTGTGTGTGTGTGTGTGCATTTGTCAGAAACAGCGCCACCTGCCGGCCAAAACCCCCTTACAAGTCTCCCTCCCCTCTTGCGCAGTTATTTCTTTTTTTGCATTCTATGCACGTCTATTGCGTCTTCTAATCAACTACGCGGCACGATGCGGCGCGGCGCGGCGTCTCTGCTGCTGCTGCTGCATCATCCGCAGTTGGGGCCGGCGTCTCTGTATTTGTGTCGGTCTCTGTTTGCTTGTGTGTCTGTGTGTGTGTGTGTGTGTGTGTGCTTGTTTCTGTGGCGCGCTTTTGGTTTAACTCATAACAGGCACCCGCACTGCACAAGTCACCCTCACCCCCACCCTCACCTCCCGACCCCGCCCCACCCACGCCATTCGCACATTTCTGCTGCTGCCATAAGAATTGCATTTTTATTGCGATTCAGTTTACCACTACAGCTGTAACACATACATATATGTATGTGTGTGTACAATTTTTGTTTAGTATTTGGTGTGTGTGTGTGTGTGTGTGTGTGTGTGTGTGTTGTTTTTGTCATGCTGCGTTGTTTATGGGCGTGGCTTGGGGTTGCAAAAAAGGATGGCGTTATTCTATACACTGGAGATATTTTCTTATGCAGTTTATCATATTTATGACACAATCTATATTGTATCTTCAATTATACTTGAAGAAACTTGTATTTCTTTATTTATAAGCTTTTAAAACAGTCAGGGGCAGTATCAAAGATTTGAAATATACTTGATCTGTGTGATCTGGGTACCGATCAATAATATAGACGCCTCCTTCTGCCTGTTACACACCTTTACTCAGTCTTTTTAACCGCTTTTGTCCATTTTAAGGATACAGGGTGTACAAAATTGACCACGCCCCCTTCCACCACACCTCTACGTAGAGTATAACTTATCTAATTTCATTTCTATTATATAGCGATGCTATCTACTTTAAGTTGTATATCTGGTTCTAAAAGAATCCGCAGTATCTTCAAGCCTTCCTTAACTTATAGAAAACTTTTCAAACTTTGAAATTTCTACACCTTTTTTTAAGTCACAACTCCTGAGGTAGCTAAACGTACTTTACAATGATGATGGTAGGGTAAAGTTGGTTGTTTAACTCCAAATCTTATCTGTAAAGTCGATTAATAAAAATATATAGAAAATACTTTGAAGTATTGTATAAACTGAGATCTGAAAACTGTTGTTAAATTAAAACAATTTAATTAAAAACAAACAGTTTATTTTATAAGGAATTCGGGCGGAAGTCTTAAGAAAAGAAAACTCCGGGATAAACGTTATCGGGAAAGAAAAATTATTTAGGAGGAATTTCCTAACCCTATTCCTCCCGGTCTACTTTTCAGCATCAATAGTTTTTATTCGTTTTAAGTTATTTGTTGTAATTATGTTTCATTTTTGACTTCATTATTATGCACCTTCTTAAAATTCGGCAAATATCCACCCCAGTAATGCTTAGAAAACAGTTCAAAAATATATGTAAATTAAAGGAATATGATAAAAATATATTCAAGACTTACCCTTACTTATTTATGTTTATTATAATTTGAAGTCCCCATCAAAAACAAACTGACGCTGATAGGATCTGGTTATTTAGATGAATCTGGCAGCAATAAATACTCAAAAAGAGAAAATATTAAGATTTATTTATGGTTATTGAAGCCATAACAAAAGATATTTAGAATTAAGGATATCCATAGGATTACTATAGGAATATATACAAATCTATTTACGTTTCTTACTCTGCTTGTGCACCAATTTGAATCCTTTCTAATTTTGTGTATCCTTTTCAGCGGTTCGAGCGGATCGCATGCGCGGCGGCCGCAACAAGTTTGGACCCATGTACAAGCGGGATCGGGCGCGGAAGCTGCAGGTGATGCGGCAGCGGCAACTGGCGCTGCAGGCGCTGCGCAGTTCGATGGGGACGGACATTAAGCCGACGCCGCTGTCGCCGGGCTATCAGCAAGCATATCCAAATATGAACATTAAGCAGGAAATACAAATACCTCAGGTGAGTGCTGGCATCGGAGTTGATTTGAGCAGTGTTGGTAACTGGCTCCCAAATTGATATTCTCAGGTATCCTCACTCACACAGTCGCCGGACTCCTCGCCCAGCCCCATTGCGATTGCCCTGGGTCAGGTGAATGCGAGCGGGGGCGGTGTGATAGCCACGCCCATGAATGCCGGCAATGTGAGTGGCGGCAATGGCAATGGCAGCTCCTCCTTGGGCAGTGGCAACAACGGCAACAGCAGCAACAACAACAACAACAGCAGCAGCAGCACAGGCAGCGGAAGCGGCGGCGTCGGCGGCGGAGGTGGCAACAATGCTGGCGGCGGCGGTGGCAACAACAATAACAATGGAGCCGACGGCCTGCAACGCAACGGAAACGGGGGCAATGGCAACAGCAACAGCAGCTGCCACGAAACCGGCACAGGATCTCTCCAAAACTCCGCCGAATCGAAATTGTGGTATTTACCTAGTTCAACAAAAACCACAAAACCAAACCGAACCCATCTATCAAAATTACCAAACAATTGTCTTGCAGCAAAGTATGTTTGTGTATATTCAGCTGACAGCAGAAGATATTCATCGGTTTCTTTACCATTATTAACCATAATGATCTATGAATCGTTATATGATAACGCAATTGAAAATCTCGCAAATGTTTAGATTTCAGATACAAAAAACTGTCCGAATTCTTTGTAATGTTGTGAATTGAACTCCTTTAGAATAGCGAGTTTGTATGCGGATAAATAATTAGGGAAATTTTTGATTAGTAAAATAATATAGTTTGGAATATAATTCCTTGAAGACTGCATGCTTTATCAAAGGATTGAAATGTCTTGACCGATATTCATTGGTATTCCGATATTCAGTAATGTCAAATAATAGTATTATTATTTTCTTTTGACTGTTTAAAAGACATAAATATCTAATAATTTTTTCTGTGGAATTTGAAACAGGATTTTATAGTATATCTATAAAAAAATTTCAAATAATAGTAAATATTATTTTCTTTGCATAAATATCGAAACTTTTTTCCGTGAAATAGATTCTTATGTGGAATCGGGAACAGGCCTTAATAGTATATCTCTAAAAAAAAACAGTCAAATAATAGTAAATATTAACTTCCTTTTTACTAAAGTCAAACAATAGTAAATATTATTTTCATTTCTACCTTTTTTCTGTGGAATTTAAAACACGCTTTTATAGTATATCTATAAATATAATATTTATATTTTGTAATACTATATTTTATTTCTATTCATATATGATATGTATGTTGTTCTGTTTTAACTGAGATTCGAACCACAGAATTTTGCATCTTTCACAAGATAATTTTATAATATCAGCTTTAATCCTTCCACTGAAAAACATTGTTTTCCAAAAAAATTATTCCAGCTTCTATTAAATTAATCTTTTATGCATTTCCTAAAATAAGATTAGATAGCTGAAATGTAGTTTAAATGGTTTTCGAAAGTATTTAAGAATTCTTGGCTCAAACCTAACCTTAAAATTTATGTACAGTCTTAACAAATTTTTGTATTACATTCAAGCATTTTAGAATGCAGTTTATTATTGAAAGTCAATCGATATGAATCGATAAATCGATAACAAACGTCATAATAGCCGCAGCCAACTTTGCGACATTTAAAAAGAAAACCGCCCAACAACAACAACAACAACATGAACAGCAACAGCAATGCAACTTTTCACAATTCCTTTTTCTGTTTATTCTCACATTAAAGCTTCGACTCTGGCACACATCCATCTAGCACAGCCGATGCGCTCATCGAGCCACTGAGGTGAGTTGAAGGGGCAAAAGCTCCCAATAGAGCTTATAACGGAAAGCTTATGCGCTGCTAACGATAACTGTTGTTATTCTCTCTCTTTTAATGCGTTTTACTGCAGGGTCTCACCGATGATACGGGAGTTTGTGCAATCGATCGATGATCGGGAATGGCAGACGCAGCTTTTTGCGCTGCTGCAGAAGCAGACGTACAATCAAGTTGAAGTGGATCTCTTTGAGTTAATGTGCAAAGTGCTCGATCAGAATCTGTTCTCGCAGGTGGATTGGGCAAGAAACACCGTCTTCTTTAAGGATTTGAAGGTATGCCACTCAAGACAAGACATTTGTGTGCTTGCAACCACAAAACGAACCAATTCAAACAGCCAAAATCAAAAAAACCACAACCAGTTTTTAAGCTAGGGGCCAAGTCTGCGTCGTGTTATGTAAAACCAAAACCAAAAAAAAAAAAAAAAAAAAAAGTAAAAACAAAAACCAACAACGCACACAGCGCAGCGACTGCGACTGCGATGACGGCTACTTAAATCTGCATTGAATTTCGATTTCATTTGGCGTCTGACCTACTTAGCAAGCAAAGCTGAACCAGTCAGACCAAGCAGCGACTGCGACGCGACAGCAACAGCGACGGCGACGGCGACGTTGCGCGTCAGTGACGCAACTGAGCGACGACGACGCGACACAGCACACAGAGAGAGGAAGAGTGAGCGAGAGCGTACCGAAACGGAGCGCAGACTGAGCGAGAGAGCGAGCGAGCGAGCGCGTGTTGAAATCAAGCTAGGCTTTACCACACTTGTTTACACTCAGAGAAATAGCTCAGCAACTAGGAAATGTTCCATCACATCAATTTCATATTTGTAAGCTAAAAATTACAATGAGAAAAAGCGCCTATTAACACGGTTGAAATTTGAATTTGCAAATCAATTGCAGATATGCAAGAAGTATTGCTAAATAATTCTTCAATAATTGTTATCCACTTATCAGACCTGTTCCGAAGTCCGCTTTCAAAACAATTCCACTGAAAGAAGTGTAGCATACTTTTTGGAGCAGCAGCGAGGTAACCTTATAGTTGTTATCGCTTAAAGGAAAAGCATGTTTCACATATTTTTCGGTAGAATTGAGTGGAAATTGGAATTCGGAACAGATCTACAAGAATTACTTTTATCATAACAATTAGTTTGCAGACTGATCGTTCTCACAACTGTTGTGTTCTATAATATCGTAGTTAATTGTCATGTTGTGCTTTTAGTTTTTCTCAGTGTATATACATATATGTATCCAATTATCTCGTAAATGGCAACACCCCAGGTGGGAACACTACCTAATTGCTGCCCTTTGCCCAACTTCTTGCAGGTGGACGACCAAATGAAGCTGCTGCAGCACTCGTGGTCCGATATGCTCGTCCTGGACCATCTGCACCACCGCATCCACAACGGCCTGCCCGACGAGACCCAGCTGAACAACGGCCAGGTCTTCAACCTGATGAGCCTCGGCCTCCTGGGCGTGCCCCAGCTGGGCGACTACTTCAACGAGCTGCAGAACAAGCTGCAGGATCTGAAGTTCGACATGGGCGACTATGTGTGCATGAAATTCCTAATATTATTAAATCCAGGTGAGTATCCGGTATGAAACTCTATACAAAGGGATGATCCAATAAATTGTTTACCCCTTTCAGATGTGCGCGGCATTGTCAACAAGAAGTTCGTCCTCGAGGGACATGAGAATGTCCAGGCGGCGCTGCTGGACTACACGCTGACGTGTTATCCCTCAGTTAATGTAAGTCTTATAACTGTCACTCGAGTTAGTCACCATCGGAAAGTATAGAATCAATGGGGATGATCACGATACTGGTTATCGGGTTAACTACTTAATCATGAATACAACTTTGAATTTGATTATCAGCTGAATTTCCTAAGCAAACCAACTGTTTGAAAAAAACATTATCATTTCATTTAACCAGATTTACCCTTTTAACCAGTGAACATCCCAAAAAGTGAAAAAATTTACTTGGTTTTCTTTTTATACTCCTACAGAGGGTTTTATAGTATTAGCACAAGTAATATAACGCTACAAAGAGGAAGACAGCTGTGGAGTGATCAACAGTAGACCTCCAAAATAGACAATTATTGTTCTGGGGTCCCTTAAGTTTCTTGAGAATCGCAGAGAAGGGTGCCCTGCGGTAGATCTTATCATGAAATGTGTAATGCATTGAAGAATATGTTTCCGACTCCCAAAGTATATGTATTCTTAATCAGCATCAATAGCCGAGTCGATATAGCGATGTCCATCTGTTTGTCATTACCATAACAAATAGCTGCCATAGGAACGATCTTCCAAAATTCCAGCAGTCTTATGAGAAACTATTTATATTGAAGATATCTTAAAGAAATTCAGCATTTCTGTATCTTGTTACGCTCTTAATCAAAATCAGATTACAAAACATCTATGTGGGATTATTAACCTTACTACTTCCTTACTCTATCCTTCTACCTTTGGGTCAATTTACTATTTTCCTTACTTCCGACTTCCCTTACGCTTACTTACTTATTACTCCACCCCTTTAACTTTGGTGCACTTTACTAAAATCATATACACTTGCGTATTGCAGGACAAATTCAGGAGGCTATTGAACATACTACCGGAAATCCACGCCATGGCCGCGAGGGGCGAGGAGCATCTGTATTCAAAGCACTGTGCAGGCAGTGCGCCCACGCAGACGCTGCTCATGGAGATGCTGCACGCCAAGCGGAAGGTGTAAGCGGGCTGGAGGGGGCATGCGGCTCCAAAAGGAAGAAAGAATACTTAAACATTTTATGGAAAATATGTAAATAACAAAAGAGCACGAGGAGGAGGAAAACAAAAGGCAAAGCAAAGCAAAAGCAAGCGAGAAAATGATAGAAGAGAAGAAAAAACAAATTGTTTGCTATGCGAAGAATATAAATGTTGCATATATATATGGAATAGCTACCTATATATGTGTAGGACAGAAAGATCATCACTACCACCAACTACCACACACACACATATATACACACACACACACACAACCATTTGTTGATTCAATGTTAATTAATTATTACTATGTTTACGTCTAGCTTTAGCCTATGTTTAACTAATTAATTAACTTGTCTTTAATTCGTCTTAATTTTTAGTCGTGTCCTCTGATAAAGCAATTTAAAAAGAAAGAAAAAACAGAAAAAACGCAAAAAAAAAGATACACAACAACAAGAAGAAGAAGAAGAAGCAACTAAAGTACCCAACAAAATTGTGGAAAGTGCAAAAACATAACTTTCTTTAGAACATAACAAAGAGCATAACAAATTTTATTTTTATATAAAACTATATACACACTTATATATATGTAAATGATATATATACATATATATATAGAAATTGTAAATCTATTTTTACGTGTAACAAATTGGCGTAATTTTAAGCGTCCACACCCCCACACTCTCTCTCCCCTCAAGTTGAAAGATTTTAAGAAATTTTTATTTGATCTTTGAATGGATTTTCCTGTAATTATTCGCGCCAAGTGTCTTGCATAGTATTTGCGTCTACTCTAAAAGGAAATAACTGAAACAAAGAATATGAAAACAAAGCAAATTTTAGGTGTTCATTATATTAAAAATACACACACACACACACACACACACAACACATCTATGTAATTATATATATATATACATAAATATATGTCTGTTGTAAATGAATTATTATAATTTTTGCGTTTAAGTCTAAAGTTTAAAAAACAATGCAAACAACTACCTACAACAACAACAACAACAACATAAACAAAACAAAAAAATCGAAAATTAGAGCAAGAAATTCTCTTTAAAAAATACAATGTTTAAATAATATAAACTAATTATAGCATAGTTATATATATATACTTATACACATATGTGTGTATATTTAATTAAATTTAGCTGCAAAGTTTTCAAATGTTTGTCATTTTATTTGTTTAAATGTTAAACGTATAAACGCTGCTTATTTGTTAACAAATTCTTCACACACACACATACACACACACACACATAATATATAATATATTTTAATTGAAATTGAAGTTACAATAACAAACAAAAAATTAGAAGCGCTCGCTTCGGGCATACCGAAGTTTAAATACCCTTCGAAGGTTTCTTCTTCTACTTTCTAGCTGTCCAGTCTAAAGCAACAAATTGTACATAACATTTTTGGATTTGAAAAACACAAAATTGTATATATAGTTGAATTGTATTTACGATCGATTGTTCCTATGATATAGTGGTCCGTTCCAACTTATATATACTGTCTGCATGAAATCTGGTTTAATTACCAAATATTCATTACGCATAGCTTTAAAACTGAGGGTATTCACAATGCTGAATAAAAATAATAATAGTATATTGCAAATATATGAAAATTCGAAATATAATTCAAAAGAAATTTATAAATTATATGCACAGCCGAAAAATTGAAGGGGGAAATGTGGCAAAAATAAAAAAGAATAGGCTTAAAAAGTTTTGAAAATTTAAAATGTATAGGATTGGCATTAAATATGTTTTTGGGAAATTTTGTAAGCTACTTGTTGGTTTTTGGTTCGAATATTTTTTCTATATATATATACATACATATATATGTATATAAAATTTTAAAATTAATTTTAAAATTTATTGTTCCCCTTATATATATTTGTTTAAACAAATTTATTTGTATTTAGTTTATGGTATCCTCGATTTTTGGCTTTGCATTGCGCTTAAACAAAATGTACCTTATAAAATTAAATATATAATAAACACACACACACACACACACACACGTACACACACATACTTAAAGTGCAGCATGTAAAAAAGTTTGTTAAAAATGTAAAAAAAAAAGAAAAAACCAAGAGCAAAGCTAAATTTATGCATGTTATGGAAATTATTGTTAGACGCAAGAATTGTGGGCATAAGCAGCGAGTAAAACAAAAACAAAAACAAAACAAAAAAACATCCTTGTAGGTTGCCTAAGTATATATATATAAATATGTATGTATTTAGATTTCTAGATGGTATGTAACTTCTGTATGTATTGTAAAATATATAATAACTATAAAACAAAAAGTAAGAAAAGAAATCATTAAAAATGGGTTTAAAAACGAATTGTAAGTGAAATGCAAGAGCAAAGTTAGGTTTAGGCCAAGGTATAAGCAGCATTAATGGATATATATACCATATATATATATACATATATATATATAGATATATATATGTATATGTATATATGCTGTGACGTCTAACGTAAGTGGCGGCATGTTGTTAAAAACACAAGTTAAAGAAATTTATATATATATCTATATCTATATAAATTGAGCATTAAGTATATGGGGCATATGCTGTGCGGTTCTGCAGGAAGTAAAAAATTGTAATTGTGTAATGGGTCTTATTATATAGGCAGAGAAGGCGTTAGGTATGTTTATTGTAAAATTGATTACGATGTGAACCTGTTATTGCAAATGAAAAGTGATTTTAATTATTAAGCGAATCTATATATATACTATAAATGGACAGAACATTTAACAATATAAAACAAGAAGAAAAACAAGCAAATCCAAGTTAAATATATATACATTTAAAGTTTAATAAGTATAATGCAACACACACACACACACACACACACACATACACCTGTTTTAGTTTTTTGAAATTGTTGAAAGCAAGCAAACAGCGTAAAGAAAATCATTTAACTAGAATGAAAATGATAATGAAAACATAAGAAAACGAAAACTACCTAAAAACTAAATGCATAATTATTATGTTTATTATTATTACGTTAACATATAAATGTCATCTCAGAGATGTTTCAAAACAAGCAACCAACCAACCAACAAACAAACAAACAACAAAAATGTAATAAAAAGTAATTATAAAAAGAAGAATATTGCAATTTTACTTTAGAAAAGAATAACAAATGTTTTTGTGTTGTGCTTTTATTATTACATAATTTACTTGCTTTTTATTATTGTTATTGTATAATTCAATGCATAATTTATGTTTTTAATATTGCTGTCAAGTGGGTTTTTTGTTGCCTCGTTTAGGACATGTTAAAGTTTTGCGTAAAATCGTATTCAATTGTTGGTATAACGGTCTGCACAAATTTTAGAAATATTATCAAATATAAATGCACGCCCAGCTGGCCGCCGCCCTCCTCAACCGTCTGGATGATCTTCTTCATAATATCAGCATGGCGGCAAGGATGCACCGAGGCCATGTTGGGGCCCGGCAAATGCGGATGCGATTCCATGGTAACAGTCTTTTTCGCGTGATCCTGCGAGACATCCTCGTACATTTGCTCCACGGTGAGCGGCTTTCGCTGCTCATCGTAGCCGACCACCCAAAGCCGCGGCGTCTGGTAGTATTTATCGTATGTGATGTGTAGATCGTAGGTGCGCGTGTGCAGCACGGAGTCGCCTCCAGTGGCCGCCTCGCCAGCACCAGCAGCGGCAGCGGCACCTGCTACTCCTGATTCTGCTGCTGTGCCGCTGGGCGACGTGTCTGGCTCCAGCTTGCGCGTGGTGGTGGCCACAGCGGGATCAACTAGCTCCAGCATGCCACTCTCCTCAAATGCATCCATGTCAATGGCCTCGTCATCGTCCTCGTCTTCCTCCTCATTAGCTGCTGCTGCTGCCGGCGACGACTTGTCGCTGTCGGGCGTGTGCATTTCGTCCTAAGAACATAGAAAATGTTATTAACTGAAGTTTGTTAGCGCCTGTTCAGACAGTCTAATATTTGTGTGCAATAATGAGCCATACTTTTAGAAGTTATCGATTGAAAGGTGATTAATGGCCGTTTGTTTCTGACTTGAACTTGAACTTGACCCTGTTTGCAGTCTTAAGTTTGACAGTTGTCATGAAAATATTGCACGTAAATCTTAGATAGTCTGAACAGTCTTTAAGTATATGCATGTATACAAACCTTGCTCTCATCTAGCGTCAGTTCGCATATTTTCTCATCGAGCTGGTTGGTGCCGTCATCGTTTAATTGATGTGTCTCCACCCAGCCACCATCGCCGGACTCCTCCTCCACCAGCGTCTCCTCGCCAACATACTCCATCTGTTTGCAACGTCGATAGCATGGCACATTGCGTGTTATCAGGAATTGCTTATCTGTGAGTGTTCAGTTAGCTTGTTTAATGTGACGCGCTAATTGTAAATTACATATTTACCCTTTGGCAAGTATGGCTTTGTTTTGCTCTCATCGCCCGCCGCCCACTGCCAGGTTGGGCAATGGTGCACCAAATGATCGCCAGCTGCCACAAATTCCTCGGGCGTTAAGACGCCAGTTTCCCGAAACTTCGACTCCTAATAAAGATGACAACAAAGAAAGTCGTTTTAATTGCTTCCAGTGCCCGTCTAACGGGCGCCCAGGCGACAGCGCCCCAAATAGTGATGAGCACTTTAGTGAAAAGTCACGAGTCGCAGAAATCACAAACAAACGCGGGCTAATTAAATGTTGTGATGAGCACTTAAGTAAAAAGTGAAAAGCACTTTGTTGATTTATGACAAACGTTTGCTTTTAATAAAGACACTATGACACGTTCATCTTGATAAGTCGCTGAAATTAAATAAATGTTGTGCTTGTACACAAGTACTATATATACATCGTTTATTTAGCTTTTAAGCAGAAATAATATTGTTCAGTTAACTCAAATGAAGTCTAATGTTAAGCTCATATTATTATTTTATGCATTTATTTTCGTATGTTTTCAAAGAGCGTTGATAACAAATTTAATCATTTACAAAAGTCTTTGGGTTTGCTTGCAATTCCAGTCACTGTGACTCCAATCACGCTCATCTCCAGCCCAAATCCTAGACCCAAGCTGAGTACTTGCCTTGAGCACTGGCGTCAAATATTCGGCCACATTTAGCGCTGTGCCCTTAACCGTGTTTAGTACGCTTTGCATTGTTGACTATTTGAGTATTTGCTTTGTTCTAATGCTAAACGCAAATGCGTTGTATCTATGACACTTTTAATTGAATTGCACACTCGCCACTTTCTTTTGGGTTTTGCTTTGTGTGTACGCTGTGCAACACTGCAATGCACACCCAACAGCTGATGACAGTGTTGTGGATTGCATACATTTTGAATGATTATCGATAATTGCTTCCATAGAGATGCCCCATACCGTGATATTGTTGTCACATTGACAACCGGTATTATATGATATATTTGATATGCACAAGGATATTTCTTCATAATCAAAAAAATAAAATCAGTGAAAAATTGTTTACGAAAAATCTAATACTTCACTGAAATGCTGATAACTCCGGTCTTTCGCATTATTATATTAAAAAGTAGCAAAAATTCATCAAGGAGAACAGTTTTTATTTCCTTGCAGAGGGTTACACAGTACGTGGATGTTCTACGTGTTCAGTTACACGTTCAAAGCGTCATCAACAAGCTCGAATTGATCGTTGTATTAATAAGGAAAAATTTGAGCTTATTGAGAAGCGAATGCTTAAACTTGACACGAACAGCCGTTTGTGATTTGAATTTGAGTTGCAAAATATGTGTCGTTAAAAAGAAATCACTTAACGAAAAATGTTAGGAATTAGTTAATCGATTTTGTGTCTGCGAGAACTGTGAATAACATAACGATAGCCAGTTGTAATCGATAACAATTGTTGGCGCAAATTGCAAACAAACCGTTGCTAGGGAAAAAATATATCCAAAACAAAGAAGCAGACAATAAATTATAGCTTAATTTTGTCGCTGCCCGTGCAAGTATTATCTTAACCAAATTTAATACAATGGCTACTGCATTGGCACCTAATTGGCTGCATGTGGATATTGGAGATGAAATTCCTCAGTTGCTTTCAACACTGTCAAGTTGCATGACGCTCAGCGACGTGCAGTGTGATGGTTACGTGCGGCTGCTGGTGGCAGACATTTCGTTAGAGGATGATGAGGAGCCCAGCGCAAAGCTGAAAGTGTTTCGTGGACTAAAGCTGAAGCAAGAGCAAACACTGCCAGGCATTCCAACTGCCATTGAGAGCCTCTACATAGACGAAACAGAGCCCAAAACGCCGGGTGTGTATGTTCAAGCAATTCCTTAACGACATACCATGAAACCCTTTTCTTCTTCAACCCATAGTGATTGCCGTAGCCATTGCGGGCTCAGTTCTTTTCTACCGGCACTTGAAGCCCTACTTTAAATATACCATTCCCGCCTTGGATGCCGAAGAACTGGAATTAGAGGTGTGGCGCAAGCTGCCCGTTATGCGACCAGAAACCCATGAAGGGCTGCTGCAGTTGCTGAAAGATGTTGACCATGCCAAACTGTCGCGTAAAACGCAACGATTATTGCAGCTGCCCGACGAGGAGCGTGCCGTAAGCTGACCTTTCAATCAGTCTTATAGTTTTAAGTTCATCTGGCGGTTCCCTTTCAGTCATTTATCAACACCCACAAGGATTCGCCCGTGGGCCGCGTTGGCAATATTGTGGCCATGTGTTGTCTGAAACGTGTTTCTAGCCATGCCTATCCACCCTCGCACTTAGTGCTGGCCACAGACACTGGACGCATATTCGTACTGGAACCGCAGGGCTTTAATTTGGTGTACCAGGCCAGGACGTGTAGCTATGAAACGGCTGTGCCGAGCATGATTTCAGTGCATGGCACCTACGAGACCGACTTTTGCATTGTGGTGGGCACGCGGAATGGCGGCGTCTACCTGTTGCGCAAGTCGACCACCGAGGGACAGGAGATCTTAAAGCTGACCACACCATTGACGGGTCTACTGTTGCTGCCTGTTGATCAGACAATCATTATTACCACCATGGAGCAGCGGTATCTGTGCTACTCCAAGCGCGGCAAGCTACTCTATCAGGTGCAACTGGAGGCGCAGCCCGTATGCATTTTGCCGCTGACGCTCACACATCTGGGAATCACACTGGTGGCCGTGGCACTTCAAGGTGGCACCGTCAAATTCTTTTTACAGCGTTATCTGGTCGATGAGTTTGTGGTGCCGCAAACCGTTGCTGCTATGCTATACGGCCGCATGGGTATGGAGGATCATGTGCTGACGCTGATCACCCAAACAGGCGATATGATTATAAAGATTTTGCGACGTGTCTCAAGCTTTGAGCCCAGCAGTGATGCTCTGGCATTGGCCAGCAAAGGTGCAAAGACTGCACACAAGATTGTGGATGCCTCTATACTGGACAAGCCCAAGAAGAGCTCCATTTTCGTGGAGCAGGCGGCGCGCGAAAAGCAACAGGCCAAGGGTATGTTGTGTGTTCATTCTGACCGCTTTTGACTGTCTGTTTTGCAGCCAGCTATGGCAGCTTTCAGGTGGAGTTGTGGCGACTGCGCCACACCGCAGCGCGTGCCACTATTGATGCCATTAACTCATCGGAGAGCACCATTTCGGGTGACCTGACGCATGCGCCCGTCAAGCTCTCAGCAGAGGTCTGCGGCGGCGGACCCGCCTTTCGGCTCTACCTCACTGTGCAGAATCTGTCTACGTTCAAGATGGCCTCGAATTTAGTGGTGCTGCTGCACGCAGATCGTCGGCACTACACCATACAGCAGTCCATGGCAAGACTACCCAGCGTTTTGCCCGGCGTACCGCTGCGCGTGGACTTTGAAGTGGTGGCAGTGTTGGATGCAGTGGACAAACTGCCACCAGCCAGTCTCACGCCAGACAATTCCCAGATACGCGTCATGTTGTTGAAGGCTGGCCAGGCCAAGCCACTCATTGCTGCCGCAGTGGCAATGCCACAGTCGGAGGCCGCCTTCTAAAAGGTTTTCGACATGAAAATAGCTACATTTTGTTGTTTTGGGTGAGGTTCAATATTTATTTTGAATATATAAGTTAGGTTCTAACTCTGCTGCTGTTCCCCTCTTAGGCGTATTTTGGCGCATACTTCTCATACACCTTCACATAAGCCTCCTTGGCGGCATCCTTGGACAAACCCTTGTGCGAGCTCCACGCCTCATACATGGCCTTCTTCTTCAGATCCAACAATCCGGGCTTATCGATGTTGACATCGCCAACGGTGGCCTGCTTAAAGAGGCCGTAGAACTCGAGGAACTCAGAGTCGGTGGGCTTCTTGGAGAAGTTCTTGGCAAGTTCGGAAGCTTGTTCAAAGTTGACCATGTTGCTCGGCTAGTGTAGTATACTGAGTGTCGTTCTATTTTATCCAACTAACTTCTATTTATAGTAGACCAATTTTAGGCCTTATGCAATTTAATTAATTTAAATTTTAAGGCCAGCTGCACACCAAGCTTGCAGACAGTTGATAATGGAAGTTTCTTAATTCTTAATTAATATTCTGGAAAGCTACCATACCAGATAAGAGCCGTTACTATTGCTATGATCAGCGATAATGTCAACTGTGAATCATTCAACCTTTAAGCGAAAGGTGCTTTACTGCAGTGACGTGGCTGTGAAATGCGCCTGGCGACCAGTCATTAGTTTAATCATACAGGTATCATATAGCTATATACATATATATATATATGTATTCATTCTGTCAGGATTGCAATGCTATTTTTCGATTATGATTTGGGCGAGGAACAGTCATAAAATATTCATGTTAATCTTATCATTTAAGTGCATAGGGTGCTTATTCATATCTCGACAATGGTATATACTCGTATGATAGGGTGTATTTATATAGCCAATTTTTTTTCTATATTTTTTGACAAACTGCAAGTGAAGATTTCCCAAAGTTTGATAAGCAAAACTCATATGAGTTCAATAGAATATTTATTTCTCCTATTACCCAGTGCCCCCCTTACTGCAGAAGCCGCCTAATCACCAAAAGCCAATCATTTAGAATGATGTATGTGTTTAGAGTGTGTTGGGGTTTATCGGGAATGGGAGTGGGAATGGCAACTACACATAGTGAGTCTCCTGCATGATAAGATTAACCAAAAACAACCGCGGGCTATGTTTGGCCTATTATATATAACTATGCGATGGTACGAGCCACCACAATTTGTTTTCGTTAGCCAAACATAACAAACCACCAAAACACCAACATGTTGACCGTAAGTAGAAAGATTACCTAGACTTATAACTAGGATATCGGGAGACTAACTTTGTTTCGAACTTGTTTCCTGTTCGCTGCAGTTTGAGGAAATCGTTGAGAAGGCAAAGAACTTCAGCAAGACCGTCACCAAGGAGGATTTCCTGGAATTCTACGGCTACTACAAGCAGGCCACCGTTGGTGACTGCAACATTGATGAGCCCGAGGATGAGGAGAAGAAGGCGCGCTACAATGCCTGGAAGAGCAAGGCTGGCCTCACTGCCGAGGATGCCAAGAACCACTACATTGAGGTGTACAAGAAGTACGCCGCCAAATACCAGTAAACTGTGCATTTAGAGATATTTTGCAGTAGCCGATTTATGTGTACTTGTCACACCAATATTAATGTCGCAATTGCCGTTGTTGAAAATGTATTTATTGTATTTTTATATTGAACTTAATAAACCCGTAAGAACTTAAAAATAATGGTTTCATTTGTTTTAAACTTACCAATTTATCGATTTTTGCCATAATCCTAAAATTTTATGTTTTATGGGAGGCTTTTTCTTTTATTTTTTATATATGGCGTTTTATTACGAGAGCGTTTCATTATAATAGTATAATTTAACAAGAAATGACGGCTATCTTCAGAGTGCTGAAGCTATATACCCTAGCAGGAATTAATTTTTATATTTATTTATTTATATTTAAATATTATTTGAAATATAATAATAACATAATGTAATATTTGCATAAACAAAAAATTTGATATAGCGAAATAGTGACCCGATTTTGATAAAATTTGGTCAGATTGCATTTTTCACCCGATCGTTCCTATGGCAGCTATATGATATAGTGACCCGATTTTGATAAAACTTGGTCAGATTGTAGAAACTCTTTAAAGACTCGGTTTGGATGAGTTTGGTGAGGATATCTTTATAAACAACAAAGTTTTTCATACAAAACAGTTTTATAATGTTGATCGCCCTCCTCTGCGATTCTCAAGAATTCAAGGGAGTCCACGACAATTTGTCATTTTGGAAGTATACTTTGTGAATAGCAATAGCTTAAGCTGGTAGCACCCACGGTACCGGTTACTTGGTCTCGAACGCCGTACCTATCGGTCACCGCCTATGACATGCCCATGTTAAAGTAATCGCTAAAACGCATTGCTGGTGGCTTGCCTGGTGACCGGTGGTATACACTGAGGACCGGTTCTGTGGGTACCCACGTAGCCGCTACCCCGAACCACTGGGTTATTTTGGAGGTCCACTTTAGTGTGTGTGTGAGAGAGAGAGAGTGTTAGAAAGAAAGAGAGAGAGAGATTAAGAGAGAGAAAGAAAGAGAGAGAGAGAGAGAGAGAGAGAGTAAGAGGAAAAAAAGGGAGAGAGAGAAAGAGACAGTATTCAATACAAAAACATAGTTGTCGACCGATCATTCCAATGGCAGCTATATGTTATAGTGGTCCGATCCGACCAGTTCCGACATATGTACTGCCTACAGCAAAAAGAAGGGTCTGTGCCAAGTTTCATCTCGATAGCTTTAAGGCTGAGAGACTCGTTTGCACAGAAACAGACGGACAGACGGACATCGCTATATCGACTCGGCTTTTCATGCTGATTCAGAATATATATACTTTGTTAGGTCGGAGACGTCTCCTTCAGTCCATTACACTTTTCGAGACAATATTATAATACCCTCTGCTGGGGTATAAAAACACAAATAGGACTGGCATTGACGGTGAAAATATATCTAATTATTATAATGGTCCGATTTTACCAACTTTACAATCGGATAGTTCTAATAATTAGATATATTTTCACCGTCAAAGCCAGCCCTATTTGTGTTTTTAAATTATATTATAATGAAACGCTCTTATTGACGTTTTTCGAATCCCTTGTTATAAATAGTTCTGCCCTTTGGTTCACGGTAAGATAACCCTGAAAGTATACCTTGTCTAAGTGAACAGAAATACCTTTACCGTAGCTTTTTAAATATCTTATCATACCTCAGGTGAAAGCTTTTATACCCTATAGTATACTTATACAAAGAGTCTGTAAATGAGACTTATTTACGGACAACGAAAAACGGTCAATTGTTATTTGCGAGCTCTGCCCTATACTTTAGAAGTTAAATTATTAATTATGATTTCATGCCGTTTATAGTAGACATGTCTATTTGAGTATTTTATATGGTATATAGATATTATATACTGCTACTATTTGGTTATACGGTTAAGTGTGAACTGAATTGCATATTTAGCGTTTGCTTCTTATGTGCAAACTTGTTATTTTACAATCTCTACAATTAAAACGAGTTTTTTGAGTTTAGCATAATCAACTAATTGTTAGCTAAGTTCGTTTAATATAGTATAGGTCAGCTGAAAACATCAACTGGTACAATATTAAATACTCTAAGATTCTTTTCCAAGACTGTTACAAATCAGGAAACACCCGAGCACTATAATGATGAAACTTTCTTAAAGGTCAGTAATCTGAGTTAATAGAATGAATAACGTGCTGGGGGACACGTCAGTCAGCTTCAACTTTCTCAAGACGTGTCCTTATGTAATCCAGGGCCATTAAACAGTAATCTACAAGTACTCAGCTGATAAGTGCAACTTCTGGATTAGTCGATCGGTGGAAGTAGTGACTCGACTCCACTTGCTCACAATCAAAAGATCATATCATATCTTCAGCTGCAGTTGAGATTAGGAGAGATTCGCACTTCGCACCTGGGCAATAATTTCTGTAGCTACAACGATCAATTCCGAATCTGAGTCGGTATCAGCCCCTGCCATCCATCATTACTGCTCAGAGCCGTCTGGGCCGTGAGCAATCCGAGAGAGAGCGAGATTGGGAGAACATTGCAAAGCTCGCGAAATGCGACTGTTGACGCTCCCAGTTCGAGAGCTTCGGCACGCACGATCGTGACTCGCGAAAAGACTTAAATTGAAAGCGCAATCGAGACTCGGATTCAGACAGTGTCGAGTTCTGTGACCGCCCGGACAGCAAACCCAGCGTAAGTGCTTCAGTCCAAGCTGAGTAAATGGCAAATGGAACTCAACAAGTGAATAAGTGTTTGCCGCATTATCTATAAATATGTAAAGAAACAAACTCTTATTTGTACAAGCATGTGACAAATATAAAAATCAAAATTAAAAGCTCATTCAGATAAGGGCTAAGTGTGTTAGGCCATGCTATTTTGGCCAACAGACCGAAAAGGTTCTTCCGTATGTCTGGCACGTACACGGCCCACGCCCAATGCCATTTCTGGCGGGATACGCAAATCTGATCCAATTCGTACGCCACGCCACGCAAACTGTTAGATACATTTGTATCTTTTGGCTGCCGCATACGTTCGAGCATAATTTTCATTAATGAATTTCTATTTTTATTGTGTTGTCGCGCGAGCTACGGAAGCTGCCGCCGCTGCGTCTCTTGTTCGGTGAAAGTTGGGCTCAATAGCTTCTCCAAAACGGTCCGACCCCAAGAGTTCTCAAAATCATCCGACCAAAGTGCCAAAGTTCAACTGGCCCGGACCAATTAACTAGCTTTTCTCTAGTTATCTATTGTAGTAGGGGAACAGGTTTCACGATGGCTATCTGAGAACTGCACACGTTCTTTTCAAGATCATTCACAGCATTCACAAATCATGTTGCGTCACTTAACTACATACAAAATCTACAACCTTCTTACTTGCAGATACAAATCTAAATCAACATGTCCCTAACTGAGGTAAGTGACAGCTTAACTACCGATTGATTTGTGATAGTCCAATACAACAAAACTACCCGTATCAGTTGTGGATAGTGATAAGCTTAAGAAGCTTATCAGCAGCCTGTCGATTGCCGAGCTAAACTGTTAATCTATTAATCTTTTTCATAATATGCTTACAGCAATTCAATGCCGCCGCCGAGAAGGTGAAGTCTCTGACCAAGCGCCCCAGCGATGATGAGTTCCTCGAGCTCTACGCTCTCTTCAAGCAGGCCACCGTTGGCGACAACGAAACCGCCAAGCCTGGTCTGTTGGATCTGAAGGGCAAGGCCAAGTGGGAGGCATGGACCAAGCAGAAGGGCAAGGCCACCGAAGCTGCCCAGAAGGAGTACATCGCCTATGTAGAGGTTCTGGTCGGCAAATATGCCTAAGCCAACTTCTCAATCAAGCACCACAGCTCACATCCAAAACCATAGTAAATTGATTTTAAACAACACAGAGAGAGACTAAAGCTATTTATATAGTAGTAGGCAATACGGAAAAGATCTTTATAATGCGTAATAAACGTTGATTGTAAACTTTTATAAACGACCGTCTACCCAATGCTCAATGTGCGCTGCACTCACTCTTCTGGGTTTCCATGTTTCTGGGATCAGTTGTTCACCTTTACTCGAACGAATATCGCAAACATTGCGTATTATTCGGCCTGAATCTGAACTTGTTTGAATTTGAGTACGTGGCGCAAGCTATTTGCAAGGCAAATAACAGTCCACTCACTCAGATCTGGGCTGGGCTGGGCTGGGTACCGGCCCCTGGTAATTCAACCGAGTCTTCGAATGCAATTGCCCCTTGTGTGCTGCGTTCTTTGGACGCTCCTCCGTCCATTAGCGGCTAACTGTTAATGGAGTCGTCTCAACAGTGCTCAAGTTCAATGTCGAGCGGAACAAGAAATCAGCACAGCTGTTTGCTTTGCCTCTCGGTTTGACCTTGAGCATTCAGCTCAGCTCCAGTTAAGTGCAGTTGGTCAATGTCCAAAAGCGCATCTCGCTATTATGTAAGGCGTATCTTCTGCTTCCTCTATTTGTGCTAACAGACTTAGAGCTAAAATACATAAGGAACAAGTAAGAATGCTCTAATCGAGTATACCCGACTACAAGACACCCCAGGTCTATAATTTCTAAACACATCTTCGTACCGTCCGATCATATAGTCATTTATTTCAAGATACAATTTTAATTAATTGATCGCCAATCTTCCTACTTTCAAAACTATACTCGAAATCCATGCAAATTGTATTTTTGGACATGTTTATTTGGTTGTGTAAAAGAACTACATGCAAAGAATGCAGTACTCGAGAGTGTTTGACTAGCAGCTACCCTGTATTCTGCTTTTAGGTTTACATGTTCTATCTATATACATACATAGACTAGCCATCTATCTCAGAAAGCCCTGGTTCGGCCATATCCTTTCAAATTCGTCAAGGACTCATTGCTTTAGAATCAAAAGGACTGACTTTCTCGATTGGCATTTAAGGATTTCCATGATTTCACCGAAAAAAATCACTTCAATTTTTTGCAAGGGGGTGGCTCACAAAATGGCTCAAAAATCACAAAATCGCCTGTAACTCGGTCATTTCAAGGACGATTTTGATATCCTTTGGCCAAAAGATAGAGCACTTCATCCCAAATCCGAATATAATCAACAAAGGACTAAGGTCCTTATGGAAGCTGAGAAATAAGGACTTTTCTGTATAGAAAAAACAGGCGATATCTCGGCCGTATCTTTGCGTATCCTGACGAGTCCTGTGTCAGCCAACTTGGCATAATCAGGGCTACTAACTGGCCAAAGGACATTAAATTCGTCCTTGTAGTTCGCAAGATATCGAGGATTTTGTATTTTGGGCACGATTCCTTTCGCCCTCGGATTAAAAATTTCCAAGTCGGTGGTCCTTAGATGACCCCATAATCCTTGAATGCCAATCGATAGAGTAGGTCCTTACGATCCTAACGCACAAGGTCGTTTTAAAATCTGCTAGGATATGGCTGAATGGGAGCTACTAGAAAACCGTTCCATAAGTGTGTGCAGAAATTCAAAATACTTGTTACATACTTTTGGGCTGCTGATCTTAAGCCACAAAGTCTTGCGGCATCCTTTTAGCAATAGCTCAGCCAAATCCTTAAGGATTTCGAAAATCCATACATTTTTGTACTCGTAGGAATCAGGACTATCGATTGGCATTTAAGAAATTTTAGGACCTCTCCGAAAAAAACACTTCACTTTTTTGCAAGGGGGGAGGTCAGAAAAATTGATCAAAAAGCACAAGATCGCCTATAACTCGGTCATTTCAAGGACGATTTTGATGTCCTTTGGCCAAAAGATAGAGCACTTCATCCCAAATCCGAATATAATCAACACAGGACTAAGATCCTTAAAGGAGCTGAGAAATAAGGACTTTTGTCTATACAGAAAATTTGCGATTTCTCGCCCGTATCCTTGCGTATCCTGACGAGTCCTGTGCCAGACAACTTGACATTATCAGGGCTACCAACTGGCCAAAGGACATTAAATTCGTCCTTGTAGTTCCCAAGATATCGAGGATCTTGTATTTTGGGCACGATTCTTTTCGCCCTCGGACTGAAAATTACCAAGTCGATGGTCCTTAGATGACCCCATAATCCTTGAATGCCAATCGATAGAGTAGGTCCTTACGATCCTAACGCACAAGGTCCTTTTAAAATCTGCAAGGATACGGCTAAATGGGAGCTAGTAGAAAAGAGTTCCATTTGTGCAGAAATTCAAAATGTTTTTTGCATACTTTTGCGGCATATTTATAGCTATAGCTCGGCCAAATCCTTAAGGATTTTGAAAACCCATACATTTCTGTACTCTTAGGAATCAGGACTTCCGATTGGCATTCAAGAATTTTCAGGACCTCTCCGAAAAAAACACTTCACTTTCTTGCAAGGGGGTAGGTCAGAAAAATTGACCGAAAGTCACAAAATCTCTTATAACACGGTCATTCCAAGGACGATTTTGATGTCCTTTGGCCAAAAGATAGAGCACTTTATCCCAAATCCGAATATAATCAACAAAGGACGAATATCCTTAAGGGAGCTGAGAAATAAGGACTTTTGTGTATAGAGAAAACAGGCGATATCTCGGCCGTATCTTTGCGTATCCTGACGAGTCCTGTGTCAGACAACTTGGCATAATCAGGGCTACCAACTGGCCAAAGGACATTAAATTCGTCCTTGTAGTTCCCAAGATATCGAGGATCTTGTATTTTGGGCACGATTCTTTTAGCCCTCGGACTGAAAATTACCAAGTCGATAGTCCTTAGATGACCCCATAATCCTTGAATGCCAATCGATAGAGTAGGTCCTTACGATCCTAACGCACAAGGTCCTTTGAAAATCTGCAAGGATATGGCTGAATGGGAGCTACTAGAAAACCGTTCCATATGTGTGTGCAGAAATTCAAAATTCTTGTTGCATACTTTTGGGCTACTAGCTTTAAATTAGAAAATCTTGGTGCATAGTTTTAGCTGTCGTTGCCAAGTTCAACTTTCCAATTTGTGAGCCGAAAATTGCAAAATATGCCAGATCGGCGGTAAATATAGTGATTAATAAATATAACAGCCAATCGACTGTTATTCAACTATGTAAATAAAAGTAGTATGTAGTTCTCTGGGTGGAAATAAGACACATTTAAATTTTGTTTTTTATATATATACAATATTTATTTAACAGTTTATAATTCAGCAACCCTTAATACTAAATTTTTACATTTTGCTGTTACTCAAAGCTAACTTATAATGTAGTGTAAACACATTTGAAAAGTTTAGTTTTATTTTTATATACATAATAGCTTAAACCCGCGGCGTTGCTCGCATTTCCTAACTATATCTAATTAAATTTAATTAAATCTTAATTTTTATAAATATTTGTTATTTATAGCTGGAAATACGCCTTGCCCGCGAAATATTTAAATAAAAGTAAATCAACCGTAGGAAATACACAAAAATAGAGTATCACAAAATTCCCTTCCGTGGAAACCAAATAGTTCAGTCAAACGCCTAATGATTTGTTGTGTAGGGCTGTAACAATGACTTTAAAGCCGATCTAACTAAACAAATAATCTCACTCATTTGACTTTGACTCCCATTTCTCGCCCGGGGCGAGGGGTGGGCGTAGTCCTTTAAAATATTTTTGATGAAGTTAGAAGAATAATGCATAATAACAGCGCAATCCTACATTTATCGCATTCTGTTTGCGTAAGTCAGCAAAAATTCAAAAGTCTCAAATTTGGCGGCAAACAAACAGGTTGGTCCTAACAAATATCGACCCACCACCACAGTTATGGAACTTCGATCAACAATCGATAACGCGAATGCAGCTGCTCCGATTTAATACTACATAATAATAATAATGTCCTTGTGTAGTAAATCAGCCCAGCAACATTCGCATTATATTAACTACAAAGGTACATAACTAATTAATAAACTTAAATGATTTAAATTAACCAAATCGTAGTACTATAACAATAATAATTGACTCCAGCAGCAGCGCGCCAACTACCGTAGATCGATAGCAAAGCATAGGCAGAGTCTGAGAGACATAAGCAATATGGCGATTTCAGTCGCACTTATAAGAATTAAAGTCGAGAGATCGATTCAAGAGAGAGATTTCTGATCTCTTTTGCACTTTTACGTTGTTATGTAGCAGCAATACAATACAATTTTCTTATACTTTCCGATGTATATTTAACTATTTTTTTCGGGAGTTCCACCTTCTAGCTTCTACCGTTTGGGCTGCCCAAATGTCACCAATCAGTCAAATTGAACTCTTTTATATATATAGATAGAGATGTTTAATGTCCAATTAAAACCACTGGAACTTGCACACCACATATATCCTTCGACTTTGCCTCCAACAACGGGCACGAATCCAGTTTACTGGTAAGGCTCGACCGTTGGAATATGTGCGAGTCATTCCAACGACCCGGGGAACCGATATTCACAAACATGAATATGTGACTAAACATTTAAATTGAATTAGAAAAAATATCTATTATAAATATTTAAAAAACAAAATCTTATTTACTAACTTACCGGAAATCTACCAGAGCAAGGAGTACAACCGAGTACCATCCTTTGGTATTATAGTGGTTGATTACTTCTGATTTTGATGGCTTTATTTCAATATGACATCCATCTAAACAAAACGAATTCGAAATATTAGAAAACATTACAATTTAAGTGTTGTGCTTTAACTTTTAGCCCCAAGACACTGAGGAAACCCGATAGCTTCAAAGCCCTGCACACACTCGTCGATCTTAGACTCGGTCAGGAAGTTTGGCGTCATGTACTCTTCCGCAGCAACAACAGCCGCTTTCTTATTAAAATCCATTTTTATTACAATTTAGACAATTTTCGTCGCAGCTGATGCCGAAGGGTAGAATTGATGGTGGATGGTAGATGGTGGCAGTGTGAATCGGTGTTACACCATCCACCATCTTCCCATTCGTTCCTCGATGAAGTATGGGAGTATGGGAATGTTTAACAGACTTTTATTAATATTGACCCTAAAAGTATGCTGCAATTTTTTAATAGAGCGACCTCTTTCGATTTAGTGACATTTTTGAGCGGTATAATTGAAAATGAAAAATGTAATAAATGAAAAACTAAAAATTAGCTGCCAGAATTTAAATTTTTGTCAAAATCTAATATCTGTTTGCCTGACGTTTAATTTTTTTTTGGGCCAATGCGATTAAACAGCATCTAATTGATATTTTCATATCCTATTTTGAATAAACATTAGTACTCTAACAAATGTCGTTATTTTCAAAAATGAGCGATGGCAACATTTTGAATGCTGCTGGCAACGCACTGCTGCTGCGCCGGCTGCTCAACAGGTGAGCACAGGTGAGAGCACAAAGCGGGCAGGCGAAAAAGAACAACAATGCGCGCTGCGCTTTTTGTTTATGAATGAAAAGCGCAAAGGCAAAATAGTGATAAATGTGTGTGCATGAGCAAAAACGAGCAGCCACAAGAACAACAAAGCGAGTAGACACACCAACAAGTTGTCTGCGGCTGCCAGATCGAGATCGCCAGCCAAGTGAGAGAAAGAGAGGGAGAGAGATAAAGAGCGCGAGCCTTGAGAGTGGCAGGGTGAGCGAGAGTGGGAGCGATAGCGAAGGAGAGCGCGTCGGCTAGGCCAGGCCAGCAGCAGCAGGCAGCATTTGAGCTCTGTGCAACTGGGAACGGGCAGCAGCAGTTCAGTCAACGTTTTGGCCTAAACGCGTTTGCTTGGACTTGGCCAGCGCGCATGAGCCGTCGGTTAGTCAGTCTGTGCCGATTACCCTCTCTCTCTTTTGTTGAGTGTGTGTGCGTGTGTGTGTGTGTGTGTGTGCGTGCGTGTGTGTGTTAACAAAATGTGATTAGCAAAAATACAAAAGAAGCAAAGAAGGCAAAAGCGAAATAAAAGCATTGTGGCAAAAAGAACAGACAGCGCAGAAACTGTGTTATAAATAAATAACAAATGAAACAAATATAAGAAAACAATACGAATTATTTTTGCATAAGTACGTATACAAATAAATATAAAAACAATATAACGCGCTGCCGCTGCAACAATAATAAAGTTAATGGCAATGCTGACTTTTGTGCTTTATCGACAGCAGCAGCAGCAGCAGCAATAAAATTCATATTGAACTACACCCAAAAAGCCAACGGCAACAGCAACGGCAACGGCGGCTGTGCGGCTGACTTGGCCGACAGCTCACCAACAACCACAACACCAACAACAACAACAACAACCACAACAACAACAATAGCAGACAAAGTCGTCGTCTACCTTTTTCGTGCCTTTTCAAGTGTTGTTTTTTATATTGTTGCCCCCATCGCTTAGCAGAGCATAGAGAGCGAGCAGAGCAAGAGAGCGAGAGAGCGAGAGAGCATATCTGGTTGGGCGCAGTGTTTAATCTCGACTTTGACCAGTTCCAGTTCCAGTTCCCTGATATGACCAGCTGTGTCTGGGCTCAGCCTGCAATAAAAACACCCATAGCACTACAGAAGTAGTATGCAATCTTGGTAAGTCCAATGTTTACCGTTAAGGCCAACCCTATATCGTCTGCTACAGGTCTGTTTCCATTTCAAAACACTTACAACTCCGCATCGTTTTCCGTTTCGCTGTCCCAATAGATTCCATTTCTAACCAAATCGTTTTGCGGAATACAGAACATCTAACTATTGTGATTCCGCTTGATTTCATTGGAATCGGAACTGGTAAAAGGCCTCATAGTCTACCTGTGCGATGCTAATTAAAAAAACGCTTTGTAAATGTGTTAAAGTGTTTTAGGATTTCATCATCTCGATTTGTGTTTTTATTCTTATTCTTATTCTTATTCTTATTTATTTTATTTTATTAATTCCTTTTGTGTAATTGCTGTGATTTTTGCTGTTTCGCTAATTCGCAGCATTTTATTTGCGGCTCTTTTCATTAATAAGTTTCACGCGCCGCTCACTTTTCAACAAGTTACCCCCATACGTCCTTCCCTAAGACCCATAGTCCCCAAAACCCCCGCCAGCGGCTACCCTTGCCTTAGCCTGTGTCTGGCTCGGATTACCGTGTTGATGTTGTCTTTACTTATGTATAGCCGTGTTTATGTACTCGGAAATACAATAAGTTTGTAGGAGAAGAGACGCCAAAAGAGCCAGGGGATAACATAAATTCATTTTTCATTTAAATCTTTTTTTCTTTATTTTTTTTTTATTAATTTCTTCTTATTTGGGTTCTCACGCTGTGGCTTAATAAATTTGCCAAGCAATTTGAATGCGGAGCGGCTGATAAAGGTAAGCGACATGGATAATGCTCAGCATTCAAATTTAGAGATAGGTTAGATAAGATCTGTAGTGAAAGATACTTATAAATATATACCTGAGACATCTGCAACTTAGAAATCTTGTGGAGCATATCAAATTTAGAGATAGGATAGACAATATCTGTAGTGAAGGGTACTTATAAATATAAATATTGCTGAGACATCTACAACTTGGAAGTCTTATGTAACATATCAAATTTAGAGATGGGATAGACAAGATCTATAGTGAAAGGTATTTTTAAAAATAAATATAGCTGACACATCTACAACTTAGAAATCTTATGTAATATATCAAATTTAGAGATAGGATAGACAAGATCTGTAGTGAAAGCAACTTATAAATATATACAGACATCTAAAAGTTAAAAATCTTATGTAGCATATCAAAGATCTACAATCTTATGGCTTTAGTTATTTTCTAAATATCCTTCACATATCCAACTGCGAACTTTACAGCCTCAGCCTCATTTCAAACCCCCTCTGGTCTTCGATTATCAGTCTACAGAATCCATCATCCAAGGCATACTTTGAACGATCGAGACTAATATGCCTTTAAAAGAAGCTCAAACGATCTAATTTTAAACCCATCTGTAATATATTTTATTGTTGATATTGATAAAGAAGAATTTCGTTAAAATACTCCAAATACTCTTCATCAATTTTGTTTTTATTAGATTAATACAAGCGTCTCCTGATTAATTTATAATGCAAAATGTCTATGGTATATTTATATATATTTATTTTTACATCCAATTGTCAGGATTCCAGATAGAAAATAGAAAGGTCTTTGTATGTTGTATTTTATAAATGAATATATATTTAAATGAAATTATATCGTATGTTTAATCAAATGTAGAATAGTCTAACCAGAGCTCTAGAGTATAAACTCACGATCTGTCCAAACTTTAGATTATTATCTGAATCTACTTAACTGCCCTGACTCATAATAAAGGTCAAATCAAATGCTTAGGCTTAAAATAATTAAAATATGTTCAGATGAATTCTAGTCTATCTAATTTGGGATGCTTGAGCCAAGCTCCAAAGCAGCTAAAGGTTAAGCTCTGTAGATTCTGGAGTCTAGAACAATCCAAGACCATCTCCGGTATTTAAGCCGACAACGAGAGTCTCTGCAGATGCGTAGGGTACCCATAAACCAGAGGCTGGCAAAAAAGCCAGGCCAGAAACAAGTTTCGAACAGACATAACTGCAAAATACGAGTGTGTGCGTCTAACTAAGGCCAAGACTTAGACTAAGACTGAGACTAAAGCTGTGACTGTGACTAACGCTGTGACTCGAGACGTGTCTTTGGCCAATAGAGCCTGCCACTTGCAACTGGCAACTGGCAACTGGCAACTGGCAACGGGCAACTGGCACTCCCGACACTTGACGCTGGCTAAGGCCAGGTATTTGCAACAACAGCCGCTGCAAATAACTGTGGCAGGAATGCGCAAACAAGAACAAAACACTTGCCGTGCACGCAATGCGACTTGAAATCGGAAGAATCCGAATACTATATATGTATTTATCAGAATACTGCGACTGCAATTGCAGTAAGTATACGCCCCGTGCTCCGTTTGGTTTATTATGCCAGTTATATGAGATAGCGTCGCGGAAGTTGGCCAGGTTAGCTGATCGTATAACAGGCCAAAACCTTGCCACATGACTGGCCCTGTTTGTGCACTAGGGTTTCTCATCCCCCGCCACCACCACACCCGTCTCGCACTACGCTTATCTCCAGCTCGCATTGCATCATCATGCAAATTGAGTCATTTGACGCAAAATGAAAAACTTTGAAAATAGTTTTTTGGCCAAATCGATCGGGCTTTCCATAGCCAATACATATCCAATTGAGCCAAGAGTTATGGCCTGGATTCGGCGTGATTTGTTTTGTCTCCAAAACTTC
Organism: Hirtodrosophila histrioides; assembly: GCA_037075165.1. Taxonomy (NCBI): domain Eukaryota; kingdom Metazoa; phylum Arthropoda; class Insecta; order Diptera; family Drosophilidae; genus Hirtodrosophila; species Hirtodrosophila histrioides. Next base: position 3,107,793 of record JBAMCL010000189.1, on the reverse strand, counting down.
AAGCCAGAGACTTCAAAATCCGTTTCTGCCAGTCTTTGTATTTGTACTGGCTGACTGACTGGCTGGCTGGCTGACTGGCTGGCTGGCTGGCTCTGGCTGGCTTGTTGGCTGGCTGGTTGGCTGCTTGTGTATTAACCTGCCGCACCGGTTTCGGTTTATGTTTTAGCCAACGCCATCATCATCATCCATTACTTATACTTATACATACGTGTATTTCTATTTCTCTTTTAATTTTTCTCTCGCGCGCGCAAAGTTGTTGCTGTTGCTGTTGTTGTTGCTGTTGTTGCTGTTGCTGTTGTTGCAGCGACTTGTTGCTGCCTCTTTATTTATTTTTTAACCAGTTTCTTTCAACTGCAACCTGAGCGCGAATGAGCCATAAATAACAACAACAACACTAGCAAACGGCCCACAACCAAAGTGCTGCGGCTGTCCCGGTTTCCAGGAAGCAAATGTCCGTCCCGCCTGTCCCCCCGTCGTTGTCTGCGTCTGCAATTCGCGTGCAGAGCTCTTGGCTGACGGGCTGACGGCTTGACGGGCTGACGGCTTGACGGGCCGACTGGCCATGCCCAGGCCTCTATGGATTATGCAACTTTTGGTTTTTATTTAAAAATTTAATAATCCGCAGCGCGTTGGCGTCGCTTCCTTGATGGCCACAGCTAAAACCACAGCGCAGATAGAGACAGCGATAGCGCTTTAGACAGAGACAGAGACAGCAAGCAGCTTTTCAGCGCCCACAAAGCAAATTCCATTGGATGAGCCGCATTAAGTCTTAAGCCTTAATCCCCACACTGTGGAATTCTGCGCATCTAATCAAAATCTAACCACCCCTACCCCTACCCCTACCCCTACCCCTGCCCCCTTTGAGCCAAAGCGCATTCCACACTTGGCCAAGTATCATTTAGTTGCATATTCACGTTAAGTTGTCCGCTCATTTTAACTGTCGGACGTCGAGAGGTCTGCGATATCAGAGCAAACAATTGCCATGTGTTTATTTGCCGTACACCGTACACCGTACACTTTGGAGCTGTGAGAGGCCATTCGGGGAATCCCCACACGAAACGAACACGAAACAGAACACACAAATATTCAAAGCAAACGAATTTCATTACCTTCTGCGGAATTACTGCATGTGCAAATCTGCCGAATCAGTTGAATATACAAACCTATATACACTTGACTACACAGATATACTACGGGATAACCTTGACCAACAGCGGGAGAACACTCTAAGTGCAAGTTCTTTCAGAGAGATATATTCAGAAGATACTCAACTCAATATTAAGCAATCTGTTGCTATAACATATATATATATTTCGATTATATTAAATCGCTTTAAAGGTCAGTTACGAGGCCTGATAAACAAACGCATTTACCGATAAGAACTTATGGGCCTGGGCAGGTGTTTAATAAAAATTTACAGCCATAGCTTTAAAAAGGTTGGAAAGAACTTAGGGGGTTTTTTGTGTAATAAATTGTTTATATCATATTTTGGTTTTATCAAGTGCGACAAACTCTTTAAGCATTTCCTGCGAGACAGTGGTTCTTCTGGCCAAGAAGCCAGAATAAAGTTTGGCGACAAGTATTTAGTGGCCATAGAGTTGCTCTATTTATAAAACCCAGAGACCCAGACACTGGACTGAAAGGGAGCCTGGAGGGAGAGTACAGAGACAGCAAAAATTTAGTGAAGTGGTGAGGATGGAGCATTGAGGATGGGCGGGTTAGGGCCTTGGCTGCTGTTTAGACTAAGTAGTTTCCCCCCCTACTCTGCCACTGCCAGGCGATAAGATAAAGAGTTGCTACGAGCGGCGCCTGCACACTCTGGCACTGGGCCAAAAGCAAATATGGCAATGAAAATGCGTTGCAATCGAAAATACTGAAATAAATACAGTAACCAAAAACCAAGACTAATGTCCGAACTGCACTTCATTGCAGCTGCCCAAAGGAAATGATTGACTAGACAGGGAGAGCAGTCCACGACGAGATCGAGATGCACGAACTGTTTACAAAAGTGCTCGCCAAGCGAGATCTATCACGAGCGGGAGATTTGTTCTCGGTGCCCGATGCGGACATTGTCAATGACATAACGGAGGTGGTAAGTCTGGCTGTGCCTACTAAACCTTAGTTGGAACCATCCTAAACAAGTTCTTTTCACATCCTTAGCTCTCCGAAATCAATCCCATCATCTCACATGCGGACTACGTGAAGAACAACAATGATCAGAGCGTGGTGGAGATTTGTGTCACCCGGGTGCTCTCCTGCATCCGGGAGACACGCAGCGCGGAACGTTATTGCGCCGCTTTGGTGGATCTGCTGAAGACGTGCCTGCTGTGGAATCTTCAGCCGGTAGCTGCCACCAAGGAGGAGCCGCCACATGCCAAGATCGCCGCCGATATAATCTCTAGCATATTTTTAGTACGTTCTCATCAAACAACTTGCCCTGTGTAACATTCCCCATTAACCTCCTCTCCCAATCTTCCTTGCAGAACTATGATAAGAAAGAACTGATGAAAATAGCGCTGCCCATTGCCGTGCAGTTCCTGCCCAAGGGCAACAAGGAGCTGTCCCGCAACCTAGCCAGCTACCTGTCGCTGGCCGCCATTGACTATGCCTATCTGTTAATTGACATCATGGATCCCATCATGGACTCCATACTCAACGGCAACTATGGACTGTTGCGCGTGCTCTCACAGGTGTATGAGGTGTCGCCGGAGACGGTGACGCCGCATGCCCCGCTGCTCATTCCACTGCTGCCACAGTGCGATGCCCAGGAACGCATGGCCGTCTTCCAGCTCTATTTGCTCATTGTGCAGAAGTCGCCGGCGGTGCTGGAGTCCTGTGTACCACAGCTCTGTGGCTTCTTGCAGGACAGCGACACCTCCAACATCACCATGCAGATTCTGCACAAGCTGGCGCAGCATGCTCCTCATCTACTGGTTGATCACTTCGACCAGGTACGCCAGGCTGCCAAGACTAATCCCAGCACAATCACGCTGTGCGCCCAGATACTGACCACCTCCGGCATTGGCAGCAAGGAGACGGCACAGCAGGCACTGGACTTTGTGCTGGAGCATCTGCCCGCACAGGCGCTGCTGCAGCAGGAGGCAACTCGTCTCTGCTCCGCCTACCCCGTGCTCTTCACGGACAAAGTGCTCGCCTGTGTGCGGCAGAAGAATGCGGCGCTCAGTTCGCAGCACGATGTGGGTAATGCGGCGCCCCATAAGACCTCTGGAGGTGTCACCATCGTGAGTCTAAATAGCTCAACGCCCAGCCCCAGCTCCCAGCTTAAGCCACGTAAGTGTGCAGCTCTATTCACAGTCACCCCCCACTTACCCCCTTGTTTTGTAGCTCCCACAGCCACACCCGCCAGCAGCAACACCAATATTGTCCAGCAGCCGAGCACTGTCAATGCCATGCCCACACCAAATGCGGCTCCAGCGCCAATTGCCACCTCCACGCCAGCAGCAGTGCCTGTTGCCACGCCGACGCCTCCGCACACGGGCTACACGCGCCGGGTGAAACTGGGCGACTCCCGCAGCACGGGACGACTGCACCCGGCGAGCAACACACACAGAAGCGTGACGCGGCTCAATGTGGCCAGCGGATCGGTTGGGGGTCTGCATAAGAGCATGACGCGGCTGAGCAATTCGCAGATCAATCAGCAGCCGGGCGGCAGCTCCAATGGCAACGTTGTGGTGCAAACGGGTGCCACGCCCAAGTTGGCCACAACGCCAAGTAATCCGCCGGTGACACCGGTGCCGCCGCTGAGTAACGATGTGATCATCACTGGGCATAATAAGCATGGCATACCGGTGACCTCGGGCGGTGTGACTGTCACCACGTCCCCCTCCAAGGTGCGTCCGCACTCGCAAGGACCTTCGACGCTACTCAACTCCAGCACGGTGCTGATGAAGTACAGCACGGATGCGCTGAATCAATCGGTCGGCTCCATTTCCATACCACAATCAGCGGCAGGTGCCACAGCAGCGCAACAATCGCAGAACGCCGTCTCCGTTCACCATGCATCGCCAGCCCTGCCGCAATCCTCCAGCAATGGCAATGCCAAGTCCGTCATGAAGCTACCCGTAAATGGCAATGTACTTAAAAGCTAATACAGTTGCCCTCAACTGTTCCACTAATCCTCTTTCGTCTTGATCCGTTTAGAGCGAGGTAATCGTCTCGGGTCCCACAACCACGACCAATGTGGCCCCCAGGCGCAGTGATAACACCAGCCGCACTCTGCTGAATGCCAATAGTGTGATGGATCAGCGCATGAGCACCTTCGAGCCATACCAGATCATGCGGGATCCCGTGCAGCAGTTCTGCGAGAAGAACTTCATCTCGATCAAGTCGTATATGGACGAAGTCTCCCAGCACTTACCACCGCCGACGCGTTGCAGCATCGAGGGTAAGTCTCTACCAGAAGCTCGCTTGGTCTGGACCCAAGTATCAATGTATTCTCTTTTCAACCACTTACTCTGTTTTCTACTCACACTCTCTATACACTCTCAATCACACACTACACAAACACACATCACACACAGTTTCCAATGAATTTGCAGAGCGTCGCAAGAAGGTGGCTAAGCTACATTTTGCCTGCCAGATCCGTGGACCCCATTGCCTCTACTCCAAGACATGCTTTACGATGCGCACACGGAACCCCAAGACCTGGATACACATGATCTTCCTTGACTTTCAAGTGCGGCACTTTGTAAGTGGCAGCTCGACCTTTGAGCTTGAGGCTAGTTTCACTAACGGGTTTCTTGGGTTATCCACAGGTTAAGGAGAAATGTGTGCTAAGCACTCGTGAGCCTGGCATCAGCAATCTGAAGAATATCTGGCAGATACTTAAGTGTGAGAATCGCAGCTTCACCGAACTGGTCACCAGCCAGTTTCCCCAGGTCAAGGTACGTTGCGTTAGAAACTTCAAAGATTATAAAGCTAATATGACTCTTGTTAGGACCGCGAGATACTGGTAAATGAGCTTCGCCACTCGGGCTTCCTGGATGTGTTCGAGGTGTCCAAGACGGACAAGACCAATCCCAACTGCAATGAGCTGGAGTATCAGTGGGGCTGCTTTCTGTGTAATCATCCGGACAAGGCGGTTGGCTTTCTCAATGGCAGCAATCAGCCCATGATCGAAGGACAGCTGAAGGAGAAGAAGGGCAAGTGGCGGCTATTTAGGCGCTGGCGCACTCGCTACTTTACACTCTCTGGCGCTCATCTGTCCTGCAAAGGATCCGTAAGTAGCTTAAAAGACCCTTGACAACAATGTATTATATTCCGAATGCTTTCAGAGTGGCGGCGAAAGCATCGATGTGAATCAAATACGCTCCGTGAAGGTCTCACGTGGTGCACGCAACATACCCAAGGCTTTTGAGATCTTCACTGCCGATCAGACTCTAATACTCAAGCCCAAGGATGGCAAGAATGCCGAGGAGTGGGTGCAGTGCCTCAGCATTGTGGTGGCTCACTCGCAGGCTCGCGACAACCCCACGGTCAAGACAAACAGTCTGCCAGCGCGCAGCATTGGCAGCAGCAAGCCCTCCTTCTAGCCTGGCCAGGCCCAACCCCAACCCCATCCCAAGCCAGAACCTACATTGTGAGATTATTTGTAATTATAAAGACCACAACACGCATAAAAGACAAAAGCGGAGAGGAGGCCGCTTGATAACGATATCTGCTTATGAGTATATATATACTTATATACGAATACATGTTATACATATATAAACGTATTTATGCATATACATATGCCCCTACTTATAGACTTTACCTAGCAAGTACTTACCATTTCAAGGAATTTTTCAAAAATTTTGCGAAATTGTTTTTTCTACGTTAGTTGATTTTATACATTTAGTTTATGCTTATTTATTTGTACGTGTATTATACAAACAACTTGCTATCAAATCAAAAACAATTGGTTTTTTAATTATACATATATTCCAGGTAGCCACGCCCAGTTTAAAGGCTGTCCTCAATATATACTAATAAATATATATAAATAATACTTTTTTTAACCACCATAACAGCGTGATGAGCGGCAATTTGAATATTTTGACAATAATTTAAATTCTAGCCGTTGATTATACAATTTCAATTTTTAAATCTACGGCCGGTAAACTCAAGAAACCTTCAGGAAATTGAAATTACGCTCAAAAAGCGTTGCAAAAACAAAGTGCGTTTAAGAGTATGCAACATAATAATGCAACTGCTCATATAAGAATGCTATAAAGAACTTTAAGATTAAACAAACTGAGCAACAATTTTGAGATTTTTTAACTATATAGCGAGCTTACACACATTTTGGCAGCACGTCAAATATTCGAGGCCAAGTTACAGTCAGAACTTAAGTTTCTTGTGTCAATTAGAACTCTGTCTGACAATGGCTGCAAGGGATCACTGGCAGCCCTTTGTTCTTGACCTGCAGCATTTGGAGCGGGCACACAGAGAGCGGAGCGGAGCTGAGTTGATCAGCACAAAAAAACACACACAGAAAGCAATGAGAGTGCGCACACTGCAAGGTATTTCACGGAAATCACCAATTGAAATTTTTACACTTGCCCAACCTCAGAAGTTTCAATTTGTAAGCGTCAAAGTGCCTAAAATACCAGGCGAACAGAAATCAGTAGATGGTCGCTAAAAAGTATAACAGTTTCTGATTAGTATAACAGTTTCTGATTCGTATAACAGTTTCTGAATTTAACATAACAACTAAAAGTATGCAACATAAATTATGTAGTCACAGGCAGAGTAACATTTTCAAATAAATAACTGCCATTTGGCCATATTCTTGCAGATTTTGAAAGGATTTCTCGCGTTCTTTCTTAAATAAAATTTAGGCGGAAAAAGACGCGTCTACTCCGCTCCGCTCTCTGTGTGTGCACGCCCTTTTGGTCGAATATTCGATGTGCTGTCAATTGCTGTAAGCCGCTGTTAGAATCGTAGTTAAGTAATATTTGCAGATACTTCTTTAGGACATTTTTAAGCTACATTAATACGTTGATTTAAAATTTGACATTGAATAGTTTTTTAGACTGCTAAGATTTGATTGATAGATATAATTTATAGCAAATTAAGATGTTTGCTTTGGCTCAGAAATCTACTTTTAATTCGTCCCAGATAATTCGTTTAAACATCAAATTGGACGCAAATATTTGTAACTAACTACAACTTTAAACAACTTTTAAGTTCTAATAGTTAACTAGAGAATTAACAACAATTTGACACAATTCAAGGCCTTGAGGTCGGCACATCAGCAGCATTTGCATTGTGATCGCGCTCCTCCGTCTGCTCCAGCAGCTGCGTCCAGTTGGCATTTAGACGCACTATTTCCATATCCCGACGTAGCTGCTGGAGCATCGTCTGTTCTCCAAAGCCATGACAGTCTTCCAGCACGCGAGAAACATGCTCCAGTTGATTGGCGTAGATGCGCAGGCGCTCCACATTGTTGTTGTCCTGGTGCGCCGCCGTATTGACCTGGGTGCAAATAAGGATTAATGCTTAGAGTGCTGGCCAACTAAATGGACTTACCGTCAGTTGGGTGCCGCACAAGTTGCGGAGATAGCTGCTGACACGCGCGTCCTGCAGCTGGCCATCGGCATGCCACATCTTCAATAGATTCAGAATGCCCAAAACATCGCCCTGTTCGGGCTCCTGGTTGGGCGACAGCAGCTGCATGGGCGGAAACTCTGTGGTGGGCGACAGCTTCTTGTAGCTGCTGCACAAAGTGCTGAGCGTGCAGATGTCCTCATTGAGGCGCTGCCAGGATCAGCAGAGCAGCGGCAAGCGAAAGCATAAGCGGGTGCAGGATTGGGGGCAGGGGCATTATGGTGGTTACGAGTAGTACATGTCAATTAGTTATCAGATTTCATTTCAATCGAAATAGTGCGCTTTTGAACTTGATTTGTGACTGTGATTGTTTGTCCATTGATGAATTCGAATGGTTGAACAAATGGTTGGCATGAGAAACAAAGTACAAGAAATTATATATGACAAGATCGTAGACGGTAAGAAACATAACTAAATATATATGTTTAAAATAGGCCAAGAGTTCAGTTTATTCTAATAAAATAATACGTGTAATTGTATGACTAAATATACGATTAACATAAGCTAAGATAGGCTGCGATCGCGATGTTTAACATATGAAAATATATCTGGCGACTAAACGATAACGATATATAGAAATGTCTTCGAAGGGTGCGCAACACAAAAAGTCCAAATAAACAGAAAACGTGGCTAAAACCTTACGTCGATTTCATTGCGATGTCGCTGCATTTCGGCCTTGGCGCCGCTCAGATCGCTGCCCTTGATCATCAGCTCCTGGGTGGCGTCCATGAGCTCATCCTGCAGCTTTAGATTGACATCTTCCAAGTCTTTTAGCTTCTCTAGCATATCTTCCTTATGCTGTTGTAGTTTGTTTCTGCATTAGAATCCAAATACGATCAGTATATCAGTTGTTTGGCCTTTGAAATACACTCACTTGTCCACGATCAGCTGCTGTATGCAATTGTCGTTATCCAGCTGCACGAGCCGCAGGACCTTGAGCAATTTGGTGACCAGCGTGTCTACCTCAATCACCTGATCGACAACTGCCTGTGCTGTGCTGTACTCCATCAACGAAGGCAGCTCGGCCAGCGAGTCATGGCAGCTGAGCTCCTCCGTGTTGCACTGATCGCGATTGCTGTTGGAGTTGTTGAGAAAATACCAGTTAGAGAAGTGAAAGGTGCAAGTTGTATGTGAACTCACTTCATGGGCAGCACACTGAGCTTGTGAACGTGCAGTTCCATTTGCTGGCGATTGGTAATGGCCTGAGAGAGCTGTTGCAGAGAATCATCACCATTGGCTGCGGCTGTCACCTGCTGCTGGCTCTGGCTGCTTATCAGCTCCGTCGGCAGTTCGATTTGCGAGATCATGCCCGTGCAGGAGGATACCATGTTATGCGAGTGCGAATCAGGCTGCACCACATCCTCCAGCACATTGTCCATCATGAGCAGGCAGGGCTGTAATGAACGTAAACTGTGTGATGAAGAAAGCAAATATAAAACAATTGAGGGCAAGCTTACCTCTGTTTCAGAGTCAAGCATCTCCGTGGAATCAGAATCGTCTGTGAATGAGCGAAAACGAGTTATAAATGCTGTAGATGGATTAACGAACGTCTTACCTCCATTGCCATTGAGATTTGATTGCTCGTGGCTGTTGTGCGTCGCCGTGGCATGTGTTGTGGCTGCTGCGGATCCTTGAACCTGTCGTCGGCCTGCCTGACGCAGCGAGAGACGCTTGCCCGAGTGTGTGGTGGCCTGGCGTATGGCACCAATGACGGCGGCTATAAAGGATTGATTGCGTTGCGGCGACAGCGAACCATCGCTGGTGAGGACCAGGGTGTGCAGCGCATCGCCACCAGCGGCCGGGCTCAGTGGCAAGTCCAGGCCATTGGGCTTCAGACCATTCTGGGCATGCTCTGTCTCCGCGGCAAGCGATTCCGCTTGGAAACGTATGTCCTGTAGATGCAGCAGCAGCTTTAGTTAAGGTGCTGGCAAATTTATTCAAAAACTCACCTCTAGATCCTGCTCAGAAAGGCTGTAGGAGCACACGAGCTGCTCTACAAGATTGTCGAGGCGTGCATGTAGGCCAGACAACGCCGTTGAGGCGCCGGCAACAGCTGCATTCTGTTGATGTATCAGTTCCCGGGATTTGTTCTCCAGCGCGGCATATTTCGTTTGCAGCAGACGATTCTCCTGACGCCGCTGCTCGTTGAGACGCACCAGATGCCGGCACTCATCGCGCAGCACCCTGGCCTCCTCCTCCCGATTGGCCAGCTGCGTCTTGGCCGCTAGATGCTCTGTCTCCAGCTCACGCAGTGCATCGCATTGAGCGGTCTTCTCGTGCTGCAGAAAGTCCTGCAGCTCGCTGGACTCCTGCTCAATGGCGGCCTTCTCCTGTAGCAGCAGCTGCTGCGTGGCCAGCGAGCGTCGCATCTCCATCTGTAGAGCCCGACAGAGCACACGCAGCTGTCCTATTTCCTGCTGGCGCTCAAACAGCTCGTGGCCGCTCATTTGTATTTGGGATTCCAGCATGAGCAAGCTGTCATGACCGCTGCCATCGCCGCTGTCCTCGGAGGTGGGCGTGCCTGCACTGGCGCTGACCACGCGCGCCAGCTCCAGCATGCCCATGACACGCTCCGTGTTCAGATGCAGCTCCTGCTGCATGGCCAGTTTCTCCTCGCGCTCGCGCTGCAGCTTGCCGCTGAGCTGACGCACCTCCAGGCGCAGCTGTTCGAGCTCATGATCCCGCAGATCCGGCTCCGCCTGCGTGCACTGATCCAGCTGCTCGACAGCGTCCAGGGCACGCGTCTGCAGCACACCGCCACCCAGCACATGCTCCAGATCCTCACTGGTCAGCATCGTTTGCACCGCCGTCTCGTGGTAGATGCGCGTCCTGGGCGTAGCCAGTTGCTGCTGCTGCTGCGACTGCTGCTGTGGTCGCCGCAACGAGTTCACCTTGGCGGTGGCCGTGGGCGGCGCCAGACTACGGCGACTTGTGGGCATCAGCATCACCGAAGATGTCATTCTGGCATCCACCACGGCCGCCCGACTGATGGAATTACTGCGCGACAATCGCCCGACGCTCAGATCCTCCACGGACTGCTGCTTGCGACGACGTGGCAGCGTTCCACCTGTAGGAATAGGGAGAGTATCGTAATTAGAGAACTTATAGGGCATAAGTGGAGTATAGAGCTTCACCTGGCGCCGGACTACCCCGCATGCGATTGGCCACCACCTCCGGCGTTACGGACATGCCACGACGCGCTCCAGCTGCTCCGCGGTTCGCTGGCCAGCGTCCGTCGTCGGAGGGCGTGCCGGGCGTGCGGGCGCGGCTAAGCGAGGGCGTGCGCTGCACCTGTGCCAGCCGCTGCACGGATTGGGCGCGATTCAGCACGCTTGGCAGCGTGTCTGGCTTCTGTGGGCGCGGCGTGCGCAGGGGCGTGGCTGTGCTGGTCGGCACACGAAACGAACTGGAGCTGGAGATGCGCGGCTTCTCTCTAACCGGCGTTGTGGGCGCTCCGTTGCGGGGTAAGCTGGCGGCACGCTTTAAATTGGCCACACGTCCGCGTATCTGCTCCTGCGTCCTGGCCGTTGCGGTCTGCGCTGTCCCCGGCTCCGACTCCGGCTCAAACATGGCCACCTTCTTCTTGACGCTGCCATTGACGCGTCGCGGCGGCGTTCGCTGTGAGCACTCGCTGCTCTGCTCGCTGGGCGAGGCGCCGCCTAGCAGCTGCAGCTCGCAGCTGTCGTAGATCTCCTCCAGGCCATTGCTGCTGGTGTAGCCGCCGCTGGTGCTGCTCAGGCCGCGCTGCAGCGTCAGCCGCGACTGCGACTGCGACAGGCAACAGCTGCTGGGCACATCCAGGCCGCTGTCGCTGCCATCGTTGCCGCAGTTGCTCTGCGTGGTCGTGGTGCTGCTGATGGCTACAACGGTCAAGGACTCCCCCTCAGCCAGCTCCAGGCTAGCCAGGCACGCGGCCAGCTGCTGTTCCGCATCGCTTGCCAATGGCAGCTCCTCCCGTTGCTGTGGATCCTCCATCTCAAAGAGCGTGCCGGACATGGCAGCCCGCTAGCTAAAAGAGACAAACAAACAGAAAGAGAGAGAGAGAGATTTTAATGCGAGTGATTCACGTCAGGCGACCCAAATATTGTATTTTTAGGATGCTGGCATTTCACTAGCATCCCATTCCAATCCGTTCACCCAAAAACAAGTTGCACGCACGCCAACGACCTTTTGGCAATTGGGTGGGGAATGCCGCATGCCTCGTTGCCCCCCATGCAGAACCCGTTGCAACGACGCCCCGGGCTGCCTTTTGCGGTCAAGTTGGACGCAACCAGATTGGTGGCAACTGCTGCCCTCTGATCACTCTGGACAGCTGTTGGGCCAGGCTCTTTGTTGATTGGCTTAAACTAGTTCACACCTGACACACATCAACTGGGACACTGCATAACTTATGAGCCATCTCTCATTGTTTCAAATCAAATCTGCTTGGCTCGGCTGCCAACATTTGTGGCTGCCACATTGACCCAACTGCTCACACAGATGCCACCGCTTCTCGTGCAACATTTGGGCACCTTCTGAGTTCCCAATTCGCATTCGCATTCGCATTCACATTCGCATTCGCATTGTTATCCCAGCTGGCGCACCTATCAACATGCATCATCATCTCAAGTGGAATATTTATAACTTATGCATGTGTTAACAAAGTTAATAAGACACCCCGAGGGGCAGGGTGAAAACCTTCCAGTTTTCTATCATCAAAAGTGGAACTCCCTTCAATGAGATCAAATTAACTTAACCTCAAATTAACCTAAACAACTTTAACTTGATTTTTAGCATAACTCTTCTCCAATATTAATTATCATAGCAATTACTTGCTAAAATAATGAGAAATGATCAGAAATACAACAAAAATAATATAATAAGATCCAACATCAAAGTAAAATGATGATATATTATTTAAATTTAAGCAGATTAGTAGGATTAAAGTTTAAATACTCTTACTTTGATATAAACAGATTAATGCTATATATCTAAATGGTGAATTTATTTATTAATTATCTTTTCTACGTTTTCTATTATAATATACTGTAGTATAAGCCAAGCGTATATAATTATTATTATTATTATTAAATATTATTATATTATTATTCATCCATCATATATTATTAATCTTTCCTACCTCTATGTAGGCATTGAATTGTCATTTTCTATTATGATATTTAGATACCCTAATAGTAATAATATTAATAATAATATTATAATTAGATTCAAATATAATTTCGTGTAGGCTCTTAAGATTTTTCCATAAATCAATGTAAAACATTATATTTTTGATTCGGAGCAGCAAGTAATATATAAATAAAAATAAAAAACAAGAAAGGAAGGACGTTTTCGGAGTGCCGAGGCTATATACCCTAGCAGGAAATAATTTTTATAAAAAACTTAATTTTTGTCTGATTGCTCCTATGGGAGCCATGTGGTCCGAGTTTGATGAAATTATTGGAAACTATTTGAAGTATAATAAAACTCTCACTTAGTTTGGATGAAATATTTGCATTTTGACCATTTTGGTCAGATTACATTTTTGACCCGATCGTTCCTATGGCAGCTATATGATATAGTGACCCGATTTTGATAAAATTTGGTCAGATTGTATAAACTCTTTAAAGACTCGGTTTGGATGAGTTTGGTGAGGCTATCTTTATAAACAACAAAGGTTTTCATACAAAACAGTTTTATAATTTTGATCGCCCTTCTCTGCGATTCTCAAGAATTCAAGGGACCCCACTACAATTTGTCATTTCGGAGGTATACTTTGTAAATAGCAAAAGCTTATTTTGAAGGTCCACTTTAGTGTGTGAGAGAGAGAGAAAGAGAGAGAGAGTGAGAGTGAGAGAGAGAGAGAGTGAGAGAGAGAGTGAGAGAGAGAGAGCGACAAAGAGAGAGAGAGAGCGATTTTGGTTAGATTGTATAAGCTGTCTAGAGACTCGGTTTTGGTGAGTTTGGTGAGGATACCTTTATAAACAAAAAAGTTTTTCATACAGAAACATAGTTGTCGACCGATCATTCCTATGGCAGCTATATGTAATAGTGGTCCGATCCGGCCGGTTCCGACCTATGTACTGTCTGCAGCAAATTGAAGGGTCTGTGCCAAGTTTCATTACGACAGCTTTAAGAGTGAGAAACTAGCTTGCATAGAAACAGACGGACATCGCTATATTGACTCGGCTATTCATGCTGATTCAGAATATATATACTTTGTTGGGTCGGAAACGCCTCCTTCAATCCATTACACATTTCGAGAGAAATTTATAATACCCTCGCTAGGGTATAATTAATTATTTTATACACCTAATAGTAAATGTTTAAACTTTAAAGCTTATTGTAAGCTTATAATATATACATAAATATGCTAATCAATTGAGTTTATTGACTTTACAATATCATTATTTTGATTCAATTCGATTTGATTAAGATTAATTTAATTCATTTCATTTGAATATTGATTTAGTAATATAGCAATTGATAATATTTAGTCTGTCTGACCGTACCTTAATAATACTAAAATTGAGGTTGTAAGTTAAGAAAACAACATTTCTTTGAATTTTGATTATTTTAAATACTTTGCTTAACTTTAAAAAATACAGTTATGTTTATATGTTCTTATTTTAAATTTATGTAGGGTAAAGGCAAAAGATTGAAGTTTATAAGGCTAATTCCTATTCTATAGTCTTCAAAGTTATATTACGAACAATCTCTTAGTTTACATGGTAGGGTATTGAGATTTCATAGTACTTCGTGTATCTTTGGGTACTTGTTATTGTTTTGATAGTTTTAGGCACGCATCATTAGTGTCTTGTTTGTTGTGCGATCTCCCAGAGATTTTGGCCAAATTTGACGATTTCATCATCAGCAAAAGCTGAAAGCGAAGAGCGCAATGGGCGGCCATAATGAAGTTGCTCCACTTTTCAGATAATTGGAATTTTATTTCAAACAAATGGCAGCTGTAGCTAGTTTTGGTATGAAAGCGTTTGGGCGTGGATACAACAATGGGAGGGAGGAGGCAAGTACAAGAAGTTGCCAAGCCAGTTTCTGTGGCAACGAGATCCTGCCAAACGACCTTGGCTAGAACATGTTAAAGGCTGTTGTCTATGAGGCTGAAACAAGCTTTAAAAGAGGCCTTTAAGCTCGCTTATGCCATGTGGCTGACGAAGTGCTGCTGTCGATGCGGCAGGGAGGAGAGGCGGCGGCTAGCGGTCTAATGAAGGGCACTTCAAGCGACAACGAGGCAGACATCGAGTGTCGCACAAGGCGGCAACTTTGTGCCCCCAGCGAGGCATGGCGAGGAAGCGAAGCAAGAAAAGCGAGGCAAATTTCCATAGCCATGAAGCAGACACACACACATACAAGCGCACACAAGCTGCAGCATGAAGCAAAAAAAGTATCTTGTATCTGGCGGATGCGCAACTACAGACAACGCGGCAACTGGCAATCGAAGCGCCCGATACGCGAACCCTTCAATTGTCTGCCTGAGTTGGAGCTGCAGTTGGAGCCGCAGCTGGGGAATGAAGTTGTCGCCGGCCCTGACAATGAACGATGGCAAGATTGAAAGATTGGAAGATTGAGTTGCCAAGGCAGTTTATGTGTGTATCTGAAACTCGTTTCAAGGCGCCTTTATCGAAGTCTGTCCATCGCTCAATTCTATGCCAAGGCAGAATGCTTTGCATAAGCCGGAACTGACGCTGCATTTGTAATTTCTTTTCCTTTTTTTTCTATGTACTTGCCCAGGTTCAAGGCGCTTTGGGCTGCCAGGTGGCAGGTGGCAGGTGGCAGCTGGGAGGGCCGGGCAGTGTCATCGTTCTCGTTATGGCTCATTAAGTTCAATCAATGAGCGTTGCTCTAGGGTTCAAGCTGGGCAAGCAAAGGGTCGCTTACTGCGCTGCAATGCGTCTAATTTGATTTAAATAAAGCCAGCAACATTGCCCCAAGTTAATTACAACAGCAAAAGCAACAACAATTGCGATTAACACGACAACGAAAAGAGTTGGGCAAGTTGCAAGTTGTCGTCTGAGTTTTGCGCTGCGTTTGTCATTAATTCGCTTGTCGAGGAACTAGAATGGGGCACAAGGGGCTCGGGGCTGGGGGCTGGGGGCTGGGGGCTTGGGGAAGGGGTACATACAGCATTGACAGTGAGACAGTTGACAGTCAGACAGACTGGCAAGGCAATGCGGCTTGGATTACCCCGTTTAACCAGTTCAGCGTCCAGTTAATGCAACGCACATTAGCAGTCCATAGATTAAAGTGAAAGGTCATTTCATTTCGGTTGGGAAAGCGGCTTTTCTGATTAAAGGAAAATTGTAAAAGCTAAACTCATATTAAGCAGAATAAACTGAGACAAAACAGCAAGCTTTTATGCCAAAGAAAGTACTTTTAAATATGTTTAGAGCCCAAATAATATATATATGGGTAAAGAAAAGAATCTAAGCATTTTGTCAGTTAAGAATCTCCCTTATATTAGGATTGAAAGTGGTGTATTAAAATACTTATAAATTAGGCTATTTAAATATATAATATAATATATAAATATATTAATAATATACAGTATAGCAACATTTTATGCTATAGAAAGTACTTTAAGATATATATGAATATATATATTATATATATATATATATATATATATGAAAGAAAGAATTTAAGCATTTTCCCAGTTAAAAATACCCTAAATTTAGGGTTGAAAGTGGTGTATTAAAATACTTATAAATAGCCTATATAAATATATTAATAATATACAATAAATATGTATTATATTAAGCATTTTTTTAAAAATTATATTTATTCCAAGTAAATACGATTGATTGATTAATATTTACTCCAAGTTAAATTGATTGATTAATATTTATTAAAAGAAAAAATGATTGTCATCTGTAGAAATAAATGCTCTTTTAACCTCAAGGCTTAATTTATTGTTTAAAATACAAAACAGTCAACTTTCATTAAGATCAGTTTCTTAATCATGAATAATAATCAGGAACTATAACTTTGTTATCATAGGAGAGAATTTTCTATAGTATTGAATACTCATTTTTAGTATTATGATCCAAAATTGTTAAAACTCAAAGCGCGTTGTGAATTCCGTCAAACTTAATTATATTCAGAGCAAAATCTGAAGCTTCCAACTTAGAATCTACATATTTCATATATATTCAAACCAAATCTAGTGATTTCCATAGGCGATAAAAAACCCCAATTGCAAAAAAATACAACTGTACTAATGTTATTGTAGCTTGATTGTTATATAATTCTTGAAAAAGTTTGCTGGGAAACAAATAGAAAGACAATAGACAATTGTGCTCAGCTAATGGAGACACTTTTAAGTTAAGCTAGCACGAGTATTACTATATCTGTCTATAAACATGCTTACATATGTTTTTCAGAAGGAGAAGAGCTATTAAATCTACAAATGAAAGAGTCGAAGACTCTCTGTAGACAGGTACGAAACTCCCAGAAATTCCTACACATGCACATACATATATATCAAGCAGTTCAGCGGCATTGCAAGCAAACAGAGCACTTCAGTACTGAAACTATAAAAGTTTCTTGAATACCTTCTTCGTTTATAATCCAATCGATTTGAAATTTGAGCATTAGATCGAGAATGATCCAAGCTGCCAAAACTCAAGGCTATATCTTTAATATTCTTGCTATAGAACCTATGAAAACTGAACAATCTTGGCTAACAAATAGTACGTTTATCGCAGGAAATAAAGTGAATTATAAGCAGACTTAACTCTTGCCTTTATCTTGGACATATATATAGCTGAAATTTATGAACTACAAAAGCTAATAAGCAGAAAGGAAATATTTACACACTTTCTAGGGTCAGGGGAAGTTCTGGGAACTGAACTTAATCAATTATGCTATAGAAACTTATTCCAACTCACAGATATATATGAATGTATAAGCATATTTATGGACTCGTTTAGCATTTTGATGCGATTCAAACTTCTTTGTGTGGCAAAACAAAATTCTGTGCCACATGTTGGGGGGGATAACTTATGTGTGTGTGTATATAGTATGTATATTTGTATGGAAGAGGGAAGTACGTTCACTTGCATAAATTTTTCTCAGCTCATTGCGGTTGTTGTTGTTGCTGTTGCTGTTGTTGTTGCTGTTGCTGCTGCTGCAGTTGCATTGAAAACAATTTATGGCAATTTATTTTGTGCTGTCTAGTGAGGGGCCAGCACTCGTCGCCCCCCCGGACCCGGACCCAGCCGCTGTCCCCCTAAAACAGCAATTTGTTTGGATTGAGCTTCATTTTCAGTTTTTCGGGTAGGTGGATGCAAATGTCGCGACTCTCGACTCTTTTAATTGATACTGCATTTGGAATATGCTGGCAATTCTCACGCTGCACGCTGCCACAAACAGGTGGACAATACAGGCGTTGGGCAGGGGCGGGGGCAGGGGGAGAGCGACTGCCACGCCCTCTGTTCAGGTTTATTGAACACTCCTCTCGCTCGCAGCACTTCCTGTGACGACAACGAACCTCGAAACTCAAATGAAGTGAAACATTTGTGCTGCGAATCACAAGCGGGGAGAGAGGGGCCCGGCCCGCATTTGCCTGCCACACTTACCCCCCCACCGCCCCGCTACAAACGCCCCTGCGCAGTACCGTTATAATGAGTTGCAGTTGCAAGTTGTGCGCCCAGTTTATGCCTCTAGCTGGGGACAGCAATTGAAACAAGTAAGAACGTGACAGTCCCAAGTTCCCGACTGCAGTATACTCTGTTTATGGTCTGCTAGATTTTGTTTATTTTTGGAAAGAGGCGTGTCAAAACAGAAGTCTGCAGAATATGCTGACTCTACATTCAGAAAAATCAATGCCTTAAATTGCAAAAATCTTTACTTTTCCGAAATTTAAAAAATATATATTTCTTAAATTTAGAAATTTATTTCTACTAAATAAAAGTGATTTCTGGCTTTTAAGGTGACCTTTTAATAGGCCATATTCATAATTCTATGGCATTTATTTTACTGAGTGTACCAGCAAGCACGTGGATGATATATATTTTGCTTATTTTTGGAGGAAGGGGTAGGGGTGGCAAAAATATTTTGAAGCACATTTGTCAAAGAGTTAAACAGTAGACTGGGTCTCAAATTTGATGACTGTAGCTTTAAAACTGTAGAAGATATAGGTTTCTGCCAAATTTTGGTAGAGGGAGTGGTGATGGGGAGGAGATCTCGAGACTTTATAAGTTGAGGACTTATACCAACATGTGTGCCACACAAATCCAATATACTCGTTTGCCCCTTGGGTACAGAGTATAAAAACGGCGCAGAGTTTCGGTTCGGTTTGGATTGGTTCGGTTCGGTTCGGTTCGGGCTGGGGCAACGAGGCGCAGTCTTCCGGGTTCTGTTGCCCCCTCTAGTTTCCTTTCTGCCCCCCAGCCTGCTCTCCCTTGCGCGCTCTCTCTCTCTCTCTGTGTATCTCTTTCCCCGCTCTCTCCTTGGAGTTTTCATTCCGTGTTGCACCTGCGGACTTAGTGCGCATTATGCGCACAGAACGCCAGCCATGATTTCTAATTTTTAGACTCAGCAGCGTCTGCTCCTCCTCTTTGTAGCTTGTTTTGAATTGGACTGGCGGCAGGCGGGGTTAGGGTGGTGCGGGGGGAGTTGGGCTGTGTGATGGAGGGAAGGGAGGGCGGCAACGCCGCCGCGTGTTTAATGAATCAAAGAGAACGCAGACGTTGCCGTCGACGTCGACGTCGGCGTCGTAGCGAACGGGGCGTGGCGCGGGGCAGCGTCTGGCCTGGCCAGCTGGGCTGTCACGAACGCGGGTTTGGCTCGGTGTATTGGGCAATAACAACAACAGCAACAACAACAACAGCAACAACAGCAGCAACTAAACAGCAAGTGAACAACAACAAACCAAGCAGGAAGAAGCGACCAACTGAATCGCTGCGCTTTTTGAAGTTACTGCTTAGAAATTGTTATTGTTATTGTTGTTGCTGTTGTTGCTGTTGTTGTTATTGTTGCTGTTGCTGTTGTTATTGCCCAGTGCCATAAACTATAAACAATTTTTCGGCGGCTTCTCAGTCAACGGCAACGGCAACGGCACGCAAAAGTTTCGTTTTGCATCTGTTGAAAGTCGAAGATTGGGCAACGAAAGCAGCCGAAAGAACTGCGTTGAAGTCGTCCCCGGGCAGAGAGTAGCGTGAACTGTGCCACAGATTACACCATCCAACACAGCACACAAGTCCATTGACTCCAAATAAGTCAACTCAAATTACGCCCATTCCCATTTTATCTAGGTACTTCCCTCAATTGATGGAACCAGCCAACCAAAACTTTGCTTATAACTTACCAGAGCACAAAGCGTTATATTCTCTCTGCCCATAAGTTTATTATTCAGATTACAAGTAATCAGGTAAACGATTTGTGAATACACTTATCTAATTCTTCATAACCTTACTTATTTCTAACTATCATTAAGAACGGTACCTTATCAAATATAGCTTATTTGTTAAGCTTTGGGATACTTCAGTCACTCTTAATCTACTGTCAAAATTTCAAGTCGAAGAAGCAGCACAGCCCCGACTTAAAATGCCTCGCTTGTGTGTGTGCGTCTTTGTGTATGTGTGTGTGTATGTGTAAGTGTACGAAGATGCGATCGGAAATTTTCGACCTGCGTACAGGGAGTTTGCAGTCGGGTATACTCGACTATAGCATTCTTACTTGTTATTATTATCAGATCTGAGCTGTATCTTCAGATCTTGACTGAGTAGATTTCTTTATTGGAAAACGCGATTCTTATTATAATTACAATAAATAAGGTTATAATAGGGAGTATTAAAAGATAGTAAAGACCTAAAGATCAATCTGTTATTAAAAAAGAACTTTAAATAAAATTTGTATTTTAGCTAAGTTTTTAAAAAGCAAATCTTTCAAGAATCTAGAGCATTATCTATTGACTAATATGTGCAAACGTAGGATAGAATTGCAATCCATTTGAAATATAGTATATACTGAGAGAAAAACTCTATTTTTCATTCAATAGAAATTTCACTAATAATCTTCTATTATCAAATTTAAATAAAGTATTGTGTTTTATATATATATAAAGTACATACTTAATAAGCTATTCTTTAAAATTCTATAACTTGTAATATAAAAACCTAAGCTGAGATTACAAATTCCTTGAGCTCATATTTTTATTAATTTTTATAGTCTGTTCCCGAAGGGAACTACTGTTTCTTCGCGTCCCTTTACGAACCCACAAATAAGCAAATGATTCAGGACTGGGAATAGAGTATTCTGCAGTCGGGTGCGTCCACCTGCAACGTTTTTACTTAATGAAGTTGATTAGAGGAAGTATAACCTTAAAGTACAGAAAAGAAGATGTTTACGATCCTTCTTTTATCTAAACATACCCAAAAAATATTAAAGGATATTAAACATTGTGTAGATTTTTGGTTAATCGAAGATTAAGAAGTCTTATTTCCAACATAATTCCCTCAAAGAATGAAGTTTCAACTAGATAACTGAAAATACATATGTTTATTTGATATTCTGCCTATAAACTGTTTATAAAGTTAAGATCATACAAAAGTTGTGCTGATCAGTGCAGTATATATATACTTATAGACAACATTCATGAGTTGAAAACCCTGTAGCAGAGTGTAGTGTTTACTGAGCTGTTGTTGGTTTAGACCAAAAAGTAAATAGAAAAGAAGTCTGCGAAAAAAATGTGTTGCTTTAGTTTTCTTAAGCTGCTGAGGGCGGATCGTTCATTGGCCTGGCCCGGGATCATGCTATTGGAATGATGACCAGCACTTCCCCCCCTTCTGTAACCCTCCTCACCCCTGTCTAACTGTCTATCTATGTGGTTTCATTAACAGCTCATTGCGGCGGCAATTACGCCAACAACCAAAATTGTTTGTCATATGGCAGAGAAAGTCTTTGGTCCGCTTCATTTTTCTTTTAATGCATGGCAAGAAAAATAAAACTCTTTATGACATTTGCTATATATATAACGATGCTTGTACTTGCTTACTGTGCATACCCCTGCTCGCACATACTATATATATTATCAGAGTTACAACAACAACAATGGGAAGCCCACTTCACGCTTCGGGGCGTTCCTCTTTTTGCTCCGCCGGCATGCGCCACATGACACTCAGCCCAAAGGCGTAGGTAGGGGAGTCAGGGTGGGTTGAGGGGCGAGGGGAGTGTCAGAGCCACGTCTACAATTGACCATTGACCAGACTTAAAGTCATCATAAAACAACAGCAAAGCGAAAATATAGAAAACCATTTTTAGAGGCCAACTAGAAAACTGCCTGAGGAGAGCACAGGGGGGAGGACGAAGTGCGAGGGGCGACGCCTAGAAGTCTCGCCTGAGAGCCTCGCTTATTGTCAACCCCATTTGGTTTGACTGAAATGTAATGCCAGCCATCCTTTTGTTTGGGGTAAACTGAGCCTTGAGGGTCGCAACAAAAGTTAAGCCACGCCACAAAGTTCTCAGGTTCTAACTCCGCACTGCTTTAGCTTATCGAGCCCCGTTCTGACCTTGAAATTCGCTAACAAAACAACAGTAAATGCCAGAAATTCTTTTGTTAGGCGTAAACTGAACCCTCCAAAGCCACAATTAGTCCAAAGTTCTCAGGGTCTAACTCCGCTTTGCTCCAGTTTAATCGTTTATCGCGTTCCGACCTTGAAATCGGCGAAACCGAAAAAATCAAAACCAATACAGAGCTAATATATGTACATAAATATAGCCATAAACAAAACAAAACGATGACAAGTTTTGCCTTTTGTTTATGGGGCTTATTTGATTGCGAGGGTTACCGGGGTGGGGAGGGAATATAAAATTGCTCCGACTGTTAAAATTCGCACACTCTAAAACAAGTTTCAATGGCAATTTTTATCACAATTAATTTGCTTGTGAGGAAATTGGCATACAGTTTAATAATATGTACACACAATCGAGGCTAATCGGTATGTATACTACACTATATATATATATACTATATAAGGCCTGTTATCGGCTCCGATAAGGCAACAAACAGGCCACAGTTTTTGAAACAACCAACAAAAGACCTGCAAATTTTCGGAGCATGCTGATAAGATTCAGTTAATTAGAAAATGAAAATGTGTTTCTGAGAAATGCTGATGAATACAGCTAAAACTTTTCAACCACAATATGAATACTTCAGGCAAGAGCTGGAAGAAGAGTAGGGAGATCTAAAAACTGGATTTAAATAACACCCGTTTGATCTTTGCTACTTAGTTTACCCCGCATATAAGACTACTTTTAATAACTGCATAAAAGTCCTTAAGTAAACATTTATTTATCATTTATTCACAATTTATATTAATTATCATATATTTTAGTTAAATAATAGTGAAGTAGTCAAAGGGTAGCAAGGTCTTTGATTGAATAAAAAAGAAATAGTTTTGACTTATAGAAGCATATTTTTTAAGTGAAGACGTTCGACTTATGCTAATGAACTTCAAATGTTTAGTTCCGAAACCCGTATTTCAATATAATCAAGATTTTTGAGTAGCATTTTGAAATAATACAAATTTTTATTGCATTTTTACTCCCTGTACACATAAAATGGGTAAAAAGGGGGTAAATCTGTGTAAATGTATGTAACAGGCAGAAGGCGACATCTCCGACCCTATAAAGTATATATATTCTTGATCGGTATCAAAAGAGATACTTTATTACTCCCAATCTACTGTTCAAATTTCAATTCGATCGGATAAGAAACACGGAAGTTATTCACGAAAGTAGGTTCAGTGCTGCAGCGCGGGGGGAAGAAGCAGCAAAGCCACCACTTAAAATGCCTCGCTTGCGCTGTCGCTTGTGTGTGTGTGTCTTTGCGTATGTGTGTGTATATGTATAAGTGTACGAAGTTGGGATTGCAAGTTTTAGGCCTGGGTACAAGGAGCTTCGTAGTCGGGTATACACGACTAGAGCATTCTTACTTGTTTATGTATTTATTATTTATACCCTTGTAGACTACTAAAAATAGTTTGGTCATTGAACAAAATTTAAATCTCGTAATTTCAGTTTTAATCAATTGAAGGCATCAAAACTTGTTTTGAGTTTATTTTGGCCTAAATTTAAGCTTAAAATTTAAGAAATTTCGACTTGTAAAGCTTTAAATCTAATAGTAGCTCTACCTCCTAGATAACCAACTCCCCTTACTTTGTCAAAACTTAACCGATTTCCACATCTTTTCTAAATATCTTTATATCTTTTTTAATTTTTATTCATATTTTATTTTATATTTTTCTACTCTGTTCCCGAAGGGAAAATAAGTATATTGGGCTTGCGAAATGTCCGTCTGTCCGTATGAACGCAATTTTTTCCACACCCTTGAAGCTAGAGCAACCAAACTTGGTACACATATTGGTGTATATCCTTAATTTATGAAGTGTCAGGATCACACCCATAATTCATATTTACAAATACAATTTTTGAGATTTTTACAATAGTAATACTTTAAAAGTTCATTAGACCTTAATTTTTCCCGGAGGTAAAATTTATTCCATGACTTTTTATATATATCAACAACTATATATTATGTAGTTTGGCAAATCACATACATATATATATATATATTGTCGTACATACCCTGTGCAACTCTTGCATATAGGGTATACTATAAAGTCGATTATCAGCAACTCTCTAATCTTCGTTCATTCATTCACTTACCAAGTTGACTCACAGCCACTTAAGATTTTCTCCATCGATTCAAGCGACGAACGGATTAATGAAGCTTAATTAGCATTTTCCTGAAGTTGCTGCAACTCTCCCGGAATGCCCCCGCCCGAGCAACCCCCCTGGCCGGCCGCCCACTGCCCAGCGGGCGCCACAAATTGTCGCGGATGCGTAATTAAAACGGTTGGAGCATCCGTTCCTCATCATTAGCTCATGAATATGGTAAAGAAACGTTTAATAATCGGGCCAAACTATGTACTATGAATGACTGATTGACTGACTGACTGGCTGAATGACTGATTGATTGACTGGCGAACTGACGTCAAATTGCACTCTTCCTGATTGCCGCCGTTGCGTTGCTCACAAATCGATTATCGCTCCAGTCATGCAACACGAAATGAGTTTTGACGCTGCATAATGAAGTGTCGGAGCACGAAACGTGCAGGAAGCCCCACCTAGGGGTACGGGTGGACGGGACGACGGGTGGACGGGTGGACGGGTGCGCCCAGTCGCCTGACCTATCCAACTAGCCAAAACCAATTAAAAGACCAAGACTGTAAGCCATTAGGAGCGGCCGCCCAAGCACAGGCGCTGCGACGCCAGCTAAAGCCAACCCACAAGAGCAAACAACTAAACCTCCGACCTCCGGACCTCCGATTCCCATCTCCGACTCCAGCTCCGACTCCGACCTCTGACTGGCCACCAGAGTTGCCAACTCCTACTTTGGTGCCCGTCAAATCTGGCTATTTAAACGTTTGATAACAGAGAGGAACAGAGAGCAAAGTATACTGGTTTTGTGTAATTTCGGGTTAATCCCAAACCTTTATTTAGGAAAAATTTCCTGGGTTTTCATCCTACCCTTTCATGTCTTTTAGCTATAATTTTTATTAATAGATCAGAAAAGTCTGAGCTCCATATTGTAATTAATATTAGGACACACAATTAAAAATAGTTATTTTATTGTGAATAAATAAAATGAAATCTAGGAAAAATATAAAATTTGATTGGTGTATTTTAGTGGAAAAAAAAATAAAATTTTGAAAAAAATTGCTTCAGTTTTTACAAAGTAATGGGCGTCGAATATCCACATAGGAACCATTTAGTGAAAAGTTAAGAAACGTGATGAAATAATGTCAAACTTTTAAAAACTCCCTTTATAATATAAACGCAAGTATATATTGTAGAAGCTATAAATACGGAGATAATTTTCATATAACCGTCTATAAATTAATAAGATAGAATACCCAAAAAAATAATCGTGAGTAATGCTAAAAATTTGTTGTGGCTGATGCAGTTAATTAATCTGTTGACTGGCCTGGATATTATGTATCTGGAAAAGAGTATTAAGTACTCTAGACTGAGGAGCCTTATAGGATAAGTTTTAAATTTTAAACAAATATTTTAACTGATTTGTACTACCTTAGAATAAGACTTGGATTACGTCTAATACTCATAATATTCATATATCCGCAACGATTAAAATACACATTACGCGATTTTTTTCCTAAAATGCGGAAAAAGTATTGTCGATGTTCGCAAAAAAAAACAAGAAACTTTGTATAACCTAAGATAATGAAATTTTAATATTTAAAGGATAAACCATAGCCAAAATAAAAATCGGATCTATTTATAACAGTTGAAGTTCGAGATGGATTTGGGAAACCTAATAGTTAACAATTTTTACAGTTTTAACCCAAAAACGAACGTACACGGAAATACTTTTAACAGGCCTGGCTTACATTAAATTCTATTATTTCTGGATTTTCCGTCTAGGCCAAAAAAAGTCATTTCACTTCTGAAAAGTTGGCAGCACTGCTGGGCCCACCCATGGCTGCAGTGCCCAAGACCCCCCTCCCAAATACAAATACAAATACAAATACCAATCCTAACCCAATCCCCGATCCCAGTTGCAGTCACTGTTTTCAGCCTCCATCATATTCGATAACAACTTTCTACCCGCAAAAATGTAACTCACCCACAGAGAGCAACAAAAACTGTGCCAGCGACGACACTCAGTCAATGTTGTTGTCGTTGTTGTTGTCGTTGTTGTTGTCGTTGTTGTTGCTGTTGTTGTTGTTGTCGTGTTGGTGGTTCCTGCAATGGCGCTGATGAAAATGTCAGAGGGTCCCCCAAGGCATTCTCTCCTTCTCTTTCGCTCTCCTTTCGCTCGCTTGTTGATTTTGTTTATTTGGAGTTTTAGCAGCAAATTGGACGCCAGATAAATTCTATTATTGCTGCCGTACAACTCGTGAGTGAGTGTGCAAGTAAAATGTATAAAATGGATGGCAATTTGCGTTGTTCGTGGACGGGCTTAAATTTTGTGCAAATTGAATGCACAAATATTGCACGCACACATTCAAATGGCCAGGTGAGCGAGAAAGGTAACGGGAATGGGATCAACGGCCATTGTTGTTGTTGTTGTTGTACTTTGGCAGCTGCAGCAGCTGAGCGGGCAGGCAGGACTTTCAATGGCGCGCTGCGACGACAGGACCTTTGTCTTCCTCTCTGCCTGCTTGTATTTTGTGTGTTTTATAATTATGTACGTGTATTTCTAAAGGTCCTCGCACACACACATTCACTCACACACACATACACTCACAATCACGCTTGCACAGTGGCACACAGTGAAGACGCGTTTTAAACAGCGCGAAAAATCGATGGCTTGAGCCAAATTTATTGTTACTTGGCAAAATTCACGAGCGACTGGCAGCAGCAGCAGCAACTACAATTTAGATTGGACGGCACATCGATTAATTTGAAAACGTTGCACTTTTATTTCGGGCATGAATTCAAAGGCTTCCAAAGCAAAAACCCGTTCATCCAAAACGCCGCGACCAGCAGGACAATTCCGAAACGCGCCCACACGCGCCAACAACAACGACAAAACTGTTTACAGCACAGCTCTTAACAGCTAGCGTCTAATAGAATGTTAAGGTGAACAGCTAACAGCTAATGTTAATATTACAGAAACCGGCAAGCCGGTTATTAATGTGGCTGCACTCTGCGTGGGCTGAAATGCCCCTAATCAGGTAGTTTTTTTTTTTAGTATTTCAGCGCCAGTGCTGCCCATTCATTGCATGAGCAAAGCTCTACATAAAAACAGAGAATCGATTCGGTCACACTGCATTAAAATCGCGGCTTTAAAATTACGTACGGTTTTTCGCAAAAGTTCGTTTTATATCAATTCAGCTGAAACTAAATTTGATTGTACGCTTGGTTGCTGTACAGAGAAGAGGTAATCAAAGTTATTGATAATAATTACACATACTCGTTGATTCACTAACTTTTTCACTTACTAATTTCCTTGCAGCAACCATGTTAAGTTTGTCGTCGAATGTGCAACAGATTTAACAATCAGATACAAGTAAGTTTGACTACTATATAGAATTATTCCGATACGATATGAAGATGTTGAAACTCCATTGAAAATAGTAATTAGCCATTTATTAGTGTTCGTACGATTTAGTTTCAATCTAGAAGCTACATAAAAAAACCCGGGAGAATATCACTCGGAACTCATTACTTATGAGATGCTTGGGGGGCTGCGCAAATGAACGATTTCAATTAATTACCACAAGGTATACGAGGGGTACAAGGGAAGTCGCGCGGAGGCGACACTTAAAAACGAATATAGATTAATAGTACATAGATAATATGCTCATAATGGATTATCTGGCTGGTATGTAAACGCTCGCATTCTAATAATTAGCGATGTTGCACGATCGATGATCTTTCTGCTGCTTCGGCTCCTGCTTCGGCTCTTGCTCCTATTTCTACTCCTAATCTGGCTCCCTATTGCAAGTATAATCTATGATAATCGTTGGCGCCAAAGGCGCAGTTGCATTTGGGGCACTTACGTTGCCGCGTCTCGTACCGCGTTCGCAGGCAGTCATAACAGAATACGTGGAAACACTTGGAGAGCACGGCATCCTTTCGCTTAACTTTGCACGAGGGACACGTGAGCGTCTCCTTGTATTCGCGTATCTCCTCAATCATAACCTCATCGATGGTTGTGCCCGACATTTCCATCTTCTTCATGCGCTCCGCCTTGCGCTTGAACTGCGCCAGCTCCTCCTGCAGCCGCTTCGTCTTGTAGGCCTCTGCCTCCAGGGAGCTGGTCTTCTCGGCGACCACCTGTTGTGCCTCCTTCATTTGCGCATGGTACTTTTCCAGATGCAGCTTGAGGTCCGCTGCCGATTGTGCCGATTCAATGGCCTTACGCTTGTGCATCTCCATGGCCTGTTGGCGCAGCATCAACTCCTTCTCTATAGACGCAACGGTGGCCTGCAGGCTGCGCTCCTTCTCCTCCAGCTTGCGCAGCACAATGTGCATGGCCTCGATCTGTGTCGTCGCTGTGGCCATTTGATCCTCCAGCACCGTCTTCTCCTCACGCAGCAGCTTGTGCAATTGGTTGGCCTTAATGCGCTCCGACATCAGCTTGAAATTCGCATCGTCCTTCTCGCGCAGCTGCTGAATGAGCCGTGAGTTTTGTTCCTGCATATCCTCAAATGCTTGTCCCGTAACCTCCATCTCGTTCAGCAGTGCCTCCTCCTCGTGCGATCCGACAAACGGGCGCGTATAGTTGGCCCCACCGGCGGCACCGCCTGGCGCAACGCCCCACGTGTTCTCGGTGGGCTTGTGATTAGCTACCTGCTTTTGCAGCTCATACTTTTGCTCCTCCAGCTGCTTGATCTTACGCAGCGCCTCCTCGTCGGCCAGCTTCTTGCGCTCCTCCCGCTTGCTCTCCTGCAGCTTTTTTAATTGCTGTCGCAGCTCCTCGATTTCAGAGCGCAGCTTCTTCTCGGTGGCCATTAGCTGCACCTTGTCGCGCTGATCCTTCGAGACGCCTTTGTACATGTCCAGTAACAGCTTCATTTCCTTCTGATCGTTTAGCGCCTTCCTGTGAATGGAGTGCCAAAAGGGGGAGAATATTATAGTTAGCGCCAGAATATTTCATTTTTTAATTAGGGTAATTTTAAAAATCTTTTAATTTTAATAATGTAATTTTAGTTATCAGGCACAACTCATATTATTAATTGAATTAATTGTTATTGTCAATAATCGTTAATTACCAAAGTAATTGTAATTGCTACCTACTTGAGTTGCGCCTTTAGATCCCGCACGGTTTCGCTTTCCACGGTCTTCACGTCCTTCGTCTTGATGCCATCCTTGGTATCCTTCTCGGTTTTAACAGCATTTGTTGTGCTAGTCGCTGCTGCTGTCGCATTCGCCGGTCCCGGTGAATCCTTTTTTTCTGCCGCAGCGGCATCGCTGGCACACAATTTCTCTTGCTTGATAGCCGGATCCTTGACATCTTTGCTGCTCGCGTCATCGTCGAGCTCATCCTCGGCAGAGGCCGTGTTCTCCTCTTTGATGGTCACGTTGGCATCTCCGCCGCCACCGCCAGCATTGGTCAGGCAC
Organism: Hirtodrosophila histrioides; assembly: GCA_037075165.1. NCBI lineage: Eukaryota > Metazoa > Arthropoda > Insecta > Diptera > Drosophilidae > Hirtodrosophila > Hirtodrosophila histrioides. The sequence continues at coordinate 3,078,093 of JBAMCL010000189.1, read as the reverse complement.
GTAGCGCCGCCAGCTGAGGCGTTGTTAGCGTTCTCCTCCTTCATATTGGCCGCTGATTCCTGCTTAATCTCCTCGCCCGCCGCGGCGGCCACTGCCTGCTGCTGTAGCTTGTTGCCCTCAATCTTGACTAGCGCCTCATCCAGATCCTTGCGCATCTTCACATTATCCGTGGAGATGTCCTTGTACTTGCGCTTGTACCGCTGCACCTCCCCCTTCAGCTGCCCGTTATGGTTCTGCAACGATGTGATGAGATGCCGCATCTCGCGGTTGATAGGCGCCGTCTGCTCATTGGCGGCCATGTTCTGCTCGAACTCAATGCGCAGCGCTTCATACTCCTTGCGTATGAGCGCCAGGACATCCTCCATTTGGATCATCTCGCTGCGCACCTTCTTCTGGGCAATGAGCTCCTCGCTTTCCATCACTTCAATCTGGCGCAGATGCTGATTCTTGCTGGTCTGCAGCTGATTCCGCGTCTCGTCCAGCATCGTCTTAATCTGCATAGATTCATTATAGAGCACCGAGAACTGCGACTGCAGACATTTGTACTCCGTCGTCTCCACAATTACCGACTCGGGCAGCTGCCGGATCTACAAAGGGAACAGAAAATTCAAGTGCAAAATGTTTCAGTGTTCGTAAGCGAATCAGAGAAGATTGGAGAATATTGTATCCACTTACGTCCATTTTAAGCTTCTCCACTTCTTTGAGGGTCTCGCGATGCGTGGCGTGAAGCTTGTCCAGCTCCTGTAACCGATTGTTGGCCAGCTCTCGATGTTCCTCCAGCTCCTTCTGCAGCTCCTCCAAATGTTGACTATTCACATTAGTCGTTGTAGTTCCTCCACCGGGAGCGCCGCCAGCACTGCTTGGCGTTTTTGCGCTATTGTTGCTCTTGTTGGGATCACCATAGATCTGATGATAGGCCTTGAGCTTCTCGATGGCCTCGGCCAGATGATTCTCTAGCTTGTCGTTGCGACAATGGATCTTTTCCAGGTCATATTGCAGCTCATCGATTTGGTTTTTGAGTTCAGCATTCTCCGTCTCCTTGGCGGTGAGTGCATCCTGGTACTCCTTCATTTTCAGCGACATTGTGTGAAATTTCTCGTGCAACGACGTGTTTAGATTCTGCAGGTTGCGATTCTCCGTCATGATCTCAATATGCGTCTGCTTAAGCGTCTCCTCGAGCGCATGCAACCCAGCACCCGCTGTCGCCGCATCCGGATCGGCGCCGCCGGTGGACTGCTGCTCGTCATCACCAGCACCACCAGCACTAGCAGACGTCCCTTGGGCTCCTGTGCCGACTAGCCCATCACCTTTTAATACATGCGTTATCTTCTCATTACGTTGCATTAACCTATCAATAACCTGGACAATCTTGGCCACCGCACGCTTTGACACCTGTACACGATTGGCCAGCTTCTCGTCCAGCTCCTCCTTGTCCCAGGTGGACAGTTGTGTGAGAAATGAGGTGGTCACCTCGTTCTCGTTCTTGTTCTCCAGCTCATCGGCCGTTTCGGCATCGAATCGCTGAAGCAGCACCCGAATATCCTCGTTCAGCTGATTCCAATACCGATTTACTACATTCAGCACCGCATCGTCCTGCGTCTGACGCTTCTCCAGCTGTTCAATGCGATGCCTCAGCTCAGCCTCGCAGCGCATACGCTGCTCGATGCGCTGGGCGAGCTTCTTATTCTGAAATTCCAGCACCTTGATGTCCATCTCCTCCAGCGTCGACACTGGCCCAATTAGGTGTGGCTCGAAGTGTACCTTCTTGATGGGCGGCTGACCAGCGGCCGCTGCAGCCACCAGACAGCTGCTGCCGCTGCCGCCGGTGCCGCTGCTGGCATCGTCAGCGCTGCGTTTTGACATAATTTCTAAACTGGAGCAACAATAAAGCACAACAAACTAATAATGTCAGTTTTCAATATTATTGATTTTCGAGTTTCGTGGCTGTACTCCATTTTGCTCAGTGTGCGGTTCGGCGGACGCTGCCAGCTGGAAGAAGGCGCACAGCTGTAGGGGGCGGACAGCCTGGGGACGGACACAGAACAAAGTGTTGCTTACCTTAATTTCTGGCTTGTAGACTTTTAGCTTAACATTAATTAAAAACAAAGCGGCAGAATTCCAAATAAAATTTCTTTCTACTAATTGCTAGCTGTTGTAGGCTGAAGAGTTGCATTATGCACGATAGCTTGTGGAGGCCGATCGATAATTCGATAGATGGTGGACATGCTCTCGATTACTTATGGCGCAATCCAACAAGTTCTATCATTTGATGCCCAAATAAATAGATCACTGTAGTTTATTTATCAATGAAAAAACTATAACCATAAGTATATACCAAAGACTTTGCTAAAACTAATAAAGAAATCAAAGCTGTAAGTTACACAATCCATAACAATATTAAATAACAGTGTAATTAAGAGGAATCCACATCTAGTTCATCTCTATATTTATCCAATAGATTTGTCAATATCAGTTAAGTCATGTATATCGACATAAGATCTTAATAATCATCAAAATAATGAAGTCGCATTGTCCCAGCTGACAGAAAAGAAAATAATCGAAATAATTCAAAACAAATAATAATATTTTAATTCATAATTAAGCAAAGTTGTTCAAGAAACTTTATAAAAATTAAAAGAAAATAAGATTAAACAAAATAAAAATGAATTTGCAAAAACACATATTTGTTAATGTAATATTTAAAACAAACATGTATTGGCCAATCAGCTTGTTTTTTGTATTTTTAAATGTTTGTTTAAACTTTTAATGCGAAACTTTCAATTTCTCTTGTAGTTATTTATTAGCCCATTGACCTGGATTAAGACTATCCTCCAAAAATATCAATAAATAGAATACTACCAATTCTACTACCGATTCACTTTTCAGTGTTCAACATAAAGTGCACAAAAGTAAATCATTTTAAATTTTAAGGAGTTATCAAATCAAAAGATTCGAAATTTCTTTGTCACATCAGGTTTTCATTGGCAGTGCGAGTTACAGTCCCTGAAGCAGTCCCAGTTGTTACAAGCCATATTTTATTAGTTTCAGTTTTTTTTTTTAATCATTTTAACTGCTTTTCATTATTTTATTGGTTTTGATTTTAGGGCGGCTTCATTATGTTCGTCATTATTAATTTTTGTATTTTCCAAACGAAAACATGTATGCTGCCGGACTATCGATTTTATAATATATATCGAATGACAGCACTACTGCTCTGCTTCCATATCTATCAGCAACATAGTATATCGATACTTACATCCCTATTAAATCGATTTAAATATTCAGCAAGTAAAAGTTATAATATTTGTTAGTACACAATTAATTTGCAAAAATAAAACATGGAGAAAATCTGCAGGGTTTGCATGAGCAGCTCTGTCACCCTTGTGGAAATATTCGCAGAGCGCGCGCAAACTGAGGAGGAGCCCAATCTAGCGGAGATGTTGAATGAGTGCGTCGACTTTAAGGTAAACAAAGATGATCCATTGCCAAAGCAGATTTGCCTCTGCTGTGTTCTCGACACTCAAAACGCATTCAGATTTAAGCGTAGATACGAGCAGAGTGAACGTCACTTTAGGCAGCTGCTAAATAAAAGAGAACAGGACAACATAGAAGCATCTTTCTGTAATAGTATGGTTAAAACCGACGAATTGCACCTCGCAGATTATGGCATAGACATGAACTTCGTTAAGAATGAGCCACTAGAGAATCAAATGATGGATAACTGGGGAGAAATCGAAGAATTTTTACCGGAGAAGTTGACGTCTTGTGAGTCTAGTTGCAGCCGCATCCTCCCAGCAGACTGTAATAAAAACGAGAAATCCAGCACCAGTTGCGGGACGAGTGAAGCCCTGAGCACACCCATTAATACCATGCCCTGCCCGAACACCCATCTCTGTGAGGTTTGTGGTATGGAATTCACGGGCACGACGCTTTTAGCCGCACACAAGCTGCTACATAAAAAGTTCGAAGCTCGCCCATTTAAATGTGATATTTGCTCGAAAGCCTTCCACCAGCGTTCGAATCTGCAGATGCACACCCGCGTTCACACCGGCGAGCGGCCCTACAAGTGTTCGCACTGTTCAAAATCTTTCGCTGCTAACCATCATCTCAAGAGCCACCTAAGCAGCAGTCATTCCGGAGAATATCCATACACATGTCCCTGTTGCCCGCAATCCTTTATGAAAAAGTCGAGCTTAAAGATGCACATGCGTGTCCATTTAGGAACACACACGTACATCCATTAAAGTGTCCTCATTGCGGAAAGATCCTTAGCCACATATCGAGCCCGGAGCAGCATTTACAAAATTATGTCGGCGAATGTTCTAAACTACTTACGAGATTTTAACCAACCAACAAAAGTTGTATATGTACATCTTGTTGGCCACAGGCAGCCGGACCTACGCCTGTTTATATATAATATTTATATAGTATGTATGTAGTAGTTTTTTTTTTTGTAGTTTTAAGACATATTAAATGTATAATAAATAGGCCAATATGAACACAGGTAGAAAAACAATGTCAGATTTTCTCGTTTAAATTTAAAGCTGTTATTTGTGCAAGTTCCATTGAGTGTAATTACTATATATGTATGCATAATTAATGTATTCTATCTATTTAAAAATAAAAATAAAAATTTCTCAGTGTGACCATAAATATTTATCGATAGTTGTGATATTATTCACAGTATATCAACATATAATCGATTTTAATCAGATGTTTGTAAACAAGTAAAATAAAAATTCCACTCTTTGGTGTTAAACTTTTAAATTGTGGATGAACATGGAACCAGTTTGCCGGGTTTGCATGAGCAGCTCCGTTACTCTGGTGGATATATTTGACGAGCAGCAAGTATCTGAGGGGCAACCATCTCTGTTGGAGATGCTGACCGAGTGCGTCGACTGTGAGCTGAATCCGGACGACCCGTTGCCAAAGCAGATTTGCCTTTCCTGTGTTCTTGACGCCGAGAATGCGTTCAAATTTAAACGTACATGCGAACAGAGCCATCGACTCTTTTGGGAACTCTTGAGCGAGGACAAAGTCATATGTGAAATGATTGAAACGAAGGATTTGGAGCTAATTGGTAGCATCGACATAGCCTGCGAGAATAAAGAGCAGCAATATTGTGCTGAAGATGACAGCAGTAAGGAGTGCCTACAGGAAAATTCATTGGAACCTTCTGATGTCACCATAGACTTGGACTGTGTAACTAAAGAGCAGCCTGGTTATATCGAAGAAAACAGCAGCGAAGATAGCGAAAAGCGAGTAGAGGAGCCAAACAGCTGTAGCGACAAGACACACAGCTTGTTCACAGACAATGCTGATAAGTTGCTTGGCGGAAAGGCCCATCTTTGTCTGATATGTGGCATGAAATTCTACGATAAAATGTTTCTCATCAAGCACGCACTTATCCATCAAGACGAAAGTCGCTCGAAAAGATCAAGCAAGCTTTCAGCTCTAAAGGCGCAGACGCAGGCTCGCGCTGACCAGCGTCCTTTTAAGTGTCCCTACTGCCCGAAGTCATTTACACGAAAGACGCATTCTACGGAACATATATTGGCACACAGTGGAGAACATCTCTACAAGTGTGAGCACTGTCTTAAGAAATTTAAATCCCGTACTGGATACCGGAGGCATAGCTGTCAACCTGCTCACGACGAGTTGAGAAAAGCTTACAAATCGTATACCTTGCGCTAGCGCAACTTTTCATCACTATCATAAATGTTTTCTAATTTTAAGTTTAATTTAAAATACTAGAAGTTTAATGAACAAGTTATCTTAATTAGTCAAATGAAAAATATAAACTAACTCAGTTCTCAAATGTTTAGAAAGATATTCTTTCATTATGGGACCCATTCACAGAAGATGATATGAGAGTAATAAGACAAGATATGGGGAAATGACAGAGAAAGGGATTTAAAAACAAACGGCGTTAAGGAGTAAATTGATTAGCGACTGGCTTGGAAATTTATGTTTATCAATAATATTAATCTTATACGATCCTTCAGCCTTTTTATTTACATTAATATAGCATTTTTACCCATTTTAAGGGCAAAGGACATAACGATGTTAGAGTGTGACCATAAATACTTCTCGATAGTTTCGATACTTTGCTAGAGATTGTATCGATATAAGAAAGCCCTATTCAATCGATTCTAATAATTGACTTTGCAATCAGGAAAAATTGTTTTTATATTGTTAAAATTATTGAAAATTGCACAAGAATGGAGCCAGTTTGCCGGGTTTGCATGGGCAGCTCCGTCACACTTGTGGACATATTTGCCAAGCGAAAACAGCCAAGCAAGGAACCCAGCCTGGCAGAGATGCTCAACGAGTGCGTCGACTGCGAGGTGAAACAAGATGATCCATTGCCAAAGCAGATTTGCCTTGCCTGCGTCCTTGACACCCAGAATGCATTTAAATTTAAACGCAGATGCGAGCAGAGCTACAAGAACTTTTGGGAGTTGTTGAGCGAGGACAAGGCCATCTGTGAACTGTTTGAAACGGATGATTGGACGGTTCCAGAATGCACCCTAGACGTTGGCACAGCAAAGAAGCAGCCTGGCTACATTGAGGAAAATACCAATGAGGATAATCTCTTGAAATCTTCAGAATGTCCCATAGACATAAGCTGCGTAAAAAAGGAGAAACTAGACGATGAAGAGGAGGAAGAGGCCAACAAAATGTTGCAGGATAGTCTGTTGCAACCTTCGGAAGCCAGCATCGATATCAGCTGCGTAAAAAAGGAGAAGCTGGACAGCCCTGAGGAAGAGGCCAATAAAGAGGAGTTGCAAGATAATCTGTTGCAACCCCTGGAATCTAGCATAGACATTAGCTGCGTGAAAAAGGAGAAACTCGACGATCCCGAAGAAGAGAGCACAGTAAAGATCTTGCCTGGTAATACGATGCAATTGCGCAAGAATCAGACAGTTTCACCGAAGACAGGATATGACAACAAAATTGTCATAGAGAAGCCAAAAATCAGTATCAGACCAACTGCAGCTTTGGGCGCTTTCATTAATATCAATACAAACCTAGACAAGGGCTTGTCGGATAAAACCCAACTACATAACGCCGCAGGTTGTCTATTCAAATGTCCCTTATGTCCAAAAACATCTAGCAAGCGTTCAGAAATTGAGCAGCATATGCGTATTCACAATTCCCAGCGGCCATTCAAGTGCATCCACTGTCCAAAAGCGTTCAACAGAAGATCCGAATTACAGACTCACCTCAACATTCATTCGGGAGATCGTCCGTACGTGTGTCCGCATTGCTCAATGGCATTTAACCATCCTTCGAACCTGGGCAGGCATATTCGCACTCATGCCGACAAACCTCCATACAAGTGCTCTCAATGCCCGAAGGCCTTTTTGAAGAAACAGGATGCTGTTGAGCACATACTCAGTCACAACGTAGCACGGCCCTACAAGTGTCCCCACTGCAACTCCAGTTTCCGGAAGCACACTTGCCGCCCTGTCCACGAAAGGGGAAAGTTCACATACATTAATAACACTAACTTGCATTAATGGAACTAACTTAATCACAATTATAAATGTCATAGTAATACAAGTTTAATGAAGTAGTGACTATATTAATAAAAATTATAACCACGTAAAATGTACTTCTGTTAAACTTGGGGCACCAAGGGGTAGGTTAAACTAATACGTTTTACTCCGTGTAATTAGGATAATACAAAAATTACTATTTAAGCAAGTAAGAGCTCTCTAGCCGGTAGAAGTTGGCTGGGTATACCCTGTAACCAGATGTCATATCTCCTAAGACCGACTTGGCCTACAGAAATATTGAAAAGTAAGACCATAACTTTATATCGATAGTTTCGATATTCAATAAGTATGTCAAAATATGCACGGGCCATACAATCGATTTTTATCATCTGCAGGCAAGCAAAAATAGTCGGATTTATCTAAGAACCACAAAGATTAAGTTAAATAAAATTTTATTCTTTGTTTAACTGTGGATAGACATGGAACCAGTTTGCCGGATTTGCATGAGCACATCCGGCTCCCTTGTGGACATATTCGCCGAGCGACAGCAGTCGAATAAAGAGCCCAGCCTTGCAGAGATCCTCAACGAGTGCGCCAATTGTAAGGTGAAACAGGATGATCCATTGCCAAAGCAGATTTGCCTTTCTTGTGTTTTCGACGCTCAGAATGCATTCAAATTTAAGCGAAGATGTGAGCAGAGCTTCAAATGCTTCTGGGAGCTGTTAGGTGACCAGAAACCCATCTTTGAAATTATTGAAACGGATGATTGGGCGATTACAGAATCTACCGTAGACGTTAGTTGCATAAAAAAAGAGCAGGCTGATAGTCGTATAGAAGAGAGTAACAAGAAGCGGCCGTGTCATAAAGAAGAGAGCAACGAAGATAATCGTTTGGAGCCTGCAGACTGTATTGAGGTCCTGGAGAGTGATGAGGAGGAGAGCACTGCGGAGTCCTTCAATAATGACAAAAAGGAGCAAGATAATCTGTTGCAGCCTGCAGAACATAGCATCCTAGATATCGGATGTGTAAAAATGGAGAATATGAAGAGTTATGAAGAAGAGAGCACTTCAGAGTCCCTCAATATTGACAATACCAGTAGCACAGCAAGTGTGGCTAATTCAAATATCATGAGCTGTAAAAGTTGTGACAAGGAATTCTCGGATGTAACGCTTCTTAACGAACACACACTAATTCATAAGGGCGAAGATCGTCCATTTAAATGTCCCCACTGTCCAAAAACTTTCAACTTATTAGCTTTCTTAAAGAATCACATTCATGTGCACTCATTTAAACGACAATTCGTTTGTACTCAGTGCCCACGTAAATTTAAATTCCCTTCGAACATGCGCAGGCATTTTCGCTCGCATTTTGAGGAACCTGCATTCAAGTGTCCTTACTGCCCGAAGGCCTTCGTGAGAAAACACGATGCTGTCAAACACAAAGCCGAACACACCGCAGAACTTTTACACAAGTGTTCCCAGTGTCATAAGACTTATAAAAGCCAATTGGGTTTCCGAAAGCACATTTGCCGCACAGCCCACGAAATGGGAAAGTTCACATTCCTATCAAATTTACATTAGCGCAACTACTTTACTTATATGTCTTAGAAACATATGCATATTAAGTCTTACTAATATTAAATTAAATTTAGTAAGCTTGGATATCGTCTTTTTGTGTGTTTTAAGAAATACCTGTACGCATTCAATTATAGTTTTACTCATTAAAGTATAAATAATTATAATTTTCAGCCATACTTCTAAAAGCAAAAAGGTTTTCATTTCTTTAAGTATTAATCCCCCTACTTAAATGTGATTATAATAATAAAATGTGATTATAATAATGAATTATATTACTACTTATGTATATGAAATCGGTAAATATACGGCGTTGCTCCCGTATAGAAAGAAAGCAGTAAGAATATTGGTTTTATACTCAAAAAACGCGGAAAAAATCCAAGAACCGATTTATGGTGGGGGAACTTGACTTTATTGCGCAATTAATAAATAAAATAATTTCATTAATCATTCAGAAACATAATTATTCTTTACAATCCGTTTTAATAATCTTTTTGATACATTTATATTTTAAATTTAATAAAAATATATGTATGTTGCCGGTGCGATGGATGTACCTTTAAAAAGGGTTGCCACATTATTCACATATATTAAATACATTAATAGTTGCTTTGAAGCAAGCGACAATAATAAATAATAATATTTTTCCCAATTTGAACTTTATATTTGAGTCTGCCACAAGACAGACGGCTTATTATATTGACAAACAAATTAAATATAAAAACCGAACGCCAAGAGAGTCGTCATGTTATCGATAGTGAGGTGTAAAAATGCAATCGATTAATTCCATCTCTACTTAGACAAACCAGTGGTAGAAAAAATAATAACAAATTTATCCAAATATCAAAATCAAGGGAAACAACTACCCATGGCTGCAAAGCACGAAGATATACGTGATAAAATAGAGAATGGAATCTACAAGCTTGCAACAAATGACAAAAGCACACGCAGCACCGTGTGGCGCGTGTATCGAAAGATTGAAAAGGAAGACGGCAAAATATTAGAACACGTCTTGTATTGTATAGGATGCAAAAATCTGATGTCGTTTACCCACAAGTCCACAACGAATCTGCGTCGCCACAAGTGCCATCTGCAATACTTAAAAAAACAGGCATATTGTAATGGATATGCCGACGCCAACACCACAAAGGAGTGGTACAAGGATGATGAGGCGGAAATGTCTGTGGATGGCATTTTAATGCAGACTGAGTCCGAGCTTAAAGTGCTCAACGAGGAGAGCTCCGAGGCCCAATCAATGACGGACGAGCTGGATAAGAAACCCACATCGACAGACGTTGCTGCGTTTATGGCTCTCAGAGGTGCTATCTCTGCAGCTGAGTCAGGTGATGCCAGTGGTGACAGTGGAACGCTCGTCCAGCAAGCGAAAAACAACGACGATCCGCTCAATGTTAGCGGGACGGGCCTTGCAAATACCTTAAATCCACGTCTCTCCGATGTCATTGTTTCTCACGATGTCAGCGGGGCGGAGGAGTCGGCAATATATGCACAAACCTGGTCCTTGGAATACCGCAAACTTACCGAAGATCAAAAATTCTATGCTAAAAGGGCTATTGATGAGATATTCGTTCTGGGGCGCTTAAGACGTTTAACGTTGAGCACGGTCCCATCGGTAACCGAGTAAAATATTTCAATATTTACATGTATAGGCTAATTTTAATTAAATTACTCTTACAGTATATATATATGTATTTAAGGATGTACATATTTATTTGATCAATTCTATGGTCTTGGTTGTTAAGATATTAATAAATAAAGTAATTGTAGTCTTGGAAAGACGATCACTTCCCACCTGACGAAATTGTTACTTAAGATATTTTAATTAAGGCATCTCAAATTTTTTATAATGCTTATATATTGGAATTCATTGGATGGAATTGGCGTGTTTGTTTATATTTAATCAAAATCAAAGGTGGGGAATTCCAGCCAATATAACAAGAAGAGGGTTGCCGAATATACATACATACCATATCGGGCATGTTTTTCATAAGTATATAAAACCTATATTTTGCCATTATCTTAATTTTCTACCTTTGAAAATAGTAGACGTTCTAACGTAAAGTTCGTTCGCCCTCATGTATGCCTTATAATATGTAGGGTTATATTTCAAACTTGACAATTAAAACTGCATTTTATTCAATCACTTTTTGTCTATCTTATATATTTAAAATCACTGTCCTATGCTGTTATCATTACAAACCAAAAGACATAATTAGCAGAAAGTGTGTAATCTGTAATTTTCCCTAAAGATTATTGCCCACTGATTGTAAATTTGGGAGTTTTCCAGCATCCAAATATTATAATCAGCCTGAATGTAAATATATTTAGGAGTAACCTTAAACTGTTATCATTTCTGTTTAGACCCATAGTATAACACAGAGACGAACTATCAGCTCCACCTCTAAGTAAATTAGATTAGTAGTAGTTAAGATAATTTTCTGAATAAAAGAGCGACTGATCACTTGGTCGTTGTCCACTTTGAACCGAAACGCCGTCGTGATTTTTTTCACCATTTGTTCCGCGCTTAACACTTTTGGTATATTGTCACAACTGTGACACAACTGTTGAGAGCTTGCAAGAGGTGAGTAAAATGATCGCTGTTAATAACAGAAAAATAAATGTTAAGTGTTCTTTGCTGACAGCTGAAACATACATATGTATGGTTTTTGCAAATTTGTCTTGTTCGCCTAAAAAACTTACAGCATTTAAATATTGTTGGTGTTTTCTTGTTTAAGTCAAACGTAATTTTCGTTAGAATGTCGCGCAGACCGCCATTAAATACCTATAGCGCAGTCAGCCGCTCCAGATCCCCAACAACAAACGTAAATAATCAAAGTAGTAGCCGCAGCCCACGTCCAGGTAGCAAACATGATGAAAGGAACGCAAGCAACAACAGGAATGAAGAGCATGAAGACTCAGCTGATGAAGCAGAGGAGCAGACAAACATGACGACCAATACTGAAATCGATGGACACATCTCCATGCAGCACACAAACAAAACAACTACGGATTCGGATGAATCTTTCTCAGCAACAAGACCTTATCAATCAACTCCCACAACTCAAATACAAGACCAAGAAGAGGAAAGACAGCAGCGAATAACGTTTAGCCCGAATCACAAAATACTTGCATTAGCCATTATACCATTTGCCTTGATGCTTGCCATCTACAAAATGCCAACGGTGGAGACACAAGTGAAAAGTTGCGCATTTGAGGAATTGCGCCAAAAGAATCCTATACAATCCTCGGAGGTATGGGACGCTCTGAGAATTAATATTGAAATGTTGCTAAACAAGCAGAGCAAGTCGCCCAATGTCTACTTATTCTTGCACACGAACCACAGCAGCGAACATCAAATGCAAAAGCTGATTGAGGATATTGCCCGGGAGACGTCGAAATGTTTTGGTAAGTGGCCCCCACTTGAAAGCCTTATGTGATTGCTCTACATAGTCTCTCATTTGAATTAGATGGACAGCAAGTCATCGAAATGAGTATACAGGATTTTAAGACGCAGAGCGAAGACGATGACTACGGATATCCCATAGAGCAGTACAAAAAGAAACTCAGCGAAGGCAATGTTTTTCTCATTGTAAATCTCAATGATGTGAGTACTCCAATAATACCTGCCAATAATACACAACTAAACTATAACTACTTATAGATACCAGCAAAGACTGCACCCGCTCTGCACACCATTTGTGACACGTACACTCCCATTGCTCGGGATGTGGTACTCTTTCTGACACTCCGCACAAACTTATCAAGCGCCGTTGCGAGTCCTCCCAAGTTGGCCTATCAGACATTGCAGGAACTGTGGAAGGAAGTACCGGATAATGAACTAGATGCCTTAATAACGCGTGTCACCGATCAGGTTCTCCTGTTGAAAAGCTAATCCTAAAGCCGCAATACTGGATAAAGCGAACGTTATAATATTTAAATTTAAGCTTGTTCGCGGTCTCAATTTCTAAATGTATTTCATAATTTGTATGTATTAAGGATATTATATTCGTTTGAACTGAACAAACCACAGCTCGCCTACAAATGCCACCAGACTGCAAGTCATGCCAAAGCACCACAGTAAAATAAGCCCAATAAAATTGTTGATGGCCAGTTTTACGGGTCCAATATCAAGATTGGGCTTTTGCGAGGCTGCAATGCGATTCTGTCTGTGTGCATTCATATACTCGGCTGCGATCTTCCACTCCCAGTACTTGTCAAAGCCCGAGGAGTGCCAGGCGAGTATGAAATCGTTGTGGGCGTCCAAATGTGCCCACAAACGTGGCACATAGGCCACAGTATAGATAAAATATATATCGTCGACCATTAGTTTGAGCCGCGGCAAGGCGTCGTTGGGAATCATCTCAGCATTGGCCAAGTGACCGTACTGCATCCTCTCCACAACGAAGCCCATCTGTTCGGTGCGCGATTTCACGACTATGTCTGCAGCATCATTTACACGGAAATTCTCCACAAGTCCCAGCAAAACGTGCTGCAAGTGGACCAGGATAAAATGCGGAAATGAATAGAAAGGCAGGATATTTACTTACCTCCATTGTTTCCAGATCGAAAATATTAATCCAGGCGTGAGATGTTGCCGTCCACAGTAGCTTGTGCTTGTAGAGACGTTCCCGTGAATCGGCGGCCTCCTCAAGCTTCGGCAGCGTCAGTATGGCGGCCAGTCCACCTCCATAAACGGTAGTCAAGATTATGTCCACCATATAGCTAGCCAGCAGAAGTGTACGGAGAGCATATGATGTTGTCACATAACTAGTGCTCTGGTTCACAAATAGTTTCAGCGCGCTTACAAATCCGAAACGCAGGCTCTGACGGCAGGTGGCGCGACGTGCAGTCTTAGCCGGAGAACGCTCGTAGCGGCGTGCGAAGGCGAGTGCCAGGCATTCCAACACTAGACAAACTACTACGCATAGCCACAAGGTGGCTTGGAATGGACGCAGGGGCAGAGCCCAGTTAATTATACGGTGCGGAGCTGGTACTAGACAGGTGACACCGGAACGTCCTAGGAAAACCGTCTGCTCCATATGCTGATGGGCAATATGCCAAAGGTACATGCCGCCTATGCCATAATCAGTTGTTCTGTCAAGTACCATGCCCATCAGTCCAAATCCTGTGAAGTTTTCATATATGTCGCCCCAATCGGTCTTTTCAGCTGGTGGTAGAAAAAACTAAGCTTATAATCAATTATTTACCAAATAATGCATATTAATCAGATTTATTAAATTGCAGATGTTTCTACCATGAATGAAACATATTACATTTTATGATTCAAATATGGACTGTTATATTTTGAAATATCGTCTCGATTACGCGCAGTCTGAACATTGATGATGCGGAAGATTCACAATAGAGCAGACTTCGATTCCACAGTTCATTTGTTGAACTGAGAGTTTTGCCAGCCCTGAACTAAGAAACAGCTGACAGTGTTAAGGTCAATTTCAAGTGAGTTCAAAATTGCGGGCAACCAACAGGATCTATGCCCAAGGAGGATCGTCGAACATGGCAGACATTTGTCGGATCTGCCTGAAAAGCTCAGACATGTTGGTGGACATCTTCGCTGAGCGGCAGGTGGATGAACCCAGCTTGGCCGTCATGCTAAGTGAGTGCAATGATTGCGAGGTAAATCGCGATGATGCACTGCCGAAGCAGTTGTGCCTTGACTGCGTGCTGGCTACACAAAATGTGTTCAAAATTAAGCGCAGCCTACCGAACTTAATCAAGAATGCAGATATCGAAACAGCAGAGAAACAGTTGCTGCGCAACAAAAGCGACAGAGACCTGAGTCTTGTGGAAATAGAACCCGTGCTGGATATCCGCACGGTGGCCGAAAACATTGTAACATTGAGCAGCGAGGAGGACAATCAAGAGAACCAAACGCCAACACCAGGTGACACCATCATGGAGACTAAATCCCATCGCTATCCGACCCGCACACGTAAGCGCAACAAGCGCTATGCCAGCGAGGAGAACAATTCTAGAGAGAGCATGGAACGCTCTCCCAGCGAGGCACGCTCTACCACTTGCTCTTCCTCTACGGGTGAGGAGTCACTCACGCCACGCCTTCAAACGAACAAAAAGAAACCGCTAAAGACACAGAAGCGACTTCAAAACGGCGAACGTCCCTGCAAGTGCCCTTATCCACGTTGCACGGCTGACTTTCTTTCTAACAAGGGTCTTAATGCCCACATTCGACGACACTGCAAACGTACCTACCCTTGTGACAGCTGCCCCAGGACATTTGTCAGAAAATATGATCTCGATCAGCACATGCGTGTTCATACTGGGGAACGCCCATTTAAATGTCCACATTGTCCCCTAAGTTTTACATGGAACAACGTTCTGAAGTTGCACATTCGCACGCACACTGGCGAACGTCCCTTCCAGTGCTCCAAGTGTCCAAAGTCCTTTTCGGCTAGCCACGCTCTTAACGAGCATTGCCGCGTACATACCAATGAATGTGACTTTCAGTGTCCCCACTGCTCCAAGAAATTCAAGCATAAAAAGACCTACAAGAGACATGTTTCGGGACACTCTTGCGATCTACCCAAGCGGCAAATAGATTTAAGGAACACCAAAAACCACTGCAAATAGAAAACATTGCAGGGGACTAACATTGTTAAGAGCTAACAATATACTTGAATTGAATTCATACATTGATATTTTTGAATAAAGTTTTGTTGTGGGGTCTTTTTAAAAAGCTACCCCGTATCTTTTAAAGAAGTTTGTTTTTTTAAAAGTTAATAATAAGTTTAAGACACTTACTTGTATCAATTTGTACCGTACAATTGTGCAGTTCGCAAAAGGAAAGCATTAGCCGAACTTCGGTACCATCTATAAATGCATCCGATCTCTGTCGAGCTCGATCGAAGACCACGGGTTGCTTGTTCTGCAAACCATAATTTAGTATAGGCATTAGAAAACTATACCTTTTTAACATACATAGTCCAACAGCATAAAGGGTTCGTAGTTAAATATACCCAATATGATTTCACGGCCTTGCAGATCCCGCATCTTAGTGGACATATCATTACCGCTATCCCATATTACCTTCCTGAGTTGGGCATCGTAGAGCTGGAGCGTGTCAAATGCTACAGGCATTGCATTTTTCTCCAAATATCGCGGGCCCACAAAATGGTTAGTTTTAATATCAAAGACAGTTGAGTTCAGAAACTGTGCGCTAACCAGCAGAATGTTGGGTTGATCTTTAAGAGCAGAGACTGAGTACCATTTCCGAAGAAGCTTAAACTGTTTACCATGGAAAATGTAGCCATCCGTAAAGTTAGCCACATCAACAGATTGTTCCAGCAGCTCATCTGTGTACACGAAAACAAAGTAATTCCGGGTTGATCGCCAAATTGAGTAAATACTGGCATTATAGAAATAACGAGCAAACTTTGGAATATGTTCCTGAAATGCTATGAAACTCTGTAAATATATAAAAAGGAGTGTAATAAAAGCGGGTAGCAGGTCCGATTATGATAAAATTGATGGTGGTAAGTTTTATTTTAACAATGCCCTGCGGGGCCACAAGACAGCCCGTCAACGGCATTGGAAAAGGCGGTCCGGCCCTTAACGTATTTAGTATGGAATGTACACCGCAATACAGTCACGATCAGGGATGATAAATGGTTAAGAAGTGTGTGCTCCAGAACCGAAGCGTGCAGTTGTTAACTTGCGGGCACAAACTTATTTGCAATATAGAGACAAACACATTTTTAACAGACACATAAATGATTATCGATGCATCCATAATCTGCTCTGCAGACTCTCCGGCTTTAGAGGAATCATCCACTGAACCTGCAGCATGGCTTTCTCAGTTTAAATGCACCTTCTCCTTTCTAAACATTTTGTACTGTCATATTCTTCAAGCGGATTAAAAAAAAATAAAATAAAAATTAAATGCAAGTTATATTTTGTGTGCAAATACTGTTTTGAATGACCTGTCCTTCAGAAAAAGCTTTTCCTTTACCGGAAAGGAAGTTTGCAGCAAATCTCATGACAGTTAATGCAGGATCACAGAGTTTTCGCACTAATTTCCCGACCGTAGGGGTGAATTTTTGAAAATGTGTGTAACACGTATCAAAGGATTTAATGTGAAGTGCTTTGAAACCAAGCATAAGGACTTGGACTTGGACCTCAACTTACCTCACAATGCGATTGCTCAATGGTAACGGTCAATCTCAGTATCCAATCATTGTAGTCTAAGCGGATCTCCTCGAATTCGGCACGTTTCAGCTCATAATCATAAAAGTCGTTATCGTGCTCCAAACTAAACCATTTTTGTGGCTCCAAAATAATTACAGGAGTTGGTAAGCTCGTATCTAGTTGTATGTCGAACGAAGAGTGCCATATAATGCATGTGGCATGTGAATCCGCAAAGTATTGCTGAGCTGTAATACATTGCATCACAAATCATATTATTACCCTATAGGAAAGCTTTCTATTTTATACACAACTTACCAAGAAAACTTAGTACAGTGGACCAATAATTGGGCTCTACTGACATGGCTAACACGTTGCTTAGTTCTGAAAGACTTGATGTCAAGGTACAGCTATATATAGGCGCCATAAGACAAATAACCTTGCAACTGTCGTAGGGTTGCATTGTTTACACTTCAAATATGAAGAATTGCTAATGTAGTCTAGACTTTGTACCCAGTGTTGGAATTTAAGGCTTATAAAGTATATAGAACTTGTTCATAAACTACAAACAAGAAGATTATACCAAGGGAATAAGAATAATCCCAAAAGATGTTATCCATTATTGGAATGATAACCCAAGGATAAAATTTGTAAAAGCCATTTACCAGATCAGATAACTGCTAAAGATAATGAGGCCATAACGTTTCTACTCTTCGATATTTTTTTGTTTCTTTGTTACGAATTATATATACATTTTTGGTCGAAGATCTTGTAAGTAGAAAAAATTATTTTTATAAAGAAAATTGGAGTCAAATCTTCCAATGGTATTGAAACCTTAACTTAACACCATTTATATTGTATTTTTAGTCATTTTTGTTAGCAATATTTGTAAAATTCTAAAGAAGCAGTAACTATATAACCAAGTTAACATCCATCCCTAGTTACTGGGTGTTCCTTTGATGTGCATAGCTAATTGGACTTATTAACTGCATGCACGGAAATCTAAGGACCTCCAACTGTTAAAATATTTATTTAAATACTTTGATGTATGTGGTAACCATTAGCGTAATCAACTTGTTCAAACAAATTTGCATTTGTATTAGATGTATTACAATAAATTACAAACTAAACAAATAAGATTTAATGGTTATATTAGGCAAAGGCGTACGGATTGGTTGCCAAGTCCTTGTCGGGTGTGTGCTCGGAACCGAAAATAGGTTTATGTGTAGAAGCTCAGGACCTTTACTTGGTGTGTGAATATTTAGGGAAAACTTAACTGAAAAATCAGTTTATATTTAAACTAAATTCCTACACTTGCGCTACCGCGATCCAGCGAGATATTTCTATAATATATAAAACTGTGCAGTCAGAAATCGTAAAGTTTATTGAGTATTCAAGAACCTGACAAGAATTCACACAAGCACAGCTTCAAAGGACTAGAAAAGAGAGAGTTTGAGCGCAAAGAAACACATTTGATCTCATATCGATATACCGACGGTAACAGTAAAAGAAGTTCTTTGATGATTAAAATGTATATTTGATATTCTGTATATATTAAGAATATTATATTCGCTTGAACTGAAAAATGCACAGCTCGCCCACAAATGCCAGCACACTGCATATAATGCCAAAGCACCACAGCAAAATAAGCCCAATAAAGTTGTCAATGGCCAGTTTTACGGGTCCAATATCAAGATTGGGCTTCTGCGAGGCCACAACGCGATTCTGTCTGCTTGCATTCATATACTCGGCTGCGATCTTCCACTCCCAGTACTTGTCAAAGCCCGAGGAGTGCCAGGCGAGTATGAAATCGTTGTGGGCGTTCAAATGTGCCCACAAGCGTGGCACATAGGCCACAGTATAGATAAAGTACATATCGTCGACCATTAGCTTGAGCCGCGGCAAGGCGTCGTTGGGTATCATCTCAGCATTGGCCACGTGACCAAAATTCATCCTCTCCACCACGAAGCCCATCTGTTCGGTGCGCGATTTTGCGACTATGTCTGCAACATCGTTAATACGAAAATGTTCCACAATTCCCTCTAAAACGGGCTGCAAGTGGACCAGGATAAAATGCGGAAACAAATAGAAAGGCAAGGCTACCACTTACGTCCATTGATTCAAGATCGATCATGTTAATCCAGGCCTGAGATGATCCTGTCCATATCAGCTTGTGCTCGTAAAGACGCTGCCGTGAATCGGCGGCCTCCTCAAGCTTGGGCAGCGTCAGTATGGCGGCCAGTCCACCTCCATAAACGGTAGTCAAGATTATGTCCACCATATAGCTAGCCAGCAGTAGTGTACGGAGAGCATATGATGTTGTCACATAACTAGTGCTCTGGTTCACAAATAGTTTCAGCGCGCTTACAAATCCGAAACGCAGGCTCTGACGGCAGGTGGCGCGACGTGCAGTCTTAGCCGGAGAACGCTCGTAGCGGCGTGCGAAGGCGAGCGCCAGGCATTCCAACACTAGACAAACTACTACGCATAGCCACAAGGTGCCTTGGAATGGACGCAGTGGCAGACCCCAGTTAATAATACGGTGAGGAGCTGGCACTAGGCAAGTGATACCGGAACGTCCTTGGAATAACGTCATCTCCATATGCTGATGGGCAATATGCCAAAGGTACATGCCGCCTATGCCATAATCAGTTGTTCTGTCAAGTACCATGCCCATCAGTCCAAATCCTGTGAAGTTTTCATATATGTCGCCCCAATCGGACTTTTCAGCTGTTATTAAAAAGTAAGTTTATAATCAATTATTTATCAAATAATACATATTTATCAGTTTTATTAAATTGCAGATGTATCTACTATAAATTAAAGGCATTTTTAAAACCATCGATTATAAAACTTACCACGTTTCTTAAATTTTTCAAGAGTTTACTTATTTTGACTTAATTTAATGGTAAATAATGTTGTAACTAAGAAAGTGTGGTAAGGTTGAGAAAAAACAAACGAATGAGGTTTGCAAAGTACTGGGATACCATAAATAAACAGATTACATTTTATGATTCAAATATGGATTGTTATATTTTCAAATATCGTCTCGATTACGCGCAATCTGAACATTGATGATGCACAAGATTCACAATAGAGCAGACTTCGATTTCACAGTTCATTTGTTGAACTGAGAGTTTTGCCAGCCCTGAACTAAGAAACAGCTGACAGTGTTAAGGTCAATTTCAAGTGAGTTCAAAATTGCGGGCAACCAACAGGATTTATGCCCATGGAGGATCGTCGAACATGGCAGACATTTGTCGGATATGCTTGAAAAGCTCAGACATGTTGGTAGACATCTTCGCTGAGCGGTAGGTGGATGAACCCAGCTTGGCCGTCATGCTAAGTGAGTGCAATGATTACGAGGTATTCGATTCAATTGTAATTTCGTGTAGGCTTTTAAATTTTTTCCATACATCTATGTATTAAATCATATTTTTTGTTTCGAGCAGCAAAATTAAGCGCAGCCTGCCGGAATTAATCAGGAATGCAGATATAGAAACAGCCGAGAAGCAGCAGCTACACAAAAGGAACAGAGACCTGAGTAAAGTTATGTTGTTTATATAGTCAGAGTTATATTTTTTGTTAGATATTTTCATTATAAGTTTAGGTACACTTACTTGTATCGATTTGCACCGTACAATTGTGCAGTTCGCAAAAGGAAAGCATTAGTCGAACTTCAGTACCATCTATAAATGCCTCCGATCTCTGTCGAGCTCTATCGTAGACCACCGGTTGCTTGTTCTGCAAACCACATTATGATTAAGTATAGCCATTAGAAAACTCTACTAATTTTCATACATAATCCAGTAGCATGTAGGGTTCGTAGTTAAATATACCCAATATGATTTCACGGCCTTGCAGATCCCGCATCTTAGTGGACATATCATTACCGATATCCCATATAACCTTCCTGAGTTGGGCATCGTAGCGCTGCAAGATGTCAAATGCTACAGGCTTTGCATTTTTCTCCAAATGTCGCGGGCCCACAAAGTGATTAGTTTTAATATCAAAGACAGTTGAGTTCAGAAACTGTGCGCTAACCAGCAGAATGTTGGGTTGATCTTTAAGAGCGGAAACTGAGTACGAATTCCTAAGAATGACTAGCTTAAACTGTTTACCATGAAAAATGTAGCCATCCGTATAGTTAGCCACATCAACAGATTTTTCCAGCAGCTCATCTGTGTACACGAAAGCAAAGTAATTCCGGGTTGATCGCCAAATTGAGTAAATACTGGCATTATAGAAATAACGAGCAAACTTTGGAATATGTTCCTGAAATGCTATGAAACTCTGTAAATATATAATGTGGAGTGTCATAAAATTTGACTACAGTATTTTAATTGAAATAATTATGAAACATAAGAGAAGTTTGAACTGAATCCGACGAGTCATTAAATTTTAGTAACAAAAAAAGAATTTCACTATTTTTGGGTTGATTAATTTGTTTGAAAATATAAATTAAAATCAATCTAGCGTAGTGGATGGGTATCGGTGGGATTTAATGAGACCAGTGCTGGTTAACACTTCCAACAATCAATCTGTTATTTTTTATTAAGGATACATATGACCAAAGGTTGCGATTAGACTGGCTTGGCACGGTATGCCGACTGCCAAACTTTTACCCGAAGTTGGACTTCAACTTACCTCGCATTTCGCTTCTTCAATGGTAACAGTCAGTCTTAGTATCCAATCATTGTAGGCTATGCGGATCTCCTCGAATTCGGCACGTTTCAGCTCATAATCATAAAAGTCGTTGTCGTGCTCCAAACTAAACCATTTTTGTGGTTCTAAAATAATCACGGGGAGTAGTAGGCTCGTATCTAGTTGTATATCGAACGAGGAGTGCCATATAATACATGTGGCATGTGAATCCGCAAAGTATTGCTGAGCTGTAATGCATTGCGTCAGGTTCCTAATTTATCATACTTGTTGGAAAGTTTCCTTTCTTATGCATAACTTACCTAGAAAACTTAGAACGGTGGACCAAGAATTGGGGTCCACTGACATGGCTAACTAGTTGATTAGTTCTGAATGATTTCATGTCAAACTGCAGCTTTATATAGGCGTCCCTAGACAAATAAACTTGCACCTGTCGTGCGGTTGCATTGGTTACAATGCTAGCCAATAATATAGGAGTCCTTGTTGTAATAATATACTAATGTAATCTAGATTGTACCCACTATTGAAATTTAAAACTTGGAAAATAAAAGATCTTTTGTCAATAAAGCCGAGGGTTTAAAAATCACCCAAATATGTTATCCGGCGCCAATCGATTGAAGGAAGTCCCGATATATATAAAATATCAACAATTTATTAGATCGGATAACTTGTAAAGATATTTTCATCTTTCTATTTTTATGCTTCTTAAGTTACGATTGGAATTGATTAACATTCAA
Source organism: Hirtodrosophila histrioides (assembly GCA_037075165.1). Lineage (NCBI taxonomy): Eukaryota > Metazoa > Arthropoda > Insecta > Diptera > Drosophilidae > Hirtodrosophila > Hirtodrosophila histrioides. The sequence goes on along the minus strand of JBAMCL010000189.1, from coordinate 3,055,443 downwards.
ATTTTTTGTCAAAGATATTCTCAGTAGAAAATTTAAAATAATATCGGCAAAATAACTTTCAAATACTATTGACTAAGCAAAGTTTCATTCCTTCGAAGAAACACCATTTATATTGTGATACTTTTACTCATTTTTATTAGCAGTATTTCTAAAATTACAAATAAGCAGTTGGTATATAACCAAGTTAACATCCATCCCTAGTTACTGAATGCTCCCTTGATGTGCCAAGCAAATTGGACTTATTAACCGCATGCACAGAAACCTCCAACTGTTGAAATATTTATTGAAATACTTAAATATATGTGGTGACCATTAGAGTAATCGACTTCAAACTAATTTCCTTCTGTATGAAATGTGTATTACAATAAATTACAAGCTAAACAGAAATTATATGGTTAAGGCGTGCCAAGTAAATATGGGCGCGTGTTTGGTATTGAAAGTAACATTTAAAGTGCTGTCAAAGCTCAAGATTTTCACTAGATGTGTGAATTTAAGGGAAAACTTAAGAACCTATTTCTTTTTGAACTAAAATTGCGTCACGCCTAAGCCTTAACGGTTGCACCACCGCTGCCCAGGGATTTCATCAGTTGGTAGCATTCCTTTAGTTTACGCTTATCGCCCACCTTCTCCAGGGTTTTGGCTGCCTCGGCCAAGAGGCCAGCTCGTTCACCGGGTGAACTCAACAGAGCCGGCGGCAGATACTTGCAGGCCACATACATGGCGGCTGCACGCTCCCGCTCGCCGCCCTCAAAATTCTGATGTCGACGATCCTTGCTGCCGCAAAATATAGATGAGTGGGCGTTACGTGAGCGCAAGCTTCTGTCTAGCAGCTGCTGCGTGGGGCACGGTGAGGCGCCGGCCATTAAACGACAAACGGCCTCATACAAATAAATTCGTGACTGGGCATTCTGTGAATGGATAAAATGGTCACTTAAGGCATCGGATGGATAGATTGAATCTCGCTTACGGGAATATTCTCGACAATGCAACGCAGTGAATTCATATCCGTTTGAAACTTTTCAAGCACATCACCGGGCACCTGATAGTAGCCATCATCCTCAATGCTCATGTGCTCCAGCTCCCACAATGCAGTGCGCGTCTCCAGCAGCCAGTCGCAGGTTAGCAACTGGAAAAGCTGAATCAAATGTTTATAATTAGCAACCAAAGCTTGATCAAGTTATTATACCCTTGCAGAGATATCTCGTCCAAGCTCACAAATTCTGAGGTTCATTATGGCCCTAACATGTAGCTGCCATAGGAACGATCGGTTGAAAGTTAAGTTTTAGTATGAACAAATTTTCTGCAAGGATATTTTTCTTTGGCACCCCGAAGATAAAACAACCTATCCCCATCGACTAATGTTGCTATTGAGCTGCACGGAGCTTGCACTGCGGTTGTATTGCCTCGGGCAAAGAAAACAGACAATGCGACTACAATGCACCTCCATGGCAGCTCTGGAGATGTCGTCGTCGCAGCATCCTGTGAGGCACTTGGCTTACCAGTTTATTGCCCTTGACATTGGTTACGCGATTAACCGTTAGACATTCTTGTAATTGGACACTAGACTCATCGCAGAGCTTGTTAATCGAATGCTTAAGGCGTTTGTCCAAAGTGTTGCCATTGTTCCTGCAATAAGATGAAAATTGGACATAAAATGCATACTAACAAAAAGGTAGCACTTACATGAGCAGTACCATCTTGGCGCGCAGCACAGCATGCAGTGCCTTGGGCAGATGCTCATTGTCCCCACAGTGCTGTAGTTGAGCCGGCAACTGTTTAATGCTGTCGTAGAGCTGCTCCGCCAGAGTGTCTTCCCCGAGCAGCCAGTGGACAGCTATTTCCAGAACATTGGCCCACCACACAACGTTCGTGTCGCGCTCATCCTCGTCCGCCCACAGTGTATCTCGCAATAGTGAGGTGTACTTAAGCACATTGCTGACAATTGTGCCGCTATGCTGCTGCAGCAATTGCTCCGATTCGCTGCCCGTGCCGTTGTTGATGCTGCTGTTCGGTGCGGACTTGTTGGACTTGTGCGACCCGGCGCCCACCAGACACTGTATGGCCTTGTGCAGCAGATGCTCGCGATATTGCTGCAATGGGAGAAATGTAACTTTTTCTATTGCTGGGTGATGCTGACTTACCTTGATGGCATGCGCAGCTGGATCGCAGGGATTGCGCAAGCGTGTAAAGAAGCCATCCTGGCCGTCGGCGCTCAGCTCGTAGTCGAAAACGTGCGCACCGAAATAGCCATATCCATAGGTGGTGAATGCCCAGCGCAGCTCTTGCGTTTGCTCAGCGGAACGCGTCCTTCCACATTCCTGGCGCGCTCTGCTCATATAGTAGCGAGCACAAAGTTGCTGCAGCAATTTGGGCGCGCTGCGTTTCATGCGTAGTGCTGCCATTACATGGATGCAAATGGTCTCACGCGGCGTCAGCAAACTGTTGGCCACCTCAGCCATGTTGCTAGCATAGAGAGCCAGCATGACGCCGTTGCGATCGGAACTGCGGTTGCTAGTCAGATGTAGTTGATTCAGCCGATTGAAGAGCAGCGCCAGCTCCCGGGCTGAGGCCAAAGCGCGCTTCCGAGTCGAGGCACTGCAGAAGAGTCCGCCCGCACGACGTGACAACACTCGACCCAACCAGAGGCGATGAAACAAAAAGCGTTGAAATTGCCAACTGGTTTGCAGATAGCACTCGAGACGCGTTGCCGGCAGACACAATCCAAACATATGCAGACAGTTGAGATAACCAGCGTAGGCCTGCGCTACCTGGCCCTGGGCAAAGTGCGTCTCGGCACGCTGCTTTTGTTGATAGTATATGTCCGTTTGCTCATCCAGCTGGGGATCACCGTACACCAGCAGCTTCACCAGGCAGCCCAGCATCAGCAGCAAATTCAATAGCCACAGCCAAGAGCTGTGTTCCCATCCAATGTAACCCGTATTATCTGCAAAAAGCGTGTTTATAAATGAAGTATTCTTCCGCTTTGTTCAATGTGTGCTTACCATCCGTATCGTAAGCCAAAATGCTGCGCCGTTGACGGCTCAGCTCGCTGCCCATATCGTCATCAATAAAATCATTACCATCGCCACCAAACTGGCTGCGTTGGAGCAGCGACTTGAAGGGATTAACCGCAAGGATGGCGAACATGAACATGGAGAGTGCAATACGTGAATGGGTGGCCATGCCGCGCATGGAGCTGCAGGGAGCATCTAACAGCATCCCATCGTTGGTGATGCCGCTGCTGCAGCTGATCGTGGAGCCACCGTAGGGCGACGATGGATTTGAAATGTCTGAATGCAGCGGCGTCAGCGACGGATCGGAGACATCGCTCGGCGGCGGCGTTAGACCAGCATCTGGATCACAGGCCATTGATTGCTGGCGACGTTTCTTCGAGCTGCTGCTGGGGGAGGACAGGCCAACGTTGCTGTTACCCAGCTGCAGCAGATCCTTCACCTTAGAGCCGTCGCGCGCCATCAGCTCACGCTGCAAGCGCTGCAGCTCGCACTTCAGTTCATAATTGTGACGCTGCAGATCCCGTATCTTGTCAATGGACTTGCGCAGCACCGCCGACTTGTTCAGCTTGGCCGCATCGCCCACAACGAGATTCTTGAGCTCCGTTATCTTGTCATTTATGGAGGTGCGATAACGACGCTCGATGGCATTGTGCGCCGAACGCTTCACTTCCTTAACTTTCGGTTGCACGCGTTGAATGGCCACCTTGGGATTGCTAGAAGAACCTGCAGGAGTAGGCGCCAGCTCCTTGGGCGTCGTCTTGGTCGTTGCTATCGTCTCTGAAATGCCCATATCAACGCCATTTAACGGCCATTTGGGCGTCATCAATTCATTTAGCGGCCCATGTCGAGACTTCTTTGGTGCCACTGTTGTCGCTGCTGCTACTGCTGCCGGCGGCGACGCCACTGGCGTTGCATCAGCTGGCGCCAGCTCCACGGCTGCTGCAGACTTCGGCGTGGTCTTGGGACTGGCGGTCGCAGCTACCTTCGCCAAAAGCGCGTTCCGATTACCGGTCGTCTGCAATAAGACGGCTGGCAGCTTCGTGCTTGCCGCAAGAGTCGCTGCTACAGGCGTCGTGGGCGATGATACGGCTGGCATCTGATACACATAACTGTTATTTGTTCCCGCTGCAATCAGTATGGTGGTTGTGGGGGGCGGCTGCTGCTGCTGCTGCTGCACCCGCTGACTGGTGTCCATATGATGTATGGTCGTTGTAGGCTGTGGCTTAAGCGACAGGCCCGGCGAAATGTATCTCGGACTGGAGACAATCAGGGGATCTTCATAGTTTAAGCCATTACTGGTATTAATCAGGCACGAAAGGGGTTGATCGATCTTTAAACGCTGCTGCAGTTGTTGTTCTTGTTGTGCTATCATTTGTTGCAACATCAACGAATTAGACGACGCGAAATTGGCATTCAGATGCGACGGTTGCTCCCTTTTGATGTACAGCGGTGAAGCGTTTTCGCTTTTTATATGCTGCTGCTGTTGTTGTTGTTGTTGTTGCTGCTGCTGCTGTTGTTGTTGTTGTTGTTGCTGCTGCTGTTGTTGTTGCGCCTGCTGTTGCTGCTCCATATCCATGGCACACTCAAGCAGCGGCGGTGATCCATTTATATCGAGACTGATATTATCGTCAAACTGAGCCTGATCCAGATCCATTTCTTTGATAAAGTTCAGCATATCAGAGGGTATCATCTCGTTGAGTATATTGAGCGCATCCTCCTCCTCCTTCAACAGCTCCATCCCGTTGGAGATGAACTCCATGTCAAATGATGCAGGATCAATGTCCATTATCTTTCAGCTAACGTGATTGATTGACTTTATATGGTGTTGACTCTGCCGATAAAATATATAGAATATACAATAGAGTTGCTTGACTAACAGTTACCCTTTAGAAATACCAAATTATTATTATATTTGACAGTGAAAATAAAAGTAACAATCTTTTGTCATATGGCGCCATATTTTCGGTCAAAAACGTCATATTGCATCATATTCCAGTGGAAACCAGTTTGACGATATGACAGATAATATGACATATGACACAATATGACTGTAAGTTGACATATGTATAAGGCTAGTGGAAACTCTTTTTTTCCGTATGACTAATAAGTTTGGAAACTGCGTGCGTAACTGTAAATAATTAAATGGTTTATCGATTACCGGCGTGTTGTGTGTGTTTAGATATAAGCATGGATACCCAATATAGCAATTATCTAGTTACAGAGTATGCATGCTGTAATCATTGTTTTGTTTATGAAATTTCAATTTCAAAGCGGCGCAATAACAGGCAAGCAGAAAACAAAAACAATACAATAATAAACACACGCACACAATAACAATCACACACATACACACACACAAACGCATGCATGTAAACATTCGAAAGCACAGCGCTCGACCAATCAGAATGCGCGCGCAAGATCATACGATGTGACGCTGTCAGCCCCGATTTTCAAGTAATTGTAGAAGGGTAATTAAAATGAGCAAACACGTTGTAATGTAGAATTATATGTACACTATTTGCAATGTTTAACATCCAATAAACCGAGTTGAGCGGGTGAAACACCTACATACCTATGCAATAAGCTTTTTGTTTTGTAAATTGTTATTGCGGTTTGTGGTTAGCCATAGTTATGACACATATGGTTTGCAGTTTACACACTAGCTTGACTGCCAGCTGGTTGCGCACATTGTAAGTGTTTGTATGTTTATACTTGTAATCAATAAGAAAATTGTAATGGAACTTAGTGAACAAAATAAGTAGCCGCAAGGGCGACACTAAAAACAATGATGGGCTGAAACTATCGATTGATATCGATATATTTATGTATTAAGTGTGACTGTATTTGAAAGGCACGATAATACCATAAGCGGGGCTGCCACAAGTAAGATAAACTTATCGATATGCCAGGAGCAACTCTGTGCTAGGGCAATTGAAAATTGTACAATACTAGCTGTAGCTGCCATGTTTCACTTCCTGTGCTTGCGAACAAAATAGAATCGCCAAGAAAACCCTGCGAGTGAGTGTTTCAACATCACACTCGAAAATAACATCAAAGTGGTAGTTGAAAGAGTGCCACAACTCGAACCGCACTTTAACCAACACAGTAGCAGCCAAAAACTCAAGTCAAGAAAAACAAAAGTTGCGGCAATTAGCAGCAAACGAAAACTTTGCCGCACTCAAAAGGAGAGGGGTACTTTATTTTTTCTTGCTTTTATTTTTGGAAGCGCGTGTGTGTGTAGGTGTGTGTGCGCGTTTGAGGGAGAAGAACATCGAACGTAGCTAGAAAGATGGCAGACTCGGAAAAACAGCAGCAGCTACCCATTGAACAGCAGCAGCCGCTGTCCCAGGAAGACCAACTGGATGAGGGGCAGCTAGCGCAGGGCAAGCCCGCGCCGCCACCAAAGGAAATAATTGGTAAGCTTACAATTCAATTTGCATTTTCATTCATGCAAACACATGGCGAGTGCTACCAAAATAGCAATGAAAGGAACGGCGCGCTCTATATGTATGTATGAAAAATGTGCGTGTTTATATATATATATGTGTGTGTGTATGTGTGTCTGCGAGTCTTAAAATATACGCGCGACGCCATTTTGTATGCGGCACATACATATGTACATATACATATTCACACGTTCGCCGGCTCGACTGCCGCATGAGAAAAGCGGCGCAAGAAACGAAATGAAAATTCTTTTTGCCGGTGGCACAGCCCACCCCCGCTGTCCCGTCACGCGCCTGTCCGAACAAATGTTGGCAACCCAATTTGTTAGCCGCCAACTATGTACGTTGTCGCTGCCCGCTCTTTCTGTGCGCGCACTCTCTTGATTTGAAACGAGAGTGAGTTGTATGCGTATGCGTGTGTGTGTATGTATGTATGTAGGTCTATGTTCATTGTTTTGGTTACTTTATTTGTATACACTGGCGTTTAAGCGCCCAGAAGACTATTCCGGCATGTGATACAAACAAAAACAATGGCCCGTGAATTAGTTATAAATAAATAAAATTATGGGCTTTGCACTAAGCCATTACCTAACTAGTTTAGTTTCTGAAATAAAAGTTCTGTCAATAGCAAAAATGCGATATTATCAAAAAGTTCATGCAATAACTAAAAGTTCTCCTTGTTATTCATGAGCAACTAGTCAAATTGAGTGAACAGTGTTCACCCAAGGCTAGTTCATGTGCCCAAATTCAGATGTATGCCATTTTGGCTTTGAAATTAGAGTTTATCGATAATTGTTCGATAATTTGTGTGTGATTCGCTTCGAATGTTGCAAAATTAAAATTTGGTTTTTCTGACGCATTTGCAGCCACCAAAGTCACCGGCACCGTCAAATGGTTCAACGTGAAGAGCGGCTACGGTTTCATCAATCGCAACGACACCAAAGAGGATGTCTTTGTGCACCAGAGCGCCATAGCGCGCAACAATCCCAAGAAGGCGGTGCGTTCGGTGGGCGATGGCGAGCTTGTTGAATTCGATGTGGTTATTGGCGAGAAGGGCAACGAGGCGGCCAATGTAACCGGGCCGTCTGGCGAGCCGGTGCGTGGCAGTCAGTTTGCTGCTGACAAGCGTCGTAACTTCCGCCCATGGATGAAAAAGAATCGCCGCAAGCAGCCCGGTGAGGGTGACGAGGGCGATGAACTGGCATCGATACAGCAGCAGCAGCAGCAACAACAACAGCACGATGGTCAGCAGCAGATGCAGTCGGGTCCACGCCAGCCACGTCAGAACTATCGTCGCGGACCCGGTGGCGGCCCTGGTGGTCCACCCGGTGGTCCACGGGGTGCACCACGTGGCGGCGGCCCAGGCGGACCACCCGGTGGACCCGGCCAACGTCGCTACAACAACTACTATCCGCGCCAGACGCGCCGTGTACTCGGCGGCGGCGATGGCAGCGTTGAGCCGGGCGTCCATGATCAGAATCCCGATGGTGTGCAGCGAGGCGATGGACAGCCGCGTCGCGGCGGAGGCGTTGGTGGACCCCAGCGACGCTTCTTCCGACGCAATGGACCACCGCCACGTCGTGATGGCGGCGAGTACAGTAAGTAGCCGATCGAATTCATTTGAAAATAAATCTAATTGTGCATTTTCTTTTCTTCTCCCTCCTCTCTAGTTCAGGGCGGCCAGGGACCGCCACGTCAGCCGTTCCGTCCGCGTCGTCAGAATCGTAAGCCCAATGGCCCTGGTGGTGGTATGGAGCAGCAGCCACAGCAGGTAATGAACTAAAAAGCCAAAAATAGAACAAACAACAACACCAACGATAACAACCACAAAAACAGCAACTAGCAGCACAGCAACAATAACAACATGGCTTTCGGTGGCGGCAACAACAACTAACGACGAAATGCATTAAAATGTGCTCATAATTAACTAACATACACACCACACACTCACACACACACACTCCATACACATACTAATTTAACATACAATTTAAACCATAAAATATAAGAGGCTTTGGTTCTTAACATATCTGTTAAAATGCATGTAACAGCGCGCCGCTGATTTAACATATGTATTTAACTGTACATAGAATTAACTGTGGGCTAACATAATGCAACGAAAAAAAAAGAAACTATTTGTAAAACTCAAATGCATAACATTTTCCAAGTGTTTTAAACCAATTTGATTTTTATTTAATACTTTTGTTCTTTCTTTATTATTATTTCAAACTCTGACATAATGATCATCATCCCCCAACCCCTCCCCAACCCAATCCCACACAGAATGGCGCTCAAGAGCTGCAAAATACAACAACAGAAAGCACCGCATAGAAAGAGTAAAGTTAAAGAACATCAGAAACAACACGGCAACAGCAACAACATCAGCTGCCGCCAACAACATGAGCAGCAGCAGCAGCAGAAACAACAACAAAAGATGCAGTAGCAAAACAATAACAACAACTACAACAAAAACAAGAAGAAGAAAGATAATATCCATGTAAATTTGTAAATGGGCCGCCGCGTTATTTTGTTTTTGTTTTTTTTTTTATCTGGGCCAAGCGACAGCAAAACAAAAATGTAAAATTTCTAAACGGAAAAGAAGCAAAAATCAATGACAAGTAATTTTTGGTAAACAATATTTATGTAGTATGTGCATGGCAAACAAAAATTGCATAAATTTCAATTGTATTATAAAAGCAGCAAATCCAAAAAAACAAAAGTAAATAAACTTGAATATACAAGCAATAAATCTAAAATACTTATGTATACTATGTATGTATTTAAATTACAAATATTTTATATTTATGCACACATTTATTATACAATTATTTAACTACATATATTTATGAGTTTTCTAATTTTACACGAAAGTTTTGTTGTGCGTTTAAACCAGCTTTAATTTGTTGAGTTTCCTTTTTGAGGATGTTAACATAACCTTACATTAAATATGGTTTCGTTCATGCTAGACACTCACACTCACAATCACCCACTCATTGATAGGCCCTAAGAGCTGCATCTAAAACCAACCCGTAGGGTCTCATAATACTGAAAGTCACATTTCAATTTCAATACCAATCTACCAGAAAAGGATATAGAGAACAGGCGAGAATAACTAGAAAAGCCCCACAAATGTACATGAACATCAAGCAAAAGCAAAAGCATATGAGAGAAACACCTTGTAATTCACAGCAAAGAAAGTATATACAAAATGCAAAAGGCAACAAAGAAAACGTTTAAAAAAAAAGAACTAAAAAAATTATATTGGAAAAAATAAAAAAATTGAAAAATATTAAATGCATTTCAATTGGTTTTGGGTTTATTTATGGGAAAACTGTTGCTCTATTTCGGTTTAAAAGGTTTCATTAAGTCTGATGTATTCCAAACAGACAGTTTAATAATGATTACAAAAGATAATATGTTTAAAAGGCAGACTATAATATAAAACAAGATCGGCTATCTTTGGAGTGCCGAAGCTATATAATCTAGCAGGAAATATTTGTTATACAAAACTTAATTTTCGTCTGATTGCTCCTATTTTAATAAAATTATAGGAAACTATTTGAAGTATAATAAAACTCACTTAGTTTGGATATAATATTTGTATAAACAAAGTTTTTCATACAAAAACTCACTTTTCACCCGATTCTATGACAGCTATGATATAGTGACCAAATTTGGTCAGATTGTATAAACTCACTAGAGACTCGGTTTGGGTAAGGATACCATTATAACCAAAAAGAGATTTTCATATATAACATTCCTATGGCAGCTGTATGTTATAGTGGTCCAATCCGACCGGTTCCAACATACATATATACTGCCTATAGCAAAAGAAGGATCTGTAACAAGTTCCATTACAACAGCTTTAAGACGGAGAGACTAGTTTGCATATAAACAGACGAATGTCGCTATATCGACTTGGCTATTCATGCTGATTCAGAATATATATACTTTGTTTGGTCGAAAACGTCTCCTTCAGTCCATTACTCGTTCCGAGACAAAATTATAATACCTCTGCTAGGATATAAAAACTTATAGAGTTTAAGGTTAATTTAAGGCATAATTTCAAAGAGAACGAATAAGGAAAAACACTAAAAATAAATAATCCAACCCGTTGGGGGAAGTTTTAGTAGGCAGTCCGGCAAGCTTTGCCCCAACTCACAGCTAGGTTGGTTAGAGATTACATTAAGGAATGAAAGATCTGGAAAAGGGTTGGGATGGGATAAGAATAACATAGTTATAGGGTAGGAAATAGAGGGGACATAGTGTACAATCTCCGACATAAGGGGAAGATTATTAGCAACACCGGCAAGCTGTGCTCCTCCTGCTTATAGCTGGGATTGGCCAGAGATTTCCAGTAGTTGATTTAGAAGAGAAAGCTTCCCTCTAGGAAGAGAGTGTTCAGAGGAGAACACATGAAAAACAGAATTGTATTGTGTGCATATATACGAAAAGGATTGTGGAAAGTCTAATCAATAGTGCATGTAGGAAGATATAAGGGAATAAAGTACATAGTTGGTCTACAAGGGACAGAGAAACTAAGACGACTTAAAGAAAAGGAGCAGACGAAAGATTAGGATTAGGATTAGGAGTATTTTAAACAGCTTAAACATGATTACAAAGTTTGACATGTTCAAACGGCATTGAAAAATAGCCTTTAAAGTTGTAATACATATTGACATACTCTACTTAATGTAGAAACAAAATAATTACTTTATTTTGATTTTTTTGAAGTAAACTTGCTGATAAGTTGATAAGCAAGCAACTCTGAAAGATTGTTTCAGATTTTTATCAATGTTGACTTGATAACGAACACTTGAATGATATCTTATAGTTTGTTTTAGGGTTTTACAAATGGAAAACGTTGAAGGGGACGAGTTTCAAAACTTCCATATTCTCTTTATATTTGTAATACAAATTAAATATAACATTCATTTAGAAATCAATTAGACTTTATATTTTTGATTTTTATTGTATAATTTTTAGTGCCAAATTGGTTGAATAATTAATAAATTATTAAAATTAAACTAAGATGAAATGATTTAGATTGTGGCTTATAAATTGGTCGTGAGCGATGTAACTGTTGAGATATTCAATCGCTCCAAACGACCCAAAACTAGAAGCTCATCAATCGAACGCTTTGCATAAAACTTTTGATCTTCGCTCAGCTTGAGGAATGCATGCGCCCAGGCACGGGCATAGCTTTCCGCTTCGGACACCGCACTGGCATCGATGTGCATGGTGTTGGCGGAGTTTGGTCTAATTGTTTCCTTGTTGAAGTCCTGTGACTGTTCCTCAGCTACCTCTGGATCCATTTCGATGGCCTGGCCCTCGGCCATGTCCGGCGACCAGGAGTCTTCTTCGGAGAATAGCTTTAGAAGCGGGCGCTCGTTGTGTGGCAGTGGCGCTTCTGGTGACTCAATGTGCTCCAACTGCAGAAAAATAACAGGAGTATACAAATATCTTTGGCATACCGAACTTAGCTCCTATTACTGGTTTTATTTGATTGGGGAAAAACTGATTTACGGTCCCTGCCTGCCCTTGACACCTACCTCTGCATCTAAGGTAGCTGAAACATGCGGTTCTTCATAGTCATCCTCCGCATCGCTGTAAGGAAGAGTCTCCGACTCGTATAACTCCTCGTACTGATTCAACCGCCTGCTCGCTGCCGCCGGCAACCATTCAGTGCGGCTGCGCTGCGGCAGCGGCTGCTCTGCGCCACACTGCTTTAGAAAACGCACGTGGCATTTATGTATGCGCAGATTGGACGTAGTGCCTCCGGTTGATTGCATTACACGCTTACAGCCCAGACAATAGTATCTCCATTTGAGCTTGGTGCCATCGGGACGCGCGATTTCCCGGTACACGTTCCAAACGGTGCTGCGTTTGTTCTTCTTCACCAGCCTGTAGTGGCCATCGTGAATTTTCAGCAATATGTCCAGCTGGGATTCTGTGCATTTTGCCTCTTCTTCCTGAACATTTATAACAAACATGCCCTGTTTCACATTCTTTGCCATAATAATAATAAAAACAACAAGGGAAAATAGTTCCTCTGTTTATGTGTTACTCTGCAGTGTGACCAAATCTTGAAAGCGAGATATGCCGTAGTGCCGAAATATACTTTATTTTTGTAGCGTTGTACCGTTGAAACTATCACTGTTCTACTTTATCCAGGAAAAAGTACTGAAAATCTTCGTCTTTTTATTGCAGCTCGATGGGAAATTGGAAGAGTAGTAGTTAATTCAAAGTTGTGGCGTACAATCAGACATGACATCACTTGATTGTTATCAGACAATTATAAAATTATGGATTTTCTTTTTTTTGTTTTTCACCGTCAAAGCCAGTCCCAAATGTGTTTTAAAATTATTTTTATAATGAAACGCTTTTTAATTATATCGTCTTATTTAAAAAAAAAAAAAAAAAAAAAAAAACAATTTTCAAATTCTTTGCCTGCCGCCTAGTATTTAATTGCCAAAAATCCATCCCAAGCGTCAATAGCCATAAAATACCAACTTTAACGTAAGGTAAAATGGGGCGCCAACGTAAGCGAATTTCCTCCCACTACAGAACTTGATTGATTTATCAATTTCTATTTCCAATCAATCAAAAGCAAATAAATGCCAGATTTTAAAAATTTAAATTGGAAAATTGTCATCGACAACTTGATTGATTCTGAACAATTGTTTATAACCAAACCTTTAATTTCCTCACAAAATATTACAATAGCTTAACTGAACTCTAGATATCTTATTATTAGGCAAAGTAAAAGCTATTTCAATATGTTTGTGATACGATTTATTCGCTGTCGTAAGCGGATACTGATACAAGAACACTATAAACAAATATATGAACAAACTGTTTGATGAGAACTAAAAATATGTTTGAATATATATCGGTCTACATTTATTCATTTGACTTTGTCCTTAATTAACTTACAAGCAAAAAAAAAAAACCGATAAAGATCGGCAACCATTGATGCATATTTTGTATGTTTTGTCTCATTATTATTTTTTAGAATTTCGAAGTAATTCGATGAGAGTTTTACTTATTGATGATAAGTCCCTGGATATATGTTTCATGACCTGCAGTTTTTGCTTCTCAACTGACAACATTTCTTCCTCAATTTTCCACTTTCTGTCTGGTATGCATGTTTCTGCCTTTAATTGACTTTGATGTATATCTATCTGTGGCGTTTGTGTTACTGCTGGAGGATGCTCTTTTTTTAGTTCCACTTGTTCATCATCTACTTTTACTTCTTCCGCTTCTTTCTCTTCCAAATGTTCCTCTTCTTCTAAAACTTCAGCCCGATCTCTTGCCTCATGTATGGGCTCCTCTAAATTATCAGCCCCATGTGGCAAATGTTCGAATTCTGGATCACTGTTGTCCGTCTTGAAAAGTAACTCTGCGATTGGGAAATAAATATATATGAATGCTGTTCCAATATTGTTTTCTACACCATTTTATACCAGTATTTTCGAATATAATCTCCTCAAAATCAGCGGGCGCAGCAGATAAAAGTGATTGAACTCTTTTAAAATACCGCCAATTGGTGGGTTTGCCTGAACTTATTTTATCGGCTTCTAGCCTATAAGGCAAAGTTTATATAAGAAAAGTTGCACTCTTCAATAAGAAATACTTGTGATGATGGTTTACCTGAATTTTCTAGACATGTTGTCCATTTTAGTTTTTATTTCTCGCGTGGTTGGTCCATATTCACTCATTTCTTCAGCCATCTCCTTGTGTATTTGGCAATTTTTCCGCTTACCTCGAATATCCTTTAAGTTTTTCTCCCACAAATCCAAGAATATGTTAGTCGACTTTGGTGTCCATAAGAATCGACTAAGACCATCTATTTCAGATAGTATACGTTCTTTTTGCACTGGGATCATGGCTTCGCAATCCATGAACATACTATTAGGATTGTCCTGGAGTAGACCTATATCTTCGTCCTCTCCTTCCGAGGATAGACATATATCTTTATATATTATCTGCGGATTGGCAGGTGCAGGTGGCGTGGTCTGTGCGTTTTTACTGTACGGCACTGGCGCTGCCGTGTTAGCTGAGCAGGAATCCTCAGAGAACAGTTGGAACAATGGGCGTACAGTGGTTGCCGGCTTTAATACGGGTTTTTGGCTGACGGCTGGCTCTATCTGCAAGGGCAAGACTTTAGTTTAAAATAGTAGCAAACTATTAGTAGGGCACATACCTCTTCTTCTGGGGGATCATCCTCCATATCGCTATATGGCGCCAAGTCATCTTCTTGATACTCCTCTTGTTGATATGACAAATTCCGCTTTACCTGGCTTGTTAACGTGGTTTGGATGAGACGCTTCTGGCGCTGTTTTTCTGACGCCGATAAATTGCCTTTGCCCATTGTTTTTGGTTTCTTGGTGCCGTTGATTACGCGATAATGTTGGACAGAGTTATGTCCATTTGTGGGCCTCATTATGCGCGCGAAATTAATGTATTATTTGTTTGCTTGAATTTGTTATAAATCCGCAGCTGCTCGCTTTAGTTTAGCCAACGCTTTACAACACTTTCGATAACAATCGAGTTTCGATTATCGGCCATAGTGTTTATTGGTTCTGGTTCGATAAGCTGTGCTTTTGGCGCCAAAACATTTTTAAATGTGGCCAATCACACTTTCCTTATCGATTTATTATATTACAATTTCTTAGTACTTTATAGTAAGTCCAAGAGAAGGATGTATTAAGAATGTGTTTAGTTAAATTAAGTATGTGGAGTAAGTGAGAGTAAAAATGCTCAACATGAGCAGTTATTCGTTGATCTAAATAAATTGCTCAGCTCTACAATTGTCATTGAGTCTATGCAGATTCGCACGCATTTTAGATAATCAGCTACATTTGGGGCCAGCTGAGAAAGAGCACAAGAAAAAAAGCGGACGACAACAATCAACGACAATTGCGGCACGATTACGTCTAATGGGAGCTGTGCCATCTTTCAATGAATTGAAAAGCCGAACCCCACGGCTTAGTTTGTTTGACCAGCAGCAGCTCCGGCTTCAAGTGTTGTCTGACCGAGAAACTGACGTCGACATGCAAGCCATCAGCCAGCTAAATTGTGCGTTGCCTGTGGGAGCACTCTGCAACCGGTTTAGGAACAGCGTCTGATCTTTGGCTCTGCCATTCGATCCTCAATTTTAGCCGGCTGCAAAGGTTTGGCTCGTGCTTAGTTAGGGTTCTGTATGCGCAGCTGCTTTTGGCCAAAATTTAGCACTTAAATTGTCACTTAATCGAAAATTCAACTTTATTGGAGTCCACAGGTGCACAGTATTTGGCGCGTGGTTCATTTTGATGAACCAGCTGTTGGTTCAAATTGTTCGCTTTGTTCAACTGCTGCTGTAATCTTTTGGTTCAATTTGCCAAGCTCGAACGTGGGCCACAAAACAAAAGAAATAAGTGTGGATTCATTTATCGCTCCTTTCCTTATTGCTCAACAAAACATAATTGTTTCTTGCGGTTTTTTGTGACCGTTCGTTGCGATGTTGCTGCTGCCAGTTGGGGGGCATGGGGGGAGCATACCGACAACCACAGCAACGACCATGACTTTGTGCAACTGGCGACATCGAAATGTTGCTGTTGCTGTTGCGGCAACTGGCAACTGGCAACTTGATTATGGCCCATGCATTGGCATCATTATGGCGATGGCGAGACCTTATTTGTTTGCCGCATAATTTAAGTTAAAGCCCCGTACAAATGTCGCGTCATTGTTGCAATGACTGTTGTTGCCTACGCGATTGCATGCAGCATGTTGCGGATGGCCGTGCCCAGGCTCGACTCTGACTGCGTCTCTGGCTGGCGCTTGATTGCAGGTTGTCATGAGCAAACTCAGCTCATCCAAAGCCTCGCTCGGACCGCCTGCCTGCCGTCTGTCGCTGCTGACATGTTACATATCCCATAGGCATCCATGCCCATGTCTCTCAATTGCATTTATGTTTGCCATGTCCCTTTTTGACGTGGGTCGATTGTATTCCTTGAGCTTTAGTTTAACTGGTTTGTGTTTGCTGTCGTCTGGGTGTGTCATTGGATCTGGCTCGTGTCACGCCAAATAAATATGTATGCATGTCTGGACTGTATTCTAAAGTATCATCTCTAGCACAACTCACGCTCACTTCTCTAGTTGCACGTTCACACACACACTTCTTAGCCATATTTATACAAATCTAGCATAAACCGGCGTAGCTTAAGGTCTATGTGGGTGGTGCAACTAGATAAGATATGTTTACTTACATAAACCTAACAAAGTCTACACAAATGTAGCACAGCTGAAGTGTTCCCAAGCCAGCTTAAGTACTATCTGCGGGCAGAGTTTACATTTAAATGCACGGGCCACTTTTAGGGTTAGAAACGTCTGGCAAAGAACGAACATAGGTTAGAAACATGCGGTAAGGAACGGCATTTATATTTGTAGCGCGCGATGGAAGTTCTTAAAGTTTATAAAAACTAATATGCACATATAAAACAATAAAATTGTTAACGGTTATCCATGCAAGCATCTAACAGTGAAAATCATTAAGAGTTCACAACAAGAACAGCTCTTGTAAGACCAAGTTTGGAAGAGCTGGAGATAACTAATAAAGATTCAACTGGGCTCTGGATGACCAGATTGAACCTCGAAACTAATTTGATTTGACGAAAGTCAATTTACGATAGCTTCGAATGGACCGGTGTATGTATGTACATATGTATGTATGTAAGTGGGGGCTGGGGCTTATCGGGGCGTTAGTGCGCGCTTCTAACAATTCGGGGCCATCAAATTAATTATGTGCGTACTCGCATGTGGAAGAAACAGTAGCTGTAAAAAGTTAATGAGCGGCGGAGCAGGCACAAAACGCAAACGAATAACAAGAAACGACAACAGCAACAAGAACAACCAGAAGTCAAAACAAAAACAAAGAACGCATCGTGATCGAAGAGCGCGTTTGTTTTGATTATGTGACAAACAAAGCAGAGGCAGAAAGAAAACGACCAAAGCGAAAAGGAATAAAATACAACAAAAACGACGGCGTTGGCTTTTAATTTAAAAAAGTTGCTGGCAAAGCAGCATAAAACGTGCAGTGCGCGAAAAAGAGATAGAGACCAAGAGAGAGAGATAGAGTGATCGCATGACAAGAGAGATGAGAAACAGAGGTAGATCGAGCAAACAAGCGCAACAAGCAAACACACATTTGCCACATGTGGCAGGCAGTTAAACTCAAACAAACTGGTTTTGCACTCCCACACATATACAAACAAATACACCAATGCAGAGAGCAACAGAAACAGAGAGAGCGGGAGAGTGAGTGTGTGTGTGTCAGTTCACGCGCTCAAAGTTTGAAGCTCAGCTCCGGTTCAGGTTCAGTCGCCGTTTAAGGCTCGTTCGTTTTTGACGCGCTCGTCGTGGCAGCTTTGTTCGAAGTTTTCTGTTCTTGTGACTTTACAGAGGTTTAAAAATCTATAAAATATTAATAATTTATGCCATTTCTCTACGTAATAAACATATATACTTCGCCTTTACAAATAAACAAACTTTAAGACACGATCTGTAAACACAAATACATCATCTGAGTTCAATTGGGCAACAATATTGCAATAAACAAGTTTTCTAAGTGAATTATTTGTGTACAAAGAAAGTTACATACTTCAAATCCCTTATAGATTGTCCAGAATATCATCTATTTTAACCAAACTACAGAAATTTCTGTAGGTAAGTATACATAAGAACATATATAATCGTATACGCTTATTCAAAATTTGATTCACCTCCCTGTACTTTTGAAACTCTGTACAAGAAATGTTATATCGCTTTTTGTATGAGATTATCTATAGATGTACTATAGTAAATCCTTATATACTTACGTATGAGTTATATAACCCTTGTCAAGCATCTTACAACTGTTAAAGTAACAGTTAAAGCAAAGCCAGTAACATAACCTGACCTAGGCCACAAATCAATCGTGTACTATTGGTAACTGTAAAACTAAATATAATACACACTTTTTTTGCAATCTCTCTAAATACATATTCCTATAATGTATTAACAGAGATATGTACACTGTTAACACTTGGTCTTTCACTTTGTTAACCTAAGGATATTTGGAAAGCTCAGATTGAAAGTAGCATTAACGGTAGATCTAATATATCTAATTAACATTGTGACTCTCAACATTATTCGCATCCTTTTACAAATCGATGCAATTGATTGCATTTCTTCGATTACTTTTGCAAATGCTATACTTTCATTTCACAGTTTCATAGTTAGTTTCATTATTATTATTGAACTAAGGCACGAGCATTAAAACTGGGTTAAATTAATAAGCAAAGGCGTTTGGCCCGGCGTCATCTTTAGGATTTCGCAGCTGGCCCAATCTCCGGGTCCGCTATAGTCTGATTCGTGACTAGTTTGCGTGCTGGCCAAAAAGCGAGTGGGTCGCTGGGAGACTAGGAAACCTTTGTTGCACTCCTTGCCATACAAGATATAATAATTGTTCGATTGATAACCAAAACTTGTCAGTCCCGGCCATGTTGCTCTAATTTATTTACGCCTTGAAGTTTCCGCCTCTTGCTTTTCCATTTTGGGCCAAAACAGAGAAGCAATGAAATAAAATACATCAATTCCGGAAAAAACTACTACTTACATTGAGGAATCGGCTTCGGTTTTGGATTCGGTTTTTGCACCCACGTCCACTTCAATGCCAACCGACAGCGCCCTCGACTGTCCCATAATTCTCGGACTTAATTGATTACACCAAGTTCGAGTGCAAAGCTGTGTCCGGCACTGTTGTGGGTGGATCGGTTTTATGTTGAAATTATGTTAAATATTTGAAGTAAGTTTATGTTTAGTTACGCCTACCGCTATCACCTACACATTAGCCATATTATCAGCATACATTTCTGCTCTGATTAAAGTTATCTTCATTTTTCATTTATCAAGCCATACGTGGTTACAAGTGCATACGAGTATTATGTATTTTAAAACTGGTTGATAAAAATGAGTAGTTTTAAATACTGCGCAAAATATACACTCATATGTTTAAGATACTACTTACATTTCCTGTAA
The DNA here is from genome assembly GCA_037075165.1 of Hirtodrosophila histrioides. Lineage (NCBI taxonomy): Eukaryota > Metazoa > Arthropoda > Insecta > Diptera > Drosophilidae > Hirtodrosophila > Hirtodrosophila histrioides. The sequence goes on along the minus strand of JBAMCL010000189.1, from coordinate 3,035,927 downwards.
ATAACATAAAAAAATATTTATATTTTTAAGATACTTACATTTCCTTTAAAAATCTTAAATGTCATAAATGTCATCAAGAGCTAGGCATGATAATATCAAGTGAATCATATTTTATATTATAGCTAACAATTTCCATTTCAGGGTAATTTTTCATATACAATCGCAGTAAACTATTAAAATCATTGTGTACTCAAGTACAAGGGCTTCACTTGTTAGATGATGCATTTCAAATTCTTTAGACTCTTAAGTCTGTAAATTTTACAGCACTCATAACAGTTGTGACTCGTTTTCTCGCACCGAATAGAAACGGTTTTACTTCTGCGCAAGTTGCACAAAAAATTGCACACTACTGTGCAACTCTACTCAAACGATGAAAACTGTACGAAAAGGCGTGAAATTCGTCTACTAATAAGTGTTTTGACAATTGAATCATGAAATATTTGAGTTATTCTTTGAATAAAATCATAGCTTCGATGTCTGAGCTTTTCTATGAATGGAGCACATAAAAGAAAGCCCATTTACAATGATTGTCAGGTGTCATCCATGCTGCAGTTTAATCCTCGACGAGATGGAAGACTGTGACTTGTAGAGCGGCATTGCATCGCAACGCCATCGCTTGTCACTAAATTGACCCATTTCAAAGCTTAAGGCGATGCCACAAAAACAGAAAATAAAAAAAAAACCAGACTGACTACTCAGACAAAGTCTAGAACCCCCCCTTTGTGCCTACCCCGGGAAACGAACCAGTTGCGATTCGAGTGCATGTTATACGAGTAGTACATGGTACATGCCCGAAACTGAAACTGTTGGCATTCCTTGGCCGCGAACTTTTGGCGGGCACTGTCGAGCTCTGATCTGCTGTGTCTGAGTTGGAGTCTGACCATTACATTCTTATCTTAATATGCACATTTCTTCGTGCTTCTGGGTCTTGCCATGTCTTCTCTCGCCGCATACGTGCCGCGCTTACAGACGAGTGCGAGTCTCTCTCTCTCTCTCTCGTTGAACTCATTAACGAGCCCGGTAACGGTACTTATTGTTGCCGGTACGTAATGGGTTATGTAATGCATGACATAGTATGCTGGAATGTCATGGTATGGCATAGTACTATAGTTTAGCATGGCCATGCAATATTTAGTACCTGATAAATCAATTTGGCAGACGAGTCGAGCCGAGTGAAGTCGCAGTCGGAGTCGGAGACGGAGACAGAGTTGTAGTTGGAGTTGGAGTTGGAACTACAACTGGAGGCTGTTTCTCGTTCGTTTGCTAATGACATAAATTGTCCACTCCACACAGACGGCATTTATTGACGACTTAATTATGCTGATGAATTCATTTTCGCAAATGTTATGCTGTCAGTTGCGCCACGACCAATTGAAATGTGCAGTGCAAATAGTAGCAGGGCTTTCAGACTGCGGACTAAACCATTTCAACTTTACGTAGAGACTATACGACTAAGAAACACCCCGCAAAAACCATTTTATAATGCAGCTTTGTCATTAGGAACACAGCGGTTCTTTACGAGCTGAAACAAGTAAGAATGCTATAGTCGAGTATACCCGACTACGCTTTCAATCACATCTTTGTCCACTTACACACACACATACACAAAGCCGCACACACACGAGCCACTGCGTAAGCGAGGCATTTTAAGTGGCGGCTTCTTTCGTCAATAGCTTCCCTGTTTATTATCCGATTGACATGAAATTTGGACCGATAGATTAGAAGTGACTAAAGTATTGTACGTTCCAAATCCCAATATATATCTTTTGAATTGTTGGTATAAAACGTGTTTATCGAATTACGGGGAAACGGGCGGAGATATCTCAAATTGGAAAGCAACTTGATCTGCGTGTGGTATGTATACCATATTCCTGTAGGAACCTACATTCCAAGTTTAGTGTCTCTAGCTTTTATAGTTTCTGAGATCGACGCGTTCATACAGACGGACAGACGGACATGGCCAAATCGAAATCTGATACTGATCAAGAATATAAATACTTTATAGGGTCGGAGATTTCTCCTTCTGCCTGTTACATACATTTGCACAGATCTAATTCCTCCTTTTTACCCATTTTATGGGTACAGGGTGTAAAAATTTAGTGTTCATATTCTGGGTGAAATAACTAGAGTGTTCTTACTAAACCTATTAACTTTTGCTCCTGGAGACTTTGAGATCAATAAACAGTCGTACGGACTCCGCAGCTGATGCTGATTAAAAATAAAATTATATATATACTCTATAGGGTCATGCTGCCGTCTGTAAAAGATAGATGCACTACTTTGCCATTGGGTTACAAAATGATTTCTTAACACATTATCACTATTACCTATGCTTTTTATATAAAAGACTCTATTTGAAATGATATTTAAACCCATTTTCACTTTTACCTATGGTTTTTTATAAGTTTAGATCGTAGGTTCTGTAATTTTATAAAAAACGACTGTCTTTTACAATAAAATCCTTAACTTCGCTAAGATTAAAGTTAATCCACGTGTTTTGTTCGGTGTATAACTCTTTGTAAGTGTTAAATAAAGTCATCTAAGTTAATAGTTGGTCGAATATTCAATGCTTAATGATCTCAAACAATATGCCAAATATTCCCCTAACCTACATTTATATAATATTAGCAGATTAACCTTCAAAGTAAACCCATTAATAAGCATTATGTCCCATGTCGCTGCTAGTTTGTTGCAAAAATCCAATAACCATTAACAATCATATATGTCTCTATATAGTACAGATGATAATAAATCTTACACATACTACTAACTCTAACTCTAACTCTAACTCTGAGATCAGTCGACACATTTCCACAAAGTTTTACTACACCAAATGAGATTAACCGCAAAAGGAACCATAATTTCTGTGAAAATGCGATGTACAACTTAATTATGATTTTTTACCTGCCATAAAAAAAAGAAATACTAATTAACATACATAGGTTTTGCGGTTGTTTTTTGTTTTTGCCACACGACAAAGAGTTCAAATTAAAAAATCATAAAATATTCATGGTCACTCTCACTCACAGCTCAAAAAATAGTAAAAATAATAATAGTTGTGGTACGAAAAAACAAAAAAAAACTAGCAAAAAATGTTGGTTTGATTTAATGAGCCGAGGCGCATTTATCATAATGTCAGCGATATGTTTAAGTTGGTTATGTTTTTGTTGTTTTTGTTGTTGTTGTTGTTGTTGGCTCTGGCTTGTCTATGGATTAATGTAGTATTTCAGAGTTGACTGAACTCGGGGGGACTGGCTATCATTTCGGAGATCCGTGGAGCGGCATCCCACATTGCCTACGAAACTCACCCGCTGTAATTAAGTAGCGCGTTTGAATTTGTATAAAATTAAAGCATAATGTTTTCGCTTTGAATATTCATGAGTTTCTGGGTCCGGTTTTCGACTGTTGACTTTGAAAATAATTTTGACACGGATTTTTTGGGTACCGGAAAGAGCAGCACGCGAGGCCTTTTTTATTTATTTTTATTTTTTTGGGGCGTTACCAAAGGGAACCCGTTCGACTAGTTGAGAAAAAACGGCACATTAATGAAATTAAGTAAACTTTTATGTTCAATTTATTTACGAACTTGTAAAATACTTCATAATTTAGAATGATCAAATCACTTAAAATTATTTTCCCATTCACAAAAGTTAATAATCAATTCCCCAGGGGAAGCTTTGTCCAAAATCTGTGTCAATTTGTCGTCAGATTTTTGTGTTGTGCCTTTTTTTTTTGCATTGTTTGTTTTGTATGATTTTTGTATTTGTCACACATTTTTTTGTGAATGTATTTACCTGTTTTCTTTATTTATAGTATTCGTTCCATTTTTGGTAATTTTATTGTGGATTCGGCTTAGGCATGTCTAGGTAAAAGATATTTTCAGTTGTTTTCTTAATGATTTTGTACATTTTGTAGTAATTGAATGATTCGAACGAAGTGTAAGCATTTTTTCGTTTCGTTGTTTTTTTGGAACGTGGGATAGTTGTTTGTGTGCGAAATATGTTTGCAAAAGAGAAATTGATAGCGTAGGATTTCAAAAGTTGTACGATTATTAAAACTGGTTCGAAAACTGAAACATAGTAAGCTTTATACCAGCTACCTAGGTACTAAATTTCAGCAGTATAACTCTTATAATTTCTAAGATATTCATTTTATAACACAGTACCCATAATTTACTTAAACCATTTTAAGCACAATTGCATTTATAGTCATTTTTTTACAGTTTAAGAAGCAATTTTCTTACAAGTCCAAAAATAAACAATCAATATTGAAATAGTCCACTTTTTGTAAGAGTTTCCACACAAATACGAGTATCTCAAGCGAGTGTAGTACGTGTATCTATCGCTGAAAAGGTGTCAGTTGTGATTGCGCATTTGTGGCATGCAAATTAAAGAATTTCCAACGTGGGAAAACGAGTTCAACGTTGTTGTTATTGCAGTTGCTCACGCTGTTGTTGTTGTTGTTGTTGTTGTTGCAGCGAACGCCCCAAAATCAAGTCAAGCTGAAAAGCGTTAAAAGTTTAAACAAACAACGCTGCAAGTAAAATCGCTCACGCGTTGCATTTTGTGGCGACATGAAAAGAAATCCAGAGCAAATACAAGTACTTGTTGAGTGGCCAGCCTGAGTACCCGTACCCGTACTCGTACCACTTACGAGTGTACCATGCACAAACATTCGAGTATTCGTAGTACTCAAAGATATCGATTACAAACAAAAGTTTTTATCTGCATCTGGGTTGAGGTATCTTGCGGTTTTTGGGCAAATTGTTGCAATTCCCACTGATTGCCAATTTCCAGCGTTGCCATTAGCTTAATCTCTATACCCGCCCCACCCGTTGCTGTTGCCATCGCCGTCGCCATGGCCCGCAGTTAATTGTGTACAATTATGCATTAATGAGTGCATCTGGCCAAGAGCACGAACTCAGGTTTGAGAATTCTTGCATGAAATGTTGCATGCACTTCGAGACAGATGCAAAATACCGAGAGGGATAGATGATAGATTTTCTACATGAACGCCAACTATTCGAAAATCGATAAATTTTCTATTTGCACGCTACGATCGCATGCTGAGATAATGATAATGATAATGATAATGATGATCGTGTAAGTGATGATGCTCTCTACAAACGTAGGCTTCGATTTACATGTGTATCTGCCAAGAAGCATACACTCAGAAAAATCAATCAACCTATAATTAAGTTCATCCTAAAAGCCAGAAATAGTTTCTATTTATTAGAAATACTTTCAAAATTGAATTGAAATATAGTTTAAATTCAGAAAAAGATAAGGCTAGCTGTCTTTTAAGACATTTGTTTTTCTAAGTGTAGTAGAAATGTACCAGGATTTCTAAAATATACGCATTTCTATTAAATGTTATTTGTTTTTCTAAGTGTTGTAGAAATTTGCCAAGGGTTTCTAATATATATACGTTTTTCCATTAAATGTTAATTTAAAGCGAATATTTTATATCAAATTATTAACCTAAATAAATGTTTTAAAGTTTTATTTGGTCGTAATTCTTATTTTTGTATTTCAATCTACAAAATCTATTGCCGAGCCTACTTTGAGATTTTGTAGTGCCTAAAATAAGTTCCCACCATTTCATTAAATTTCTATTGCTAACTTTCTAATGTATTCCAGCCTTTTTCTTTTGTTTTGAATATATTAAGCCTATCAAATCACAAGAGACTGTTGTATAAATCAAAACTTCGCTACTGTCAAAATCAATTTAAATATCGCATAGAACTCAATTGTTTAACACTGTGAGCATATAGCCTAATGCTCCATTCTGTGGCCACTTTATAGCAATTTCAAATCCGTAGTCCGCACACAGCGACCTTCTAATTGCAACCCACACAGAGACTCGTTTACCCGGTGGCATTACTTGATAGACAATTTGCACGTTGGCGACAGCGATTTGCATCTGAATATGCAAAAAGCTATATGTACATAGTATATAAATTGTTGTAAGCCGTAAAGTGCACTATTCAATATGCCATTTTGTCAATTAATTAAATTTTTGATTAATTTGCAGTGCGGCACGAAACGATCATTAATTAAAACCAACAAATACTCGCCAGTGTGTGGGATTTATGAAACACTTGACTGTTGACGGCATTTACTTAGATAAAAGAAACATGCCTATGAGCTAATAGTATTGTTTCTCTATTTTAGTAATCAATTATTTAATTAAGTATTAAAAATATACATCATTTATTAAAGCGGCTTTTTAAATATCCAATCCAAAAACGCTTTAATTGGTTATATTTTATACCCCTTATAAGAAAAACTTAGAGACTATGCAGGCTATAAAGATGAAATTTGGTATGCAGGTTCTTATATAATAAATGTAGCTCATGGTTGTTTTCAAATGCGATTATTCACACCAGTAGCTCCGAAAATCGTTAGAAATGAATTACATTCCCAATTATTGCAATACTCTGTTGATATTTTGTTTACGCATATTTAAGCATGTTATCTAACTATTCTTAAATGTTCAATACCATCATGATCACAGCGTAACACTAATCCTTCACTTTACGACCTTTACCTTTAATTAAGCCCCTCTGTGGTCATGTACCTCAAGTGATCATTATGTATTCAGCAACGCCCCATAAGATACACCTAGAGCCAGTCCGTATCATTGACCTTTCCCAACATTTTGTTGTTTTACTGCTTTGGGCACAGCTCAAGTTGAACCTGAGTTTTCAAGCTTGGATCAACAAAGTTTTGTTATTCTGTATTTTGTAGCGAGTGTAATTACCATAACAAAAATATAATAGATACGAATACTCGCCCAATTTCCTGCCTTACTAACGCCAATAAGTGACCTTCAATTGCAAAAATTTTTATTTAATGCAAGTTAAGATCATACTTTGTTTGTTTTTCTCTATTTGTAGTTTGGTAACTTGGCCAATTTATTGGCCAAAAGTGCAAGTTAGCCAACTTAACGTCAAGGTCTCTCAATTCGCAATTCGCAATTCGCAATTTGCTATTGTATTGGTTCAAGTTTTGAGCACAGTCGCGAGTAATAATAATAATAGTAATAATAATAGTAGTTGTAAATTACTGTAATTATTATAATTATTGATTTTAATAACAAAGCACTTTCCAGACTGTTTAGCTCATTGTTATTAACATTTGCGAGGATAATTAATGTCAGCTGCAGTTTTTATTGAATTCTTTCAACAGGTTTCTTCGATTTATGTTTCTTTGTTGATACTGAAGATAAGTGTAGATGTGCAAAGAATTTCGCAAAGATTGATTGGCATTGTCTTAGGAATAAGAATATGTACAATATAATCTTTAAATAAACTTATGACTAGTGCAAGTCAGAATAAAATTATGTATTCAAAGATGTAAATTCTCAACACCTTAGTAGGTTTCAATTCTACTGCCTTTTTGATCTTTAAAGTTGAATGCAGTTTTGGAAATATTTGAATGTTTAATACATCAATACCTGATTCCAAGCATCAAGATATTCATACTTTATTTAACCTCCCAACGACCTACAGTATCCGGCGTTTCTAAGGACCTGCTCGGTCTATGTGGGAACACCATGTGGTATACCCAAATTGATACCTATTGTATAATATTACCTAAAATCTAAAGTCTTTTGAAGCTACTTTACCAATGAAATACACTTTGAGTATACTCACTTCCTCTAGATTCCTTTCTAGTTTCTAAAAATCACATAAATCTTCAATTTCATACAGGGTATCTAACTGCCTGGCCAAATCGCATAGACGTTGCTTCATTTGATGTAGACTTTACTTTAAGTACGAGCATGTAGATACCACTCGTATCTAACTTGCAACAGTTAGCTGTCTTATGCTGGCCAGATATGAGAGTACCTCTGCCTACAGACACACAGATACAAACTTGAAAACGACTTTCAACTGCCAGCTTATCAGGTTAGTCAATTAATGTCAGCTTCGATTTCAATTTGAGCAGATAATACTTACGTCAGGTATTTTAGTTGCACGATAGTTTTGCCTAATGTGCCGCAATTACGTACATCGATTGGCATTTAATTAAAACAAATATTCACAGAGACCCACGGACAGTTGGAACGCACTCATTGAGATGCGGACGAGGTCCAAGACCATATACCATATACCATATACGATATACGATAGACGGTAGACGATAGAGGTTGGAGTCTGACGGGTGTTATCTTAACGATAGCGTGGATTTGACAGGTTTAGGTTTTAATTTTTAGCTGTCTCTGGCCGCTTGATGTTTATTTATAAGGCATTGTTTTTGTTTTAATCTGCAAAGATTTGCATTTCTGTCTGCGCAAATGATTTATATGCTTCGTGTTTCAGTTGTTTTTGTTGTTTTCTGTGTTGTTGATATTGTTGTGATTGTCGCCGCTGTCATCGTCGTCAAATGGATTTTCATTATATCCCATCCCCCGGTCTTTGTTTTCATTGAAACAGCAGCTTACTTGCCTTTCAATCAGCTGCGTACCGAGCTGAGACTGAGTCTGAGACTGAGTCTGAGCAAAAAGGTTTACATTTTGCAGTGCTTCTCAAGTGCTACTTGAATCGAGGCATCGACAATACTACGTACGTACATAGCTAATATAACCAGTTACAAATCACTGAAGGTCTCTTGTCGGAAGTTTATTTCTAAGAGCTGTTCCGAAGTTGGGTAAATGACAGCTGTAAGGGCAGTGATACTGGAAAAGTGAATTGATTTGAAACATCATTGTTAATTTAACATTTCTTAAGTTTCAGGCATGACTAACAAAACAAAACAAGCCCACAATACATAAGAAAATGACTTAAGAAAGGTTTTGTTCTGCTAATTCTTGTTTGTCAGCAATTGAAAATACTTTTTGTGGGAAGAAAATTCAGTAATTAAGGAAAATCTCAGGGGCTACATGAGAACCAGGGATATTACACGAGACCTGTATGTTCCTCTGATAGCTGACAGAATCCAGAGTATAGCTGGAAGATACACGGAGAGATTAGCATCCCATCTAAACCGTCTTGCTAGACGACTGCGCAACTTCGGGCTGAGAGCCAAAAGAAAGCCTTAAACGTCATCACCCTCAAGACCTTCCCCACCGGCTCTTGACCTAATATTCATATTTTTCTATTTTATTCTATTTCTCTGTATAATTCTCTTTAACTCCTAATTATTACCCCAAAATCCTTTGCATAATATAAATAGCTGTATATAATATCTTAGTTCATCTAGACTAGTTTCATTCTTAAATTCATTTCACACTAGCTTAAGTTGCCATAATAGGTAATAGTATTCTACTCAAACTTATATTTCAATTACTAAAAAACAAAAACTAGAAAGTCCCTTCCCAAACTTTGTAACATAACAGACCATTTTGAGCATAACAGCGCTGTTCGAATGAGCACTGTTATTTAACATTGCAAGCACACAAGCGCACATACATTAACATAACAGATTACCTTAAGTATAACAATACGTTTTAAATCAGCATTTACATTTTTTAAACATGTTAATTAATAAAGAGCTTCGCCGTATCCGGGTAACTCTTGATTGAGGGCGCAGTTTGCACATTGCTTATAATTCCTAACTGGTTTAATCGATCTGGCTGCCCATTGTTGTTTTAAACATCTTGTAGTTATGTCAAACTTAAGACCAACGAATGTGATGCCTACAATTCTATATCCTTCTCCAAATGCCGCTCCTTTAATAACAACATTATTATGATGTATTTTCATGAGTTTTGACACAAAACAAGACAAACAAATTATTTTTAATTGCTACATGAGCCGCACACTTCTACGGCCAGCGGGCATGTGGAAAGTGTGAAAACCGAAAGAGCTCTGCGATGAGCCTGAACTGGTATAAATAATAGAAATGTTGCCAGCCCGAAACCAAAGATCCGCAGCGACGATTGGAGAAAACACAGCTCGGCTGCTGTTGTCAAATGGCAAACATTTGCCAGAACATGGAGAGAAAACCGCCAAGATGGTGTGTGTGTGTGTGCACAACAAACACCACATGTGGTCCACGGCAGCGAGCTGTGGAGAGGGAGAGCTGTAAATCTCAAGACGATGATCGCTGCTACTTAAGCCAAGGCAACATAGTCGGGCATAAAGCCTGGTTTAAGTTAAGTGTTTTAATATTAACCAGCCAGAGAGGAGACATAGATGACTAATTCGTGTTATGACTTGAACCGATTGGCATTAGCCAAGACCAGGATGGAAAGTAGAGAGAAATAAGTTAGTCAGGAATTAGGCAGGTGAGCTGGCATTCAAATCAAAATAAATAATATAAGGGTTAAAAAAGAGGAAAACTCTAACTGAGAAATATATTATTTCTTGAAAGATTCATCAGCACAAGAAAATACTAGTCCCTGATGCAAAAGTTAAATGCATAGGATGAAAAATTATATAATAGTCAATAGTGAGAACCAACAAATATAAAAGAAGACTTAACCTAAAAAAATAAATAATAGATTGAAAAAAGGAAAACTTCAAGTATCTGAGAATTATAGTAGTTGTGGTTCCAACATTTCTTAAGAAATCTATCAGAATATGAAGTTACTCATCTTTGATACAAAAACTAAATGTAACAGGATGAGAAGAGAATAGTGTATAAGAAAGAAACATCAGGATTGGAATAATAAGTTACTCGTTTTTATTAAAACAGATGTTAAATGCAACAGTTCTGATAAGGAGCTTTTACCTGGCTTAAATAGACGAAACATGTTCCGAGAAAAAAGGTTTTTTTAGCTTAATTAAGAAATTGTATTGCAGTTTTCGCAGCGAAACCAATTTACAGAACAGCCCCGAACTGAAACAGCGAAGCAGGACAAACAAGCTGCGAGAAGAGGAGAAAAAAAGATATAGACATGTCGATAAGTCCGAGTTTTCTGCACATGGCACATGTGCGGAGTGGAAGGCAGTTGAAAAGATTTATCAACAATGAGATTCGCTTTTGTTTCGGCACACAGAGGCTGTTGTTTTTTCTTAAGAATAAGACGAGCAAAAACACTGAGGAATAGGCTGGGCTGGACTGCAACTGGACGGGTTATGTGGGGGTTAGTTCAACCGTTGAAGACCCCTTCAGGTTTAACCTTGGGCCCGGTCTTCGGCGGTTCTAATGAGTTATTTCCAGCAGTTAAGCGAGAGACATGCAAAGCCAACAAGTGTCAACATTAATTTGAAGCCGTCTGCTGTTAATTTCCAATGTGAATGTCACATAAATTTCTCATATGCTCATTTGTATGTATAACTCTATATCTTGTATCTTGTATCTGTATCTGTATCTGTATCTGCAAGCTGCGCATATTTGCCACACCCTACGCCAAATTCTTCGTTTATTTGGTCTGTCAAGTTTCTTAAACAAAATTCTGTTGACGCCTCAGAAGCGCTCAACAATGAATTCTTAAAATAAAACTTAATAAACGAAGTTTCAATACGCTTACAGCAAAGCTCTACATTTTCCAGTACAATCTAAACAGTTTCAAATTTGGAAATATAAGCCAAGAACAAACTTACTTATTGTTATTATTATTTATTATAATATTTAAACTTCATGACAAACTAATGCTTCCCTCTGTTAGGGTATAGAAAACATGCAAAAGACGTAGCTGAAAATTAAAATTATTTTTGTTTTCGCCTCGTTTCGGTTCGTTTCAGTTTTGTGGTGTCATTTGTTGTGTCTTCTGGGAGTTCATGCGCAGCATGCTAAATTTCCTGATTACTTTTGGCGAGTGCTGTGTCTTGGGAGTCTCGGCCATAATGCTGCCAAAGAAGACACATATTTGTATATATATTTATAGCACTCAGCATATATCTTTGGGATACGCGTATTCTGTGCCATAGTTCAATGAACAATTTGACATGGCAGTTATGAACTTATATTATTATTATTAGTGATGTGGCGACCTATGACATCTATTTTGTCCCCTGCTAAGCCTAAAACTCACTCATCAACCGTATTTCCTGCACGAATGTAAGGATCTTGGTTGGATTTAGAGTACCTATATCGTTTGTCTGAAGGAAAAACCCAAACAAGTGCCCGTTTCTTCTTCTGGCAAGGGCAGTGCAATCTGTTAGTATGTGTGATGATGTTTCAGCCTCCATTTCACAGAAACTGCATGTCCCGCTACTTACAATTCCCAGCTTGCTGAGGTGGTTTCTCAGTCTACAGTGCCCTGTCAAGAGACCAAAGACTATTCTAAGTGAATTCATCCCCAATGGTATTAATTGCTTGAATCTTTTAAGATCATAGCTTCCTAAGAGTGACTTGGCCTGTCTTAGACCTGAAGCATTTCTCCAGCTTGACTGCCTTCTGTTGTCCTCTTCTATCCTAAGATGTTCTCGTATTGTGTGTGTCTTCCTATGCCACAAAACGGTCCTGGGCCTACCAGAGGTTTTCCTGCTCGTATTTTTGCTAGTTCAAACTTATAAAGACTATAAGCGACTAATCTTTTTCGTATATTTGAGCTGAAATACCAAGAATATCGATCTTTTTGGCCTACATAAAAGTTCTCCAAGTTCACTTTCTTCACTTCTTGTTTGTTCTGCTTTGATCTTATCAATATTACACTCATGCTTACTTTATAACATACTTTTCTTTGTTTTCTTTGTGCTGACATACTGAAAGTATCTTTCTGTATCAGGTGGCCTCCATGGTCACTTTCTTTACTTTAACCATGCGGCTTGTAGGGCTTACAGTTTTCAATTGTACCATTTGCTTTTACACTTCGCTCCTCCATGGTCTATTTATTAACACATTTATTCTATTTTATTAGTGTTTATATACTGAAAGTATCTTTTGGATTACAAAGTACTGCTCTATGGTCACTTTCTTGACTTCTAAGTGGTTTCTCTTCTTACCCTCTCCATGCTCACTTTATTGCCACCTTTTTATCCCTTTTATTTGTGTGGTATATCTTTCTGGATTACACGAGCATATTTCTCCTCAATGATCGCCTTTGAAATGTTTCCATTTGGTCGTATCAATTTCAATCAAACCGTTCTCCTTCACACTCGTGTCCTCCATGCTCACTTTGTGCAAACAATAAATAAATGTCATCATATGCTTTCTTGGGTTTCTAATGTGCAGTTCTCATGCCTGCACCTGGCTGTTGCATCTTTATCCTTGCCGCATTAAGCCGGCCTCAGTTTTGCATTTGGGGCCAATTTATGACTTTGCCGTGTGCTTAAGATACCATTTATAGGTTCAATCCTGCGCTTAAGCTTGAAATTAATGCGACATCTTGCTGCATCAGCTTTGCAGTTGTCCCTTGGTCCTCCCTGCTGCCCCTGCCCCAGCCCCTGCCCCTGCTCCTCTCCTTTGCTGTGTTGCACATGTGCAAAGTTAGCTGCCTGCTTTTGGTTTTTAAATTCTGCTTAATGATTTTTTATGAATTTATTGCCAGCGCAGCCGGCGCGCAATTTGCGCATGCGTTGCCCCCAATGAGGCTGAACGGGGTGTAGGGGCTGCAGGGTGGTTGCCGCGCAGCGGGGAGGGGGAACGAGCGGTGGCTGCCCACACCAGAAGGAAACCTCAAGCAACGATTGAAAGCAGGCGCGAAAAGTTTGCTGCGCATCAAGGCAAAAAGTTGAGTGTGTCATTGTGTGTGTGTGTGTGTGTCTGTGTGTGTGTGTTGTTGTTTTTTGTGGCAGCCTTTTAAATTTTAAGTGGTTGCGCGCTCTGGATGGGCATGCTGCATGCATATGGCGCATGTTGCAACGCCTACTAAATCATCCAGCAGCATGCCTCAATGTGTGCCTCCAGATACATTTGTTTGCATCAAAAACAACAACAGCAACAACAAAAACATAAGCATTCAAAAAGTTGCCATACGCTGCGTTTCCTGCTTATAGTAGATATGTATACACACATACTATATAGTAAAAATAGCATATATATATTCAATCTATGTGCAAGTTTCAATTATTGAATGAATGAGCAGCTTTGTGCAGTACAAACAACTCCAGTCAGAGCTCAAGGCTGACTCAACACATGGCTTTTAATAGCCAAGAACTAGCTGACATAGATCCCAGCACTGTATTCAATTTTTAAGTACATGCTTCTATATTTTATTAACTGAAACTTGGCAGTTTGATAGTAAAACGTATATTTATTAAACAATGTTAACTTGTGTTTTAATTAACTAAAGAAATTCTTTGAGATTATAGCGGCTGTACAACGAGTTACCTCGTTCCAGTTCTGTTCTATATATATGCTCTTAAATTCATCAGTTTAATTGTTTTTAACTTGTTCTCAACTTAAAAGAAAGACAATTAGGTCTCTTCCCATTTTAGACTACTTTTTATTCCGCAACATTTTCATTTTCTTTTCCTTAACTTAAAAGAAAGACAATTAGGTCTCTTCCCACTTTAGACTACTTTTTATTCCGCAACATTTTCGTTTTCTTTTCCTATTTTCCAACGAAAAAGCCAACGTTCTTTTGCATTTTAAATGAATGTTCTCATTCCACAGGGAAAACTGAATATTTAATCATTAAAATCATCAAATTTACCTTGATTACCTTTTCAAATTCTTCTTGCTGTAATTCAAATATATAATAAACTTTTCTTATTAACTAAAAAGTAGCCCTGAGCTTACAATATAAATCTGCCTACACATCAGCTTCCCAAGAACACAAAGCTTAAAGTATTTTTTTGCCCATCAGTTTACCTTCCAAAATGCATGTCTGGTTGAAAATATTTATTCGTCACTTGCTTTTAAGCTCACCAAAATCAACTGTATTTTCTTTTTGGCCCTAAGTCAATGTGAATTAAGAACAATTAAGAACGTTCCATCGGACGCCCCCGACAGCAGAATACTCTGTTACCAGTCCTGTATAATTTGGTTATTTGTGGGTTCGGAAAGAGACGCGAAAAAAACAGTAATCTGTATGTCAAATTTGGTGACTCTAGCTATACCCTGTGAAAAACTTGTTTTAGGGATAGCATATGCTGATTTGCGGGGGAGGGGGTGGAGGTGTAAACAAATTTTTGATGCAGATCTGCCAGGAATCTCAACATTAGTGTGTATGACAAATTTGGTGACTATAGATTTAAAAATGTGGAAGATACAGGTTTTCCCTTCGGGAACAGAGTATAACAAAGGTCGTGACAAAGACAGCCAAAAAGATGAACTACTAGATACAGAAAACACCTGTAAATGCTCAATTACACACAATATATTGTTAAGATCACTGAGGCATTTAGACAATTTGGTTAACTACATGGGAAGCCTACAACCTTGCCGGGCTGAAATAAAACAATTGAAGTTCCCCACACAAAATGCAATTCATTTACATAGCATTTTAAGTCAAGCATATCAAATTGTGTGGCCATTAACAAATGCTCGATATAAATAAAACTTGTTAAATAGAGGTGGAAACGTGATTTCTTAATAATTTAGGAAACATATTTTAAGTTTTTATAGGGTATAACCAGAAAAATAAATGCCATTTCAGAAAATCGCCATAAAATAAAGCCAGACAAAATGTTTGTTTAATAGAAATAATTTCGTAATTTGAGAAATATATTTCTTAAATTCAGAAAACAATAATTTTAACTGTCTTTGGCTATAAAAGTATGTAGATATTTAAGTGCATTTATTTTTCTGAGTGTAGAAAAATCGGGGATACGAACTAAACTCGATTGAGCTGAAATTTGGACACAATACACAATCCACTTGTTAAATTATTAAGCCCATTTTAAATTCATACAATGTTTTTAAATTTGATGAGATTTTAAGTGTTTCTTTTGGGTTTTACAAAAATATGTTTAGTATTTTTATTCATCCTTAAAGGCCCGGACACACTGTGCACTTTTTTGGTAAATTTCGTTATATAATTGCAAACGGATAGTGTGAACGCTTCGTATACCGATATGTTTTTAATACATATCGTATATCGATATGTTTTCAATACTGTATAGCAGTAAATAGTATATAAATTTCTTGCTATACTTAGAAGTAAACAAATTTACCAACAGAAATGGATAATTCTATACCTACACGTATAGTGTTTGCCTTTTGCTAAGCGTATAGCGGTATACGGTATACAAAGGCTCCACAGAGTGTCCTAAAATTTATGAAACGATGATTTCTTTAAAAATCCCATCTCTAATAGTAAATGAAGGGCTCGACTTTAAGGTGTTAAAAGTTTGTACGCCATTTGATTAACAAACTGAGGCTTCCAAATACTGAACGTGTATGTGGGCTACCGCTAGTCGAGTGAATGACCATGGTCGCCCCTGCGCTCCCCCAGTCCCCCGGTCCCCTGGCCCGCTGCCACTCCGCCCCTGTGGCTTTAACCATAAATTGTAGAGAGCGCCAACTTGTCGCTCGTCTTTATCGAATAGCTGTGATACAATTTGACAAGCGCGACTTTGGCTTTGTAACTGAACTCAAGTGAAAATGATTGCAGTTGAAAAGCGAAGGCGAAACCAGATACGCCTTCAATCGGTGGATCAGCTGAAGCAGGAGGAGCACCAAAGAAACCACTCGAACCACTTTTGTCTCCCCCCAACCGCCTTGGCCCCCTTGCCCGCCTCTTGTGGCAGCGAAGTGCAAAGGCGTCAGTTTGCATTCGATGAATTCCAATCACACGCATATCACTTGCCACTTAAAACAAATAAACAACTAACTATCCTTAAGTGTGGAGTGTGGAGTGTGGTGTGTGGAGTGCGGAGTGCTTGAGCCCCAATGTGCACTAAAGTAGTTCATAATAAGAGTGACAACCTGACATAATTGGATTATAAATCTATTAACTGAATACTGGTTATAGTGTTCAAGAACTGCTGAACTACTTATGTGATACATTTCAAAATTTCTCTGGCCATAAAAGTCCATTAAACTCTGGAAATATGTTAGGAAATCCTAAATAAATGTTAGATTATATTCCTCACTAAATATATATATCAAATTATATGGCGAGTTTTATATTACAACAGATCTGAGATGATCAATCTTTTCATCTGTTACTATTTATTATAATTAGGCTCTGCTAAACTCTGAAAATATATTAGGAAATCCTATATGATATAGCAGTTTGTTACAAGAAATATATGTACGATTAAATTCTTAATATGTGAGGAGTTTTCAAAATTAACAGATCTGAGAAATTTGAATTTATAATCGATTATTTGAAAAATTCAAGGAGTAGGCAACATTAATTACAATTTATAGTAATAATGCTTTGTTAAACTCTTCCGATATATTATCAAATCCTTTTATCACATAGTTTTTTTCAAGAAATATATATTCTAATTTTCTAATACTTAACTCCGGCGATATATTATCAAACCCTTTTATCACATAGTATTCTCCAAGAAATAGGTGTTTTAATTTTCTAATACTTAACTCTAGCCATATATTATCAAACCCTGTATGACATAGTTTTCTCCAAGAAATATATTTACTAAATTTCTTATACTTAACGCGAGACAACAAATCTTAGAAAAAAGAAATTATAAACGGTTTTTTCTGAAATTTAATTAAGGTTTACATCTCCTACAATTTATTATAATAGCAAGCTTATAAAATACCATTCAAATGTCTGTTTTTTTTTGCTAATTTGCATAGTTTTAGCCAAGCCAATACCGTTTATATGGTCTTGCGTTAAAGTTAGATCAGATACTGTATTGTTTTGGAATCTCACTAACTTGTTTTGTTGAATTTTCGGAATTTCTCCTGAAAACTGCTCAAACAATGCAAGAACATCAATCAATAGAAATTTCCGAAACGCTTTGAGCGCTTTTAAGGCCGTAAATCATAAAAAAGCCAAACTTGGCTTAGATCCAAACACCTTGCCATAAATCTCTGAGACTCATTAGGTGCAACTGAAAATTGAACGCGACTTTGGATAGACAGCCACAGCAAAGGCCATGGGTTCTGTATTTTTGTATTTTTGGCGCGCTTTCGGTGCCCAGTTTGCGGCCAACCTCTCACGCAGGCCCCCCCAATAAAAAAAAACATTGTGCGACCTTCAAATGGTCGAATCCACTCCACACACACACACACAAACTACACACACTACACACATGGGTAGAGATCACGCCACTTGAGGCGATGTTGCCAAGTTTCTTGGCTGCTGGTTTGGGGATTGTGGGGCCTGGCTTGACGGAAATGTTGCCGAACGGATGAGCACGCAAGAGGTTGATGTTTACGTTTACCTGAAGGCGAAGGCGACGGCGACGGCGACGGCGACGTACGATGGTGTGATGGAGTTGGGGGCAGGGCAAAGACGAGGGCGAAGGCGACTCCAAGCCGATCGGTAACATGTTTTATGCATCCGTGGCAATGGCAACAAAAAAAGCTTATACTTCGCTATATACTACTATATACAAGTTTGGTACAATGTTAAAGAAAACAACAACAGCGAAATACTTTTAAAGGCAACGTGAAATGGCGAAGGTCGTTTAAAGGCAATGCACAGTTTATGTTTTTATATACGTTACTTTTGTTCTTTACTCTATCGATAAAAAGGGTATTACCATTGGTTAACCAAGTTGGTGAAATGAAAGTTAGGAAGAAATTGAACTCTGACATATATGAACATGAAACATCAGATTCGATATATACTAAAGTATATAAAGCTTGTTTTAATCCATCCATAAATTTATCAGCGGTTCGGTTTACGTTTTGAGGTTATTGACTCACTTTTGGGTTCGGTTGATGAACCCGTTTTAATTTTTTTGAATTCAGATTCTTTAAATTTTCATTTTCAAGTTTTCATATGAAATTTGTAGCCAAAGGCAGCTTGTCTTAACTTTTATTGATTTCAAGAAATGTTCATTTTTTAAATTTAGAAATTATTTCCACTAAATAGTAATTTATCTGGTGAGCAATGTTATAGGACACACTTCGGAAAATTTACTTATTTATTTATTTTCTTAGATAGATAAGATAATCTTTAATACCTACTAACTATTTTTGAACCGAACTTTATTTTTGCGAAAACAATGGCTCAGTTCGTGCTTGGACAAGTTCTTTTAGACTAGTTCACTTCTGGGTTCAGCCAGTGAGAAAAAGAACTTGTTCTCACTGGTTCAGCTTAGACTAAAAGTTCTGAGCTTGAACCAGTTCAAAATAGTCTCATAAAGACTTCTGCGCTTGATGAGTATTGTTTTGCAAAGAGTCGACATTATTCGGCCAGCTGATGTATCTTATTTGGTATTTTGCATATTTGAGTCTGCCAGAGATACTTATGTACCTACGTACAGTAGTAGGTCGCTGAGATTTATTTGCGAAACTGAACGACGTTGATAAGAGTCGCCTAATTGCTTCTGTGGCGGACGTCAACACAGTTTTCGATATTGAAAATGTTGTTTTTTCTTTCGCTGGTTCCCATCGTAAAGCTGTTGACTGGTTTCCTTTTTGGCAACGCGCTCCGCTTATGTCAGTCAGTCAGTCGGACGGACAGACGGACAGACAGACAGACAGTCAGGCGGGCCGTGATTTTCTTTTTGCCATTTCGCATCGAATTTTGATTTCGTAGTCGCTGAAGTTTCATTTGGGGAGTTGGTCAGCCGCCTGATTTCTTCTTACATACTTGGTATGTGGGTCAAGCCGCGACACTTGGTCTCCACCACGGCTACCACCACGTACCCACGGATAATGTCTTGATGTATTACACACAAGCCCAGTGGGACCGGCTATACGATATGAGGTGTTATTATCTGTTGTACGCATAATGTACATATTTATTATCGCCACCGAAAAATATGAAATTATTGTGCCACATTACGAGTACTTTTGGGCAAAATGACCAACTGTGGGGAAGCCTTATTATTGACTTCTGTTTTTCATAAAAAAATAATGAGATATGAAGCGGCGGAGAAGCTACTTGCGGAAGTAATCCTTGCGATAACTGAGGAATTTGTGCAAGAAGAAGGTTGTTGCAGCTGCAAACAAATGATATAATACTTTACAGAGTATGTTTGAATGATAGTTATTACAGTAATTCCCAATTCTCCAATTGGTTTAGTCTCAAGTATTAAAAAATACACTATAAAGTATTAACAGTGTATTTTTGAATGCTAGTTATTACAGTATATCCCAATCCTCCAATTGGTTTTGTCTCCGCGCTTAGTAATCCTGTTCACAGAGATATGAAGCGGTGGAGAAACTATTTTCTGAAGTAATCGAGTTCATAGAGATAAGAGCGGCGGAGAAGCTACTTTCGGAAGAATTTGTATGAAGAAGGTTGTTGCAGCTGCAAACAAATGATATAATACTTTACAGAGTATTTTTAAATACTAGCTATTACCGTATTTCCCAATCCTCCAATTGGTTTTGTCTCCGCGCTTAGTAATCCTGTTCACATAGATATGAAGCGGCGGAGGAGCTTCTTTCGGAATACATCCTTGCGATAACTCAGGAATTTGTATATGAAGAAGGTTTTTGCAGCTACAAACAAATGATGTAATACGTTACAGAGTATTTTTGAATACTAGCTATTACCGTATTTCCCAATCCTCCAATTGGTCTTGTCTCCGCGCTTAGCAATCCTGTTCATAGAGATATGAAGCGGTGGAGAAACTATGTTCTGAAGTAATCGAGTTCATAGAGATAAGAGCGGCGGAGAAGCTACTTTCGGAAGAATTTGTATGAAGAAGGTTGTTGCAGCTGCAAACAAATGATATAATACTTTACAGAGTATTTTTGAATACTAGCTATTACCGTATTTCCCAATCCTCCAATTGGTTTTGTCTCCGCGCTTAGTAATCCTGTTCACATAGATATGAAGCGGCGGAGAAACTACTTTCGGAAGTAATCCTTGCGATAACTGAGCAATTTGTATGAAGAAGGTCTTATAATACCTTACGGAGTATTTTTTTGAATGCTAGTTATTACAGTTTTTCCCAATCCTGCAATTGGTTTTGTCTCCGCGCTTAGTAATCCTGTTCATAGCGTGTCAATGTCTATTAAACTCTTTAACCACCATTGATAGCCAATTGAGTTTAAAATCAAATCCGTTTTGACTTGCACACGCCTCAAATCAAATCTCCGCTCATATATTTTCTTTTGTCTTGCCGTTGCATAAGCACTTCATATGCCATGAATTGAGCCGGGCAGAAAGAGGGGGGAGTTGAAATAAAAAAAACTTTCTACAATTATTTTGAAAAGTATTGAACTTTTCTTCTACTTCACGCGATTTACGCAACTTTCACGACTGGCAACAAAAACCATAAGCCACATACAACAGCAACAACAGCAACAGACACAACAACAACAACAATTTATGGCTGCTGCATCGAAATGAAAAGCTCCAATGGTCTGGCCCACGCAATATCATGTAGAAAACAAAAACAAAAACGAAAAAAATAGTGAAAAACGAAACCCTTTAGGAAATTTGTATGAAATCTGGCGGCCGATGCATAAATCCGTTTAAAATCGCTGCCTGGCCAACAAAATGCGGCAAACTGCACCTCCGAACAACACCAACGCAGACCCTGGGGTTATAATTTTGGAGGCACTGTTCGGGCACACGCTGCACATCGCTGGTGAGGCACAGTGGGTGTGGGCTGAGTATCAGTGAACACTTCTTAGCAAAGATTAGAAGCAACAGAAAATAATAATAATAAAATGATTAATAAATCAGGCTTGTTCCCATTTCCTAGTATTATCTAACATTCCGAGTCGTATTCGATTTTCTTTTGGTGTTTTTTTGCTTTTAAGCTTATTTTCGAACAATTTTTATGCCATGCCCAACAGAAAACCAAACAATTTGAATCAGTCGCCTCTTTCAATTGCAAATGATTTAATATTCCGATATATTTTTTAGCTTACCAGTTCCAACATGTTCTAATTCAAATGAACAACTCTGCAAACTTAATTTCATTATTGATAACAGTCACTTAACATAGCCACAGCGAGCGCAATGTTAGTTAACATTCTTAGAACTATCATAAAACAATCGCCTTTGACTGTGAGCAAAATAAACTATATTAATTGATATGCAAAATGTTTGCTGATGTACTATATACGAGTGTATTTTAAATTATAAATATTATCTTGAACAAACTATCATTTGCACGTAAATTCGCAATTAACAGACCTGTTCTAAAACATAAAGCTGTCAACTCGTTTGCAGAAATTTATGAATGCAGCTCTGTGTTTATTTTCCTCGAGAGTCCGTTGTTGCCACGTTTCTTGGTGTTTTAAACATTGCGTTCTAGAAACCTTACCGATATACAAAAACTGTGTTCATTTTGAAACAGGGACCGTAACGGTTATAAGTAATATATATATAAATGACTTTTTAAGCATTATTTATTAAATTTATTTATTTTAAACTTACATTTTTTCGCACAAAAATAAAAACTAATTTTTTCGTTATATATTTCGACAAAATATATTGATTAGTTTTTGGGTTTTATGTTTTGCTTAAAAATAAAATTGAATTCTTAATTTTTATATATTTTTTCAACAATAATAAAACTCAAGTCTGTCTTTAATTTATACTCCAATATTATTATGTATTATTTGAAGTATTTGGTTATTTAGCAGTCCAAAAGATACCAGAAATTTTGAAGAATTCTGAAGGACAATTTTATTAAGTATATTATTAGTATTTTTCAGAATACAAAATATACCAAAAATTACAAAATTTAGCAGTTTAAATACCGAAATCAGTATTTTTGGTATTTTTATTGACTTACAATCATTATTTACGGTCCCTATTTTGAATACATTTAATAACCGTTTGGTGTCCCTTTAATGTGCATTGACCCACTGTGCAATGAATGGATATATAAATCGGGGACAGAGTCTATCGGCTTGGGTCGCATCGGATCGGATCGGATCGGATCGCATCGTAGTGGCTGTATTAATGAGTTAAAACGCACGCCTTACACGAATAATGCCACTGGTGCGATGTCAAGAGTTGTGGATTTCGAGAGCTCTGCGAGTTGGCTAAGACAAAGATTAGGCCAACTAAACAGAGATCGTGGTGCATGGGGGCGTCGGGGCGTCGTTGGCGTCGTTGGCGTTGGCATCACATCGCATATCAGAGTGACACCATTGTGGTATCATGGCAATCGTTATAAATGTGATCGTGTGGGATCGTGCTCATATTACCCGTATATCGCATATGGGGGCGATAGTCAAGTGGCACACGTTTCGTTTAGGCCCGAAAGAGCCTCGAGTGGCGAGTGGCAAATAGCTCGTCTGCCTCTCCATTCTGATTGTAACAACTGTCTGGGCCAGTGAATAATGCTTGCCAATAAATCAGTTGGCTTAATTATTCCATTATTATAATGTAACTGGATTTGGATAATGATATTAATCAATACGTGTTAAACATTTCTATTTGGCTTTATCTTTTCAGCTTCAACTTCTGGCAATACTGAACGCCTACAATACTAATGAATGAATCCATATGGACAGGTGAGTGGCAGATTAAGTAATCGCTGGAATTAGCTACCACTTAACGTCATTGAACCTCAAGTGAATTCAGGAAATATAATTATAATACCTAACAGACAATCCAAGAATCAAATCACGAACTTAAGCTGAAATCATAAATCAAATTAAGGTTTCTCTCTCTAGGAATAAATATACATTTTGCAAATCTATTCCAATTAATTGGCAATATTACTGTGACTATGTATTAATGAGCTTGTTCGCCGAATATATACTATATAGTAGAGTTATATCTATGATCAAATCAATAACTTATCCATAGCTAGAACATATGCCAGTCTTCTGTGGCATTTTGTTGTAAGCAATTAATGATATCTTTGGGAATTTATGTGCTTGATTTTAAACTGACAGTTGACAGTGACAGCGTTGGAAAAATAAAAAAAATGGCCAAATGGCCCCAGGCTGTCGCACAAATTCGCAGGCAAACTCAATTTTTATACCAATTTTGTCTTGTATGCAAATTTTGTGTGCTTTTTTAATTAACGTCGACACAATTTGGCGGTTTTGTACACCCATTATTTGTGCACTTGTTTGGTTGTTTAGTTGCTTAGTTGCTTGGCCATACGGCCTGGATTTCCTTATGATTGTGTTGTTTACACCCGACTTGCCCACTATTCCAAATATTGAATCACGATAAAGTGTCGTAAAGCGTACTTCAAACATCATTTTGCCTAATGTTTACTTATGCTAATCGGGCCCATTAATCAGACTTGTTAACAACTGGGAACACGAGTCAAGGGTTCGACAGACCAACAAACAATACAACAATCAACAATCCCATACACAATTGCTCCGAATGGCAAAATTATGGTATTTCTTCTTTTACGTAAATGAAATTGATGGATTTTTAAATCGGAGAAAAATGCTTATAAATGCGTACAAATACTACTAAAATATGGTACTCGCATGAACTTGCCCAGTAGGAAATTCAACTGAATTTGTTACACAATATTTCAGATTGTGTATGATATTAATAAAATTGAAATCAGAGATTACTAATTAACTAGAAACTTTGTTTCTTTGACGAAATACTTTAGTTGAAATGAAAAGCTTTTAACTCCTCTTTATTTTAAAAATTGAAAAGTAATTTGTAATTTTTGATTTTTATAAAAATTAATTGAAAATAAGAGTTATATAATGATTTTAAAATAAAAATTGAAGATTTAACTATTGTTTCTAATTTTATTTTTTCAATCGCAAAGATAATAGATATTTTTCAATTTTTCTTACAAAAAAATTAAAAATAATAGTTTATTCTGTTTCCAGGATACTGCATTCCGAAAATATGTATGTAACATTTTTCCATTCATCTAGATATTTTTCGGGTTTGATTTTTTTGCGTTCCCTGGTTTTGTCGAAGAAAGACTTTAGTTGAAATGAAAACCTCTTAACTCTTCTTTATTTTAAAAGTTTAAAAATAACTTTAGTTTTTGATTTTTATAAAAAATAATTGAAAATAAGAGTTATAATGATTTTTAAATGAAAATTAAAATATTACCATTGTTTCAAAATTTTATTCTTTCATAAGATAAAGATATTTTTCAATTTTTCTAACAAAAATTAAAAATAATAGTTTATCCTGTATCCAGGATACTGCATTCTGAAATTATGTATGTAACATTTTTCCATTCATCTAGATATTCGATTTTGGAGTTTGATTTTTTGAAACCCTAACTCCTATTTGCGATCCCTGGTTTTGTCGAACAAAGACTTTAGTTGAAATATAAACCTAACCTAACTCTTCACACTCAATGGGTCTATTAGCTGCTTATCCATCACTAAATGCTGCATTTAGTTTTATGATAATATGCTATCTGAAATTGAAGTAAATTTCCACATGGGCAAGTTGAGTTGAGCGCACGTGCCACAGAAATGGAATCGCAGCATCCAAAACAACAGCAACGAGCGACGAATTATAGTGCAAAGCAAAAAATCAAAAACAATAATAAAAAAACCATACAAACGAAAGTTGAAAAGAAAAAACAAACACACACACACACACACACATAATGGAAATGCGGCACAAAGCTCGGGGAAATACAATAGGCCACAAAAAGCCGACGCACTTTTCGCTTTTGAAACGAGGCAAGCGGAACGCGGTCGGAGTTGCATTTGCGGGCTAGTTGGAATTAAGGAATAGACCTAAGGTTGATGAAATGTGCATGATTTTAATAATTTACACGTCACGGTTACCCCGCTTCCCCACTCCCCCATGCGGGCTCGGGGTCCACATTTGCCTCCCCATCCCAAAACTGACGTAGTGAGCGCGCGTGCGCAGCGCACGGCTCGTTGAGCAGACGACTCCGGCAGAGGTGAAGGTGTTGAAAGCGCAGACAAATATTACACATTTAATTATGACAAGTTGGGTCTGCTCTCGCCGAGGGCAGACGATACCTTTTCACCGCCAACTCACAACAAAACAAAATTACAGCGAATTTCGGCCGAAACGCAGCTTAAAATTGTCGTGGGATGTGTGGAAATGTATAAACATACTACATATGTACATACTATTATTGTTGGCTTTTTCACTCTAATGCCATCCAAAATGTTTTTCATGATCATATTGTCGCTCAAGTTGACGATTGTCTTTGAACTTGACAGCATTAATAACTTGAACAATGACTGGATGATCCCATTCTCATCATTAAGGTTAAGTTAAAATTATAAAGTCAACAGCCCAGAACAATGCATGAACTCTACCTATTCAGATAGATACGATCCCAATCTCTTCCGTTCCGAAATCTATTGAATCATGCGTCCCAAGAAATTTGATTTGACATTTTAGGAATGTTTGCTTTAAAGACCAAGGACATGTTTTGTAAGAAATAATTGAAGTTTTATTTTCAGAAGTTGATAAAATGTAAATGCCAAATCAATCTATAGGACGAAAAATAATCAAAAACATATTCAGGATGAAAATCGGTTTAGTTTTTCCAAAAATAAGAAAATGAGATATCTGGAATGGTTAAATTTCCCGCGAGATTAACGTTGCAGTCCTCTACCTAAGATATACAAAATTTCAATACAATTTTCTTCAGCTCAAACTTTATTAACCAAACGTTACTTTTTGGAGGCAATGAGTTAAGTGCTCGAATCTCTTAACAAATTATCGTATAACGCACCGTGATCCTCTCTAATGTGTCGCTGCAAACGGAGCAACTTGCGATGAAGCTTGAGGTACGGCTGCATGGTGGATGTAAGGCTTCCTAGGAGACCCTCCCTCACCAGCTTGACGGTGCTCAGTTGGTAGAGATTATTGGTTGTGGCGATCATGCAGGTAACATCGTCATCCCGGTTCTGTAGCAAGGCCAAATGCTCTTCTATTTTATTCATTCGCAGCTTGAGGGCCTTCTTTTCGGCCATTAGTTCGCGTTCGCGTAGCTTCTGATCAAATAAATATTCCATAACTTCCTCCGATACATTTGAAAATTGTTGGGCCAGCGACATTTTAAACAAACAAGAATTTTGTTAAATTTGTATAAACAAATATTTTTGTAGTTTTTGAATGTGCTGGTCTGAGTTAAAAAACTTGTACATCTGAATCGATATGAATGACAGAACGAGAAGCCAATTTGTACCTAATCAGATGGATCTTTAAAATGGTTTCTGATTATTTGAAGCTGAAGTCGGCTCATATTATGTTACGTGCAATCAGTGGCTGTCCTTTGCATAATAATAACTAAAGTTTATTATCACAGCATTTATACGTTTATTTATTAATATCAAGTTTAAGCAACGATTGTTTAAACTGGCCGTCTCACACCTTAGAAATCAAGACGAGCTCATGGAATTCAGCTTGCCGATATAAACAGTCGAGCCCAAACAATGGAAGTCAACAAAGCCATGCTAATAATAATAATAAATTATCGACACCTCCGGTTTCTCAGATTCTTGGTAGCCCCCGCCTCAATCTATTGGACTCTACCCGGGCAATGCGACTTGTTTGAGCATAAGATTCTACAAATGCCTCGGCCAATAGTTTTGAATTGTTTTAGATTCAATGCCTTTCCGTAGATTGATTTTTATTGTCTTTGCAGTTGCTATAACATAATTTTGATTTATGTAAATTTACTTAATGGCCTTTTGTTGCTTACTTTTGTCGTAGTGCTAAATGGTTAACCATATTTTGTACTTTTGCTTAGTTATTTATTAGTCTAGTGCATAAATTATTTAATGTTTCAAGTTGAGGCTCAGTGACGAGATCAGAAAATACTCGTAATTTAAAAAGGGCTAAAGCTTTTAACCTGAAATTTAGGATGCATTTGGCATACTTCATATTTAAAAGGATGGAACTGTTTGTGGAGCAGGGAGTACCCTGAATACCTTGAAATATCAAAACCGCTTAGGTTATCGCTCCTTTCGGAAGAGGAATATACGATATTTAAGGTATGTTTCGTAGTTAATTTCTGAGTTCTTCAACAAAATACATAGTTGAATGATCAATTAATTACAATTTCAGAGATGTTATCAAGTTTCAGTTATTACTTGCATAATGCATTACATTTTCTCAATTGTTCCGGTAACTTTCGCACCCAATTCAATGGAATTCCTTTTATTGCGATGGATAAACAAGTTTTCATAATATTTCATGTGGAAGACCACACACAGAAGAGACAGCACACTATTGTTGGGGTCATTTGTGAGCATTTAATCCTTTCTTTTGGGGCAACAACAACAACAACGAGCATAACCGAAAAAGGGTGCGTTTCATGGGACATTCAAGTTGATTTATAAGTCAGGCATTTTATATGCCTCATATTTCTATGGCTTTCACTGTCACACATAAATTGTGTGAGCCGCAACACCCACAGGGAACCCAAAGAGTGAAAATTAACTTGAAATGAAGACATTAAACGAGTTGGCAACAGATAATAAAAGACAACTAACGAAAACGACAAATAAATATACAAAAAAAAAAAAAGACTTGGCAAGGAAGGCGCGCCAATTGAAATTTATGTAAATTTGGTTTCTTAATGGAACTTCGTTTGGCTTCTGGATTAGAGCATAGGACACACCCCTGCAAGCTATTCCCAATTTGACTTTGGCCAACTCAATTGGTTGTAATTGTGGTTGAATGTGTTTTCTTAAGCTTTTACCTGACAACAGTTTCTATTTACATTAATAACTCTATGAATTTCACTTCTAACTGTTACAATCACAAAGACCTAAGCTAACTTTATGTGTGGTCGGTCTGTAGTATTTTCTTTGGCTATTCTCCTTTAGAAATACAAACGAACTTGTTTGTACAATTTTTACAACATGCTACAAAAATTAAACCCATAAAGAAAAGTGCCAAAGTCTTTCAAATGAACAAGACCCATTTAAAATAACTGCTCGACCGGTTTGCCATATGCGAAGTGTAATTAAAATCAACTACTTCATTTGAGAATTCTTTTTTTGTACACATACACAACAGTTTTTTAAAATGGTTCCAGGGTTACACAATATGAGTTTATGCGCAGGGCTGACAATTTTGTATACCAATAACATTTTAGGTTTAAAAGGAAGATGATTGCTTAAACCAAGCTACCCTTTGTAAGTTGTCAAAATTTGAATGAAATTGCGAAGTTCTCTGTAGTACTATATATTGGAGTTAAAATGGAATACTACTAATTATGATATTAAAATTAAAAAGTGTTGATCAATTTGTTTATTTCTGAATATATTTAATACATTTACTTATATTTCAAATACATTCAACTTAAGAGATTCGGCATAGCTTTGAAAAGGTTATGGGAGTGGAAATAAAGCATGTTTTTGTTTTTTATGGATTTTTTTGAGATTACTTTGAACCTAATTATATTTGTGGTACACGTCAACAGCCATTTAATCGTTGAGATGTGTAGTTTGTTAATTTGCACACTTGAAAACGTCAATTTTAATGGGTCTAATTTGCACAGTGCCCATCATAACTAATCGCCACGATACTCATACCATACTGCCCATTCTGCGCTGTCAGTTGGGGCCATTAAGACGCCGAGACACTTTGCAGTCCTACTATATATAAACACATAACACATTGTCGGGTATGATCATTGCATAGCCTTTAATTTGACAACTGAAAAGCATAAAATGACACCAGAGCCGGCCACTCATTAATCTGTCTAAATAAAGAACGATCCAACAGATCTCAGTCTCAGTCTCAGTCCGCTCGTTTTATGCTTTTCGAGTTTGAGAGCAAAAGTTGTAAATTGATTTAGCTCCAAGTATGGCGGACAGCGCTCTACATTTTTTATTTGATTTTTTTTATTTATTTATAAGTATAAACGTTCGTAAAAGATTTTTGTGCGAATTCGGTGCGAGTTTCCATTTGGATTCAAAAGTGTTTTTGGCCTGCTGCGTGCTCGGAATATTTAATTTTTAACTGACATCATTAGGGCCACAGCAGGTGGAATTGTAAAAGATCAATATTTTGAAGTTGTTGCTGTTATTTCATAAATTACAAATTCAAACCGAGAAATTTGCATAAAACTTAACCAAAGCCCATTTGGAGTTGTTAACGATTAATTTATTTCGCTGGCACTGTGAGTGTTATTTAAGAAACAACTGATAAATTAGTTTTATTACAATAAAATGTAATTTAAATGAAATCATGGTAACGTAATTAATATGTAAATCTAATTTCGGCACCATGGGTGAACTCAGGTGGAGCTGCAAAATAAATTATAATAAGGGATCGTCGCTATGTTTTCAGGAAAAATTTTGGAAACAAATCCGGAACGTATGGTATAACATACTAGAACGATATAATGTAAGAAAAGTGAAAGCAATGTATGGAATAACATACTAGAAGGATATAATTTGAGGAATTAATTAGGGATCGTGGCTATGAATTCAGGAAAAATTTTGGATGCAAAGCCGGAACGTATGGTATAACATACTAGAACGATAAAATGTAAGGAAAGTAAAAAGCAATGTATGGAATAACATACTAGAACGTTATAATATAAGGAATTAATTAAGGATCGTCGCTATGAATTCAGGAAAAATTTTGGAAACAAATCCGGAACGTATGGTATAACATACTAGAACGATAAAATGTAAGGAAAGTAAAAAGCAGTGTATGGTATAACATACTAGAACGTTATAATATAAGGAATTTATTAGGGATCATCGCTATGAATTTAGGAAAAATTTTCGATGCAAAGCCGGAACGTATGTTATAACATACTAGAACGATAAAATGTAAGGAAAGTGAAAGCAATGTATGGAATAACATACTAGAACGATATAATTTAAGGAAATATGATCATTGTGTAATGGTATATTCAATTTTCGGTGCGTTTTGGGGTTATATTTGACTGATTCGGGTTAGATAATGAGATAACACGCTAAAAACTAGTTAAAAGCTGTTCAATTTATATCTCGATAATGTGCAAGATATTATGCATATTAGTATTTATTATCTATTGTATATTTTAACATATTAACAAAAATGCACAGATTATCGATAATCGATAATCTTAAAGCATTGTATGACCATTTTGCTCACTCATTGGGTCGTTTACGTATTAATATTTTCGACACTTGATTTGTTACGATTTGTAATATTTACACAATTCTCAGATGAAATATGTAATTCCAATTTAAATTAGTTGGCAACGCGTCACGCGTGTGGCATGGATTTGGCTCAGCACGGATTTTGAATATTTTCGGCCGCTTATCGCCATAAATGACGCCATAAATTTTCTAGTTGTCGGTTTGAGCTTGAACCTGGGCTCGGACGGGGTCGCCGACTCATATATTATTTATTGATAAATTAAGGCAGCTGCCTTAATTTTCAATTATGTTTGGAAAAGCACCCGCGTCGAGCTAGTAGCTTCACAATTGAATTTTTTGTCGTTTCGTGTTTATGATTTTGTTTTTGACATATATTATTATTTCTCATCTAATATATTATAGAATTTTATGTGCGGCAGTTTATGCTTGTTTCTTATGCGTTTTTATGCGTTTTTGTGGAAAGTCGCTTAGCATATTTGTATTTTTAATTGTTTAGAAATTAACTATGCGACACCAAAGCATTTTAATTGTCCCCAACGAGCTTTAAATTTATGATTGTTTTTAATTTAGGTCTCTCATTTATACCCTATACTCGTAAATATGAATAAAAGAGTATCATAATGTATGACAGACAGTCGAATAACTATGACAAGTGAAAAGTATATATATTCTTGACTAGGACTACTTATGTTAAATTGATTTCATGTTTGATTTGTTCCAGATCACAGTAGTTGGGGTAATTTTATTAAAAATACTCTCCCGTATTCCCACACATCAATAGAATTGAATCACATCCAGAATTTAGAAAATATGGACTTGATTTTAGGCATACATACATATGTATACGTTCCAAATTCAATTATGAAGGGTTTATTAAGATATAATTATACGATACATATATAATAGTATACAATTTATAAAGTAAATCATTCTCAGTAGTCAGATACTGTGTTTTCAGGAGTATTTCATGTCTGCATATAATATTTTAGCCTTTAGGATAACTTATTGCCTAGCAAAGGGTATTTGTTAGTCGAACGCTTTGGTTTAGAGCATTATTTCATTGGGTTTTCTTAATGTTTTTGTATTGTCCCCAATCGATGTGCACTCAGGCAAGTGGGCAACACTCTCATTGTCATATATTTCATCTTGTACTTCCTTCATTGGCTTCAATTCTATTTTAAGGTCTTTTCAATTTGCATGCACAACCACGTTGATTGGGGCACAACATAGAGACGATACAGAAAATCTGCACAATTCGCTCTCGATCGTTTCAATAGTTATTAATTTATTGGCTGACCATAAAAATTGAGTGCCCAGTGTATTGGTATGTGTGTGTGACTGTGTGGTATCCACACTTTACGTTTGGAAAGTTTAAGATTATGTTTATGGACGAAATGAAACGGACTTCCTGTCGTGAGTTTAATGGTTAAATGGTATAACAAAGATATTCATTTAAAGTGTGTTTTATATGGCGAAACACCCAGACTTCCCTCTGGTAAGAAAGTGTGACCTATAAGCGCTGCTTAAATGTTGATTGGTATATAAAAATCGAATAGATTTGAGAGGTCGATAGTAGAGCCTTCTTACAAGCCTAAACACCTGGATAATATGAAAAATACGTAGTACTCGAGCTCTATGGGTTCAAAGAATAACATTGTCCAGCAACCCTAAGAACAACAAACAAATATACTCCATTTTGTGGGTTTTATCAAATGATATGTACGTTTATTTTGTTATCTATTAAACTAAGGGTAATAACTCATTTCTGGGACCACTCAGCTAAAGTCAAATGCCAATATTGACAAACGGCACAACTGAACAATCACTTTCCCCTAACTGAAAGAAACCCTTTATGCATTTGTAACATAGTTGACAGGTGAAAACCATAAAATGTCCGGAAGGGGCAGGATTTGTGCTGCCCCCTGCTGCGAGTGATAAGGGCACACAAATTTATGGGCACTTCCGTGCGGCAAATGACTCACATGGCCATCAACCGCAGCGACCCGACGGTAGTAAGAGATACTGAAACAAAGGAAACGTCGATCTACCGGAGGGTCGCCATTGGGCATTAGCATTACAATTGCCGTGCCAGAAGTTAAGCTGTAAATTACCAGGGCCCGAAAATGCAACAAGGCGTCGTCTGTTGGTGCTACCACAATTAGCATATTTAGCCACCGTCTTATGGCCGTACCAAAGAAATACTTCGTCTACAAATCTCAGACAATGGCTTAGGTAGTCGTATATTGTCATAGGCTACATGTTTTTTCGATCGCCTGCCCACGCTGGGGCCCTTTTCTACTTCTGAGTCTTCTGTGCATGCTGTGGCATAAACAAACACAGAACCAAACGGACTTCAGCGTTCGATCCTCAGAGATCGTGTTTGCTGCATCGGCACTTTTCATTTCTACGTTTTTGTTTAGGCTCAGAGCAACACCAGCTGTGTTTTCACGCGACTCTCAGAGTCAAGGTTGACAAAGATCAGTGTTTGCAAATGGGTACAGGACCGACTGATCTTGAAACTGGCGTGGGCGAAACTGATCTTATTACAGACATCATATATATTCAAGATATTCTATCCAACAGATACGAGCATGTATATAAATTGACTACCACCAATAAGCGAGCACAACTTGGGGTCTTATTTTATTTTGAAGAAGAAGATGTTATTACATCTTCTTCGATAGGATATCTTTATGATCATTTATTCTGCTAGTAGGTTAATCAAACACTTTGTTTTACCAGAGTTGAACGTGATTTGTGATCGTAAAGAGAGTCAGTTCCAAGAACGTGATTGGCATTAAGTTGTCCAAAATTCTTTTCATATCAAAGAGAAAAGGCGAAAATCGTGACGACATGGCTTGACACGCGCCCATCTTAAGACCTAATATCAAATATTTAGATCAGAATAAATTAGTGCCCTTATTTGGTTTTTTTTTTTAAGGAAGTACACTTCCGAAAACTAGCTTACTTTCTTTAAGTACGATACGAGCTCAATA
The DNA here is from genome assembly GCA_037075165.1 of Hirtodrosophila histrioides. Taxonomy (NCBI): domain Eukaryota; kingdom Metazoa; phylum Arthropoda; class Insecta; order Diptera; family Drosophilidae; genus Hirtodrosophila; species Hirtodrosophila histrioides. Next base: position 3,002,038 of record JBAMCL010000189.1, on the reverse strand, counting down.
AAACCCTTTTCTTACTATATCCTGTATTGTGCGGTGTTGATGGGAATATTCTTTTTACCTTTGTATAGGCAGCACTTAGGACCATTATCTGTGAAGTATAGTCCATAAAAGCAAATCAAAGTCTGGGCTAACAAGTTAATTTTTGAAGATTAAGCTTACAACTAATTGTTATCTAAGAATAATCTGGCATATCATTAAGTGAGTAGACTTTTCTTGTAACCAGTATATGGAGCCTGAGTTTTCTTGGGTTCGGTGCTGTACGATAAGATCGGTCAGCGCAGCCGTCTGGGTTCGAGTGTATCACGTGCCCTTTCGCGCCACGACACTAATGTCAATTTGTTGGGCTACCAAATTAAAACGCAGACTCAGCAAAGATTTGTCCTTGTTCTGGGCACGTCCCTCTAGACCCTCGTCCGACGTCGCGTCGTCTGTCAATCTGCAGCCAGTGGCTGGGCGACGATCCCAAAGATTCTACCCGTAGTTGCTGTGGTAAGTAGTTGCTTGTCGTTGTCGCATGATATATGAGCGCCCTGCCCTGTCCTGCCCTGCTGCTGTTGTTGCTGCTGCTGTCGCTGCCGCTGCCGCTGCCACTGCAACCGCGCCCAACAAAACCGACGCTAAGCCCCGCAGGCCCAAGCCCAAGTTGTTGCTGCTTGTGTTGTGTTTCATTCGTTGTTCTTGTTGTTGTTGTTGTTGCTGCTGCTGCAGAGCTCTCTGCGCAGGCCGAAGCCGGTTCTCAAAACAAACATCTTCGTGGGCCGCACTTCGCGTCGGCGTTTTGGCCCATTTGCTTCGCTCGTTCGTTTGCTCGTTCCATCGTTCGCTTGTTCGTTCGTTCGCTTATTGCTCGTTTTGTTGTTGCCACGCTCTTCGCTTGTGGTGTCTTCTGTTTCGGTTGCTGCTTCGGAACTCAGTTTGTTTTGACTCGCTGCGCGGTTAACTTCGTTATTTTCGAGGCATGCGCGAGTGGCTTTAAGAAAATATTCTCCCGTACCGTATCTCCGGTTCAAGCGTCGTCTTTACTGAATTACTTTACTTACAAAACCCAACTACAAATGAAGGAAACTTCAGTTTTTCATCTGTGCTGTTTAACCATGTGTTGTGAAACCAAATATTATTGGAAATGTTCACAAGTATTCGGTTGAAATTAACTGTGAACTGTGCTGTTTGTGTTGAAAGAAGTGCGATGATATATTAATCTCCACATATGGTATCAAGCATATAAACTCTTGCAATCTATGTACTTGCTTATGGAATAACATAATCTACTATTTACACGCTACGTGACAATATACGAAGTAAGTTCATTCAAAGTGGTCTTAACTGATCAATTTTAATCAGTTATGCGTAGATTAATCGCTTAAGCTACAAAGTTACGCTTTCACTTAGCCCACCTTTGTTATATAAGGTTAATCAATATTTTAATGAGTTTTGTGCAATATTTAAAGTAAAATCTACGAGTATAGCTATTGTACTCAGTTAATGTATAGAGAAACTTGTTATTATAGACCATAGGGTGCTGAAATTTGGGATGCGCATTAACCTGCCACTGGATATTCCAGATAAAGCTTAAATCATTTAAAATGAATGCTGTTTGACCAGATCTTTTATAACAGATCTATAAAATATGCTAATCGATGATCGGAGGCAAATTCTTAACCGTTCTACACTTGTTCCTTTCATTGCAGCATGTTAATTTTAAAATATGATAGAATGCAGCACCTGCTGCGGCTTCTACTACTGCTATGCTTAACCCTACAAAGCCCACGGAATACGATGGCCCTGATGGGCACATATCAGGCGCAGTCAAACTTTGAGTTATTGGAAAACGATTCGCGTTACATATCATATCAAGGTGAGTCGTGGATTATCAAAACTAACTACGTTAAATCATTACAAAACTGTGTCAATTGCAAAGCAATCAATCAAGCCAAGCACTCGAATGCTGAGCATGTTCAAATTTGGGTTGATGTCTGTCAGTTGGTTCTAAGTTGGGGCCGAGCCTCGTTGCTGTTTATTACGCAAGAGAAGAGGGCGAACAGGTTGTACCTCCGCCCATGCCTTGTCAGCAGAGATGTCAATTCTTGAGAATCTTAACACCCCTATACTATATGCGAATATCTCGGGGCTTTTAATCAGAAAACGCTTCGTGTTTATTGTTTAAATATTTGCGCGTTGTCTTATTTCATTTTTCTCTTCTTCATTTTTTTTGCTTTTTGCATGGAATGCATCTTGAAGTACGCCTCGAAGTGCAAACTCAGCAACAAGTTTTGTTGACTGTGGTTTTCATTTTTATAGGCATTTATTTATTTTATTTTGTTGATTTCTTCTGAGTGGCGGCTCTTAACTTAATTTTTAGTGCTTTTCTCTTATGCAATGAAATAACCGATTTTTTGCTTGACCCTGCCTGGAAATTATAAATGTAAAGACCAACTTGGGTACTAAATTTGCTGGCTCTATAGCTTGGCTATAACTATTTAACCTTCCTCAATATTATAATATATGCTTGATAAGAATCGCAATTAATTTGTTATTGGAACTTTTGCAGATTTAATGTCAACCGCCAAACGATTCTACGATCCCCAAACGACTTGGTATGCAGAATTGCTCTACGATGTGGCCCGAAAGCAAGTTATTGTTGGTGCGAGGTGAGTTGTTTCCAAGTTTATGGGTGTTTTGTATTAAATTACCTGAAAATTGACTCACAGCAACGGGTGGACATAGTCATTATGACTGTTTCGCCAAACAACTGACGATAACAACTAAACGGAAACAATTAAAATTTTGGCGGGTTAGCAAATTAAATGTGTTTAATATAAGTAATGGCCTAGAAAAAACATCCCCAAATGGGTCTTATCAAAACAAGCTATAACTGATAACGGGCGTTCTATCAAAGATCTGTTATTTAAGCCAAAAGTGCACGCAACAGGTCTACCAAATCTTGAACTTATCAGATACTTTATCTGTAGAAGCCAAGCGACAAAAAAGAAAAAACGTAGCAAGCAGAACAACTTAACCAAACAGTACTGAGTACTACAGGCAACAAGTGGCTGCCCAGGCTGCCTTTCAGTCAGATACAACGTACATGAGTATGTATCTATGAGATACATCCATACATACATACATACACGCATGCTTGTAGATACACGTTGTCTGCTTATTTGTTAAGCAATTTGATGGTACCTTATATATGTATGTATGTATGTACTCTCAGCCTGTTTATGTGCTTAACGTGTACCCAAAGTTTGCTTTTCATTTGCCTGCTGGGAACTCCAGTCATCGTTAAGATAAGAAACAGATCTTAACCCCTTGCCACACCATGTGCTCGCTAAGGTACAGATACGAATTGCCTCGTTTATCAAAATGTCGTCGCTGTTTTTCGCTCTCGTTCTCGTTCTCAGTCTCAGTCTCGTTCTCCCCTGTCGTCAATCATTCGTCACACGTTTATTTTGTTGTTTTCCTTCTTTTTGGGTCTTTTCAATTTCTGTTTTGATTTGTAGTATTCCTTACTACGAAACTATATATATTTATGCCTTGAATTATGAGGCAGTTAATGATGATAACGAAGGGCAGTTGCTCTACTTCGTATGTTTGTGGCAGTAGGCGTAGATAGATAACTAGTGGGCCAGATAGCTGCGTGGGTATATTAAGTGTAGTTTATTTTATAAGGTGTAGGCTTTTCAGATAGTAATAATAAGCATAGCGACTAGACTGGGCATTCAGGGGCCTAGCGCTGGTCAGAGTTCTTTCGGCAACCATATAATACCTTTATGTATGGTCTTTAGATATCGCATTCCTTCCGTTAGCGTCTTCTACAAAGGTAGCATAATCTCTTAATAATCTGTGAAACAAAAGATATACCTTTCTTAATGCATCCTTCGTGTAGGGACTTTAGATATCGGCGTGCTTGACTAAGAACCTGCCTTTTCCTCAAAGGAGGCCTAATCTTGAAATAATTACTAAAATAAACTGCATTTCTCTATAATTAAACCCGGTTTTGTTTTGAAGAACCGCAACTATTGACCTTCCTTAACAGAAACGCAACCCTGTGTTGTAATTGTTGTTGTTGTTTTTGTTGTAGCACTACCAGCATGTGAACTTTCTAATCAAAAACCGCAATTTAATTGTAGCAATATTATATCAACTTTAGCTGTGGAATAATTTTGTTGTATTTTTTATGATTTTTTTTGTGGTCGGCTCATAAAAGTCGGGTGCTCGTAATTGTAGAGCTGTTGGCAGGGACGGCAAGGGCAAAGTCTATATAAGTACATGCAATTGTAGTAATGCTCCTTGTCAGTAACACACACACATACACACACACACACTTGACACGACTGCAGGCTCGGGTTACGAGAGGCTTTCATATTGCGCCAAGTCGGGGACGAGCTCAAGTATTCCGAGGGCTCCCATGACGAGTGACGAGGCAACTTGCACGTCGCGTCGTGTAATTTCTGTCATGTACAGTGCATTGGGGTCTTGTGGCCCGAAATTTGATATAGACTGCATTAAAATAATATAGCATTTTGTTTTCGCTTTCGTTGCTGTTGTTGTTGTTGTTGCTGTTGCTGTTGCTGGTTTCTTTCCCTTCCTTGCTTTCGGACAACCTTTTATAAAGGTTGTTTTATATTTTCGTAGGGGTCTTGCCCGCTGTTGTGGCCTGGCGCAAATGGACCGTGCAAATGACACGCTGGGAAGCATTTCAAATGTTTATACATACGACTAAGCATTATGTTATGTAAACAGGGAAACCATATGCATATTCATTTTAAATGTTTTATGTCTTTAAATAAAACTCGAAGTTGTATATTTAAGGTACCTAATGTTTAGTTTTAGACAGCAGATTGACAATCACAATCAAGAGAAATGTCTTTGAGATGGGATTAACTAAAGATTAAACAGGCTTTTAACTGTTGAAGAAATCGTAAGGATGGTTCAGGCTTAAGGTATGTTATATTCTGAATTTGAAAGGAGATATGTTTAGAAGCTTTAATAAAGCATTTTTATAGGTTAACGGCTATAAAGTGCAGTGAAGAGAAGTAGTTCCCTTAGCTTGCATTTGAAATGCTCAGTAATATGGAAATTAAATTCACTTTTTTGCCTAATCTATGCAGAAGTGAAGAATATTCTATAAATGATTAGATCTTCACATTCATGAAGATTTTGGGGATCCAGAATTGAAATTCTTTCAATCAGGTGAAAGATAAGCATTTGAGGGACTTTTTACATAACCAACATTTCGCCGTAATTCAAAATGTAAACGAGATTGATTGGAAAGTCTAAAATGTACAGTGCTCAGCGTGTTGTGTGTCCTAGGATCCAGTCGGAGCCATAAGTCAAACGTTATTAGTTATATTGAGCACCTGCCAAGCAAATTATAGTATCTATCCCAAACTACGATTAATCTCTTAAGGAAGTCATGGCAAATCTTTCAGCTATGCCGACAACATTTGGCAATTGAAACCATGACACAAACCTCGTTTGACAGACGCTAAGAGGCCGGCAGTCAGCTTAGGCGGCTACTGGAACCCAGCAGCGAAATTGAAATCAAAATTAATCAAGGCAAATGCATGTAAGCCACAACATGAACCGCTTCTCAGGCATATACATAAGAAAGGGGGGCGTTTTGCATACTTCTATTGAAAAGCAAAATTGTGGAGCAGCTTGAGATTGAGAGCAAGGAATGCGCTCGGCGTAGGCAGTGCAATGCTGCAAATGCTGCAAATGCTGAAATGCACCGCAATTCACTGTAATTCGTGGCAATTCGCTGCAGTTTGTTGGAGCTTTTACAACAGCTTAACGGGGCACCGGGCCACTTTTAATTACACACAATCCTCAGCCCCCTGCCAGCCCCCGTTGATCGCCCCGAGCTGTCGCCAAGCAGGCGCTAGACAAACGCCCACGCGCGGCGGCCTGCCGTCCACTTGATCAGTTTGCCGCAGCTGCCCCGGCTGGACAGACGGCGCCACAGTTGCCAAGGCCTTAATAGCTACACGCGACTTCAGCTCCAGCTCCAGCTCCGTCTCCTCCTTCAGCTCGACTCCACTTGGTGCGCTTACAAAGAGGCCTTTTTGTTATCTTGTCGCGCTTGTCGCTCAAAACTTAGCCACGGCGCAAGGTGTGCGAATATTGTGAATGCAAATGTGCACAGCAAAGCCACATGAAGTATCCGCAGATACACAGATACAGTTACAGTACAGCTACAGCTACAGTTACATGCATGCAGATACAAATACAGATACAGATACGAGCACGTAACACACTTGTCCGACAAGGCAGCCACGCGCCGGCTCTGCAAATGGGTCAAAACTCTGGCTCCGTTTTTATTATGCTACACTTGCAAAGGGTATTATTGTTCAATTACGTAAGATGTGACAAATTCCCCCCTAATTCAGTATCTTCCAATGAGTACTACTCGGAATAAGGATGAAGTCATAACCCAATATTCAAATACTTAACTAGCCAACTGTTTCAAAACTCTCAACTTATAACGAAACTTGGTAAGAAAGTTTTTGGTTAGTATAGGTAAAACAGTCTCAATTGGGAACCTGTCAGATCAAACCATTGGAACAATGTAAGAACATCGCCATTTTATAACTATTATACCCTAGCAGAGGGTATTTTAATTTTGTTTCGAAATGTGTAATGGACTGAAGGACACGTTTCCGAGCCAACAAAGTATATATATTCTGAATCAGCATGAATAGCCGAGTCGATATAGCGATGTCCGTCTGTCCGTCTGTTTTAAAGGTATCGTAATAAACCTTGGCACAGACCCTTCTTTTTGCTGTAGGCAGTACATATGTCGGAACCGGCCGGATCGGACCACGATAACATATAGCTGCCATAGGAATGATCGGCTAACAACTATGTTTTTGTATGAAAAAAAATCGCTCTCACTCACTCTCTCTCTTGCTCTCTCTCTCTCTCTCTCTCTCTCTCTCTCTCTGTCTCTCTCTCTCTCACACACACACACACTAAATTGGACTTCCAAAATAAGCTATTGCTATTCACAAAGTATACCTCCAAAATGATAAATTGTAGTGGACTCCCTTGAATTCTTGAGAATCGCAGAGAAGGGCGATCAAAATTAGTAAACTGTGTTTTGTATGAAAAACTTTGTTGTTTATAAAGATATCCTCACCAAACTCACCCAAACCGAGTTTTTAAAGAATTTATACAATCTGACCAAGTTTTATTAAAATCGGGTCACTATATCATATAGCTGCTATAGGAACGATCGGGTGAAAAATGCAATCTGTCCAAATTTGGTCAAGATCGAACCACTATTTTACTAAATTAAACTTTTTGATTATACAAATATTACATCCAAACAAAGTAGTTTTATTATATTTCAAATAGTTTCCTATAGTTTCATCAAAATCTGACCACATGGCTTACATAGGAACAATCAACTAAAAATTAGGTTCTGTATAAAAATTAATTCCTGCTAGGGTATTTAGCTTCGGTACTCCGAAGATAGCCGTACTTTTTTATTTTATTTTTTTAAAGATATCTAGAGCAATGTTTGCTCAACATCCCTATAAGCTATATATGTTTTATCTGCATTTCAAAGTCAGACCGCCATAATATATAGCTACTTTAGGTCATAAAACAAGTTTCTCCTACAAAAGATATTGTTTCAAAAGTTTGATAAGTTCGCATTTATCATTTCTTTGTTTTGGGTTGATCGATTTCTTTTTCGATTAGATTGCTATATCATGTAGCTGTAAATTTGTGTGAGATCTTTTTGGTATTCTGTTTTTTTACTTTCTATGCAAAGCGGTCGAAAATGGATTGTAAAACCAAAAAATGAAGGAAGAATATGCGTTGTATCGCTTGAATCTGGCTGAAGCTCAGACCATACCTGGTCTCAGTCATAACTGGGCCATATTTAGTTGCAGTTACGTCTGAGGCAACGCTGTTCTGCCACAAAACAACTAGGTAAAGATCTGCAACAGTTTGCCGCAGAGATAGCAATGGCGTAGAAGGCAGAATGGCAAATACAAATTAAACAACTGACAAAACATTAAGCAAATATTTGCCAAAAGCAGAAAGCAGCAATAAAAGCAACAAAGAGCAAAAATGAAGAGTTAAAAGAAAACTATGTAAGCAAAAGCTGAAACATGTGTATCGACTTTTCACACCTCAAATGGAATTCACCTGCCGTCAACTGAAACGAAAGATACAAATTTATAACGCACGAGAGAGGGGCAACTGAGGGGCGTGAGGGGTCTCTATGGTAGGCAATGCTAATTTGCAAGGCCGTTGCTTATCGCCGCGGCCAAAGAAATGGAACACTGAACTCACAAAACCAGTTAAAATGTGAGAAATTTACGCTAATTTGAGAGCTCATTTAGCGAGTTATTTGAAGTGCAGATACTTGGGATATCCTAAATTAGTTCTCACCTGGTTTCAACAGTTCACCATACCAACTTTCAGATTGAGATACATTTTTAAAAGTGTTTTCTCCATTATTTAAGAGAACACCTTTATAAGAAAACCCAATATCTTAAATCAATATTTCATTTAATTTTCAACGCTTTCGCTTTGTTAAGTAAATAGTGAACAAAATGTAATCACGCCATAAAAGCGGCACTTGGCCAGGTAAAACAACAGCAACAACAACAACAACAACATTAACATTAACAACAACACCTGTACACAATCAGCAATAATTAAATTTTTGCAGCCGTTAAGTCTGGGCGCGATTGCTACGCCCTTTTTTACCAATACTTTGCTGTTTCTTTTTTTGCTTGTGCAATTTTGCTACGCGACATTTGTCACGTCATTTTCACATGTCAGTTTCCGCTGTACTCGCAACCCAACCTTTGCCCTTCCCCGTCACTCCACTTCAATCGGGCTTATCAGCTGTCAGCAGAGCTTGGGAGCTCCTCACTTTTTCGCGCAGTTCCAACGATCGATCGAGTGGCCTTTGAAACTTAATTGCCTGGCTTAGGAATATCTTTATAGTGATATTTTTATGAATATTGACTGGTAACGCTTATCTTGACCTTGTCCAACAATCTATGGCAAAAGTCCTTTACTATTAACCATAAAGAGCAGCGTCTGTAGAAGATACTGTGTTGATCAATCTTGAGTTTTAGTTAATAATATTGATACTATCTCTGAGTGTCTCTGGGAACTGAAATGTGAAGATGAGATCTGAGTTTTAATAAATGAATATATTTTTATTAATTATCATTCATTTTGCTTTATTTCCCCTGTAAATTACAATGTTTTATGACAGCTAATGGTTGAATATTTTTAGTATTTTTCACTGTTTCTCTCTCTCTCTCTCTCTCTCACTCTCACTCTCTCTCTCTGTCTCTCTCACTCTTTATCTCACATTCACACACTACAGTGAACCTCCAAAATAAGCTATTGCTATTCACAAAGTAGACTTACAAAATGATAAATTGTAGTGGACGCCCTTGAATTCTTGAGAATCGCAGAGAAGGGCGATCAAAATTAGAAAACTGTTTTGTATGAAGAACTTTGTTGTTTATAAAGATATCCTCACCAAACTCACCCAAACCGAGTCTCTAAAGAGTTTATACAATCTGACCAAATTTGATCACAATCGGATACCTATATCATATAGCTGCCATAGGAATGATCGGGTGAAAAATGCCATCTGTCCAAATTTGGTAAAAACCGAACCACTATTTCGCTATATCAAACTTTTTGTTTATGCAAATATTACATCCAAATTAAGTAAGAGTTTTATTTATTTTATATATTAATAATATAGATCAGGAGTTAGGGGAAGAAAAACCATCAGATCTATTTATAATAATTAAATATATGGAGCATAATTTATAGTTAAAAGGTCAACAAGCAGCTATCTTCAATCTCATTGAGAACATATAAATATATTTGAGTATTCTTTTAATGTTAATTCGGGGTTTCGGTAATTAAATATCAGTAATACTCATTTTATGCTTAGGCTATAAACTTTACTTGATATATTCAACAATACATCAAACTATTCGATTGTCGGTTGCTGTTTTAAATGCTTAACACTTGTACACAAAAAGAAGCCATTAATTGTTGTCAAGTTTTTCATTTGCGCAGATAAAATATTTAATATATTCTGCACCTTATTTTAATTGGCATTTTTATAGGCATTCTTCCTCCAGTTGGCCATTATCTGGTTTTTGGCTATATAAAGTTGAATAGCTTAATTTCAATAATGACAAAACTAAAAACCTTTTTGCATCTGCCAACGCACTGCAAGCGTCATCGGGACACACACCTTTTGCGGCACACACCACACCACACCACAGCACACACCACACACACTCGCACACACAAAGTCGTTGACAGCTGCTTTTGGGGAAGGGCGTCTGTCGTTGTCAGTTTTTGCAAATGCTGGCCTGTTTATTACCTCATCAGCGGCACGTACCGCAGAAGTCGCACAACACGCAGCGGCTAAGTGGCCAGCGGTTAGCTAAGGGGAGCTCAGGTTACCACCTGAGTGAGCCACGCTCCCTGCCCAGAGCCACCAGTCAGAGCCACCAGCCAGAGCCACCAGCCAGAGCCACCAGCCACGCGCCACTCGCGGCAGCTGTCTCTGACTGATTGATATTGGGCGAGCTGGCAGTCGGATCGAGCCGGTCCACAGTCCCACATTGGCCAACACTGGGGCCGTGTTTCTAAGCCGCTAAACTGCATCAAATGTTCGTTAGTGAGATGTCTGAAGCTGTCTAGAGCTATGTATCTGTGGGCTGGTGCTGTTGCTGTTTCTATGGCTGTTACTGGCGACGCGTCGCGTTATGGCGACGTCTGGTCGGCGGCATTCCTTCAAGCGAATTCTACTCGCGAATGCTGTCCGGCTCGAGATGTAACCATTTATCTGACGCTTGGCCCATTCGTATGCACTTGATCTATTGATCTTCGTATTCGTTTCGCCAAATGCGTGTAAGCACAGTGGTTGCCTTGGTTGGCACTGTGGTGCAAGGCTTAGACAAAATGAAGAAAACTGGAAGATTGGAGGAAGATTGTGATCGTAGCTGAAATTGCTATAAGCCACTTTAGAATTAAAGGAGAAACACAGCATTTGCGTCTAATGTCACGTTTCAGCTTTAACGATCTTTGCTAACAACTTTAACGACCTAATTGCTAAAACCACTTGCGAATTATAAGATAAATCAAGATTCAAGTTATGTCACGTACTCTAGTGCCAGTTTATTAGTCAAGCTATGTTCTAAACGAGCTAAGCACACAATGATTGCAATTAGTACTGCTAAAATATCGATAGGCAATCAATAATCGATCAGCGGCACCAACAATACTATCGATAGTTTTTAATGTTTGCATAAGGATAGTGGAATTTCGACATATAACTCACAAATGAGGTATTTTCTTTAAATATTTACTCAAATTAACCTAACCATCGATACTATCGATTATGGCATCGATAACTTGCGAATATAAACTCTGTGAATCGCTTGCTCAAGTAATCTCTTAAGCTGCTGGCATCCGTAATAAGCTTAGCTCTTAACCCCAATGATTACATCAAAGTGACACGCAAATATTAAAGTCTAGACACCGAACTCATTATATGGCAACTCTTTATTGCTCCTGCCTCGCATTGCGGCTGCCAATCTTAATTGAACTTCTTCCAACGGTTGCCTAATGTGGTACTAAAGCTGTGATTTCAATTCGATCATCTTGTTTAGTGCCCACTTGGTAAAGACGCCTACAAGCGCCGCGTGGAAAATGTCAGAGAGTGGCGACCACTGTGCCTGGCCAGGTATCGTTACCTGTTTGCCTTGCAGTTCAACGCACCAGCGGCCAACCAGTTGGAAATTATGACAACTGGCAAGGGGAGGGTTTGGTCGGGACAGATGGGAGGGGAGGCCTTGCCTTATTTGTAAGCAGTTGTGGGCCGAATTTAGCTGTTACCATTCCCCCATTCGCGACTACATACTTGCAACATTTTATCGACTCTTTGCAGAGACACCTTGTACCGCATGTCTTTCGACTTGGAGCCGCTGGAGCGGGCCAGCTGGGAGGCGACGCCGGCGAAGATTTTCTTGTGCCAGCAGAAAGGCCAGCCGGAGCGCTGGTGTCGCAACTATGTGCGCGTGCTCCATAGCTACGGTGAGAACCAACTGTACGCGTGTGGGACGAACGCCTTCCAGCCGAGCTGCTCGTGGCGCCAGGTGAGTGGTCGTTGTCTCGACGTCTGTGTGACAGGCCAACAGCGGAGCATAACGTTTCTTGTTTTGCAGATGGAAAACCTCAACGTCACCGAGTTTGATGATGGCGTGGTCAAGTGCCCCTTTCATCCGCAGGCCAACAGCACCAGCCTTTTGCAGTCCAATGGCAATATGTTTGTGGGCACAGCCACGGACTTCTCCGGCAGCGATGTGGCCATCATCCGTTCTCCAGCCCAGTCCAATGGGGTCAGTATACAAGCCACCTCGTGCTGTGATTTTTATTTTGTCCCAAATCTTTGATCGACTTCTTCCTACTCTAAGCCCATTCCTTAGTTAAAGATCCATTTGAGATAAACAACTGATCTTCTTGACTATTCTAAGCCCTCAAACTCAACCATCCAAGATCTTTTCTAAATCGTCTTTCAATCACCTAACTTCCTGCTTGTCTTATGACTATGAAACTAAGACCTGACCTACTTCTGCTTCTAACTTGTCTAAGGTTGTAAGCTAAAGTCATTCTAGCCATCTATCCTATACAAACCTTCAACATTCAAATATGTTGTTCTTATAATAGCTCTCTAAACCTTTTTTTGTTTATAGACTCCTTGATCTTCTAACTTATCTTCCTGTCTTCCTTAAGTTCTTAAGTTAATGACAATCCTGGCCTAGTTGGCTTAGCTCCTAGTTTAAGTAGTCCAATTAGAGATCTTACCTATTTCAATCTTCGTAAACTTTTTTTTAATCGTCTTAATTATTCTTTTACTTCCTCAGGTGGAGCGCAAACGTTTCCTGCGCACCAAGCAATACAACAACAACTGGTTGAATGGAGCTCAGTTTGTGGGCAGCTTTGAGGCAGGAAACTTTGTCTACTTTTTGCTACGCGAATCTGCAGCGGAGCACATGAGCTGTGGCAAGGTAAGACACCACCGAATACCACAAGTTCTCATCCGTTCAGTGGTTAATTTCTGTTTTCTAACCCCAACAGGCGATCTACTCCCGCATTGCCCGTGTCTGCAAGAACGATGCTGGCGGAGATCAGGTGCTGCGGGATAATTGGACCTCGTTCCTGAAAGCACGCCTGAACTGTTCATTGCCCGGTGATTATCCCTACTACTTCGATGAGATCCAGGGCATGACATATGCGGAATCAGAGCATGTGCTCTATGCCACCTTCAGCACGTCGGGGTAAGTTATCAGCTTCAATTTCCCAGAACTTGAATAACCTTGTGTCCTTTTCCTTAGCTCTAGCATATTTGGGTCGGCAGTGTGCGCCTACAATCTGAGCTCTATAAATGCGGCGTTCGAGGGTGCCTTCAAGCATCAGGAGCACGCGGATGCTGCCTGGAAAACGGTGAACACCCCGCAACGCAGCCAGTTCCAGTGTGCCAGTGGCGCCACAGCCTTTAACCACTTGCTGGAGAGCTCCCGCTATCAGCTAATGGATCAAGCCATTCAACCCATTGGGGCGCAACCACTCTACCATTCCAAACTGGAGCGCTTCAAGCACATTGCCTTGGACGTGGTGCAAACCAAGACCGAGCAGCTGCATCTGCTCTACGTATCCAGCAGCGGCAATCACATCAAGAAGCTATCGGTTAAATACAGCCAGCCGGAAAAGGCGCAAACTTGCCTGGTGGAGATGTGGCAGGCAGATGACACGGGCAGAAGCGCCCTGTTGCACATGTCCTACTTGAAGGTTACCGATTCTCTCTACCTCGGCACGGATCTGGCGCTAACTAGAATACCCGCCCAGCGCTGTAGTCGCCACGTCTCGCAGTCCAGTTGCTTCAACGCCATGGATCCCTACTGCGGCTGGAATGAGCTGGTGGAACGCTGCACGCCCCTCGATCCGGCCGTGCAACAGCCTTGGCTGCAGCCCACCCAGTTCACCTGTCCGGTGCTGAATGCGCCCATAGATGGGGGTTGGTCCGCCTGGTCGCAGTGGACTGATTGCCAGCAGCACGAGCAACCCGACAGCAACTGCCTGTGCCGGCAGCGCAACTGCAACAATCCGCAGCCGCAGCACGGTGGAACCGTCTGCGAGGGCATTAGCACCCAGGTGACCAATTGCACGCAGCATGGTGGCTGGACAGATTGGTCCGCCTGGTCGCCCTGCTCTCAGACTTGCGGTATTGCGGTAAAGACGCGCCGACGCAGCTGCGGCAATCCGCGTCCGGCGCACGGTGGGCGCATGTGCCTGGGACCCGAGCACGCCGAAATGTACTGCGGCCATTTGCCGCCCTGCCCAGTGCCCAAGCCACCACCTGTTGACGGCAGCTGGGGTCCTTGGGGCGAGTGGAGCGAGTGCAGCGCCCAATGCGGTGGAGGCTTCCGCATGCGTCGGCGCGAATGCGACGATCCCAAGCCGTTCAATGGCGGCCTCGACTGCCCTGGCTGCAGTTTGGACTATGAGGATTGCAACATGCAGAGCTGCGCCGAGGTGCGCAAGCTCAGCGCCTGGACACCCTGGCTAACGGCAACGGCTGGCAATGTCACGGAGCCGCATGTAGAGAAGCGTTATCGGTATGTCTGCCGCGCCACTAGCCCCGACGCAAACTCGGTGAGGATCAGCCTGGCCAAGGAGGAGTCGCGCAACTGCCGCGAGGATGGCAGCTGTCAGCGGCACAGCGAGCACGATTCCACGGAGCCCGAGTCTGATTGGACACCCTGCAGCGTCAGCTGCGGCGGAGGCACACAGCAGCGCCCTCGGGGTCGTAACACACAGACTCGCGCCTGTAATCTGCAGGCCTGTCCAGTGGACGACCAGCAGCCTGACAACACCATTGACAACCAATTGGAGCACGAGTGGAGCTGCTGGTCGGAGTGGTCCAGCTGCTCGGTTACTTGTGGAGTGGGCTTGCGAAGGCGCACTCGCAAATGCCAAGGCGGCCACGATAGACTCTGCCCGGGTCGAGCGCTCGAGGAGCAGAAGTGCGAGATGGTGCCATGTGAAGGTGAGTATCTGTCAGGTCAAAGATTACGTCAGTTCAGTTCCTAATCCAACAACTGGACAAGAAGGAAGTATACTAGACTACAAGACTCCCTGTAGCCAGGTTTAAGATACCCAAACACGTCTTATTAGGCATACACATTCGCACACATACAAGCGACAGTGCAAGAAGCGGCTGCTCTATTGGTTGCCACTGCTCTGTAGTACTGAAACTATTTCTTGAATAACTTTTGTGTTTACTATTCGATCGACTGGAAATTTGCACAATAGAACAAGAGGAACACAATACATACATTTGGAGAAAATGAAAACAATATCTCTTAAATTGTGCTGATAAATAGTTTTTTTTTTGATTTGCGGGGATGCGGGAGGAATAACTGCAATTTTAAACAAACTTAATATACGTATGGTAAAACAGTAACCTACGTAACGGTTTCGTGTCTAGTAGTTCCTGGGACAGACAGGGAATACTGACAATTAATACTGATTAAGAATGTACATACTTTATAGGGTCGCAGATCTTTCCTTGCACAGATTTAATGACTCCTTATACACATTTAATGAGTACAGGGAGTAAACAGGGCTGTTACCTCTAAATGACAGTAGAAATTGATTTTAAACGTAATAACTTTTTCAGACTTTCTGGGCTGGAGCAATTGGAGCGAGTGGTCTGCGTGCTCCAATGATGGCATACGTCTGCGTCATCGCCGCTGCATCGTGGAGCAGCCAGCGGCGCTGGAGTGCCGTGGAGCCGAGTTCGAGAAGACAGCCTGCGTACCAGGTGAATGTGATGGTGAGCTATAAGAAAGTGTCCATTTTGAGCAGCTTGTAATGCCAAGTTTCTTGCAGAGATTCAAAGTGCGTCGAGTGCAACCCTGCCCATATTAATTGTCAGCTTTATGCTGTTGACGGTGATGTGCTGTTTGGCAACCTTCCATTTTGCGCGTCGACGATTTCTGCTAAGCGCCGAAGAGGCGCTAAACAAGACGACAACAACGACGGCCAGCTTCGACACGTATCCCAATCAGTATTCCAGCTTGCCCACCAAGGATGTAAGTGTAAATATAGAAACGATAGTAGCAATGAGACCCAACTAATCTGTGCTCTCTTTGCAGTACTACGAGCAACGCCCCAAACGACAGTCCAGCTTCCGCATGCCCGCCAAGAACAGCAATGTTGCTGGGGGAACCCTCAACCGCAACAACATGCACCACAACAACACACCCAAGGTGCTGGCCAAGACCTACAACGACTGCGAGACGGGCACCCTGAAGCGGCAGTCGGCACTCAACAACTGCCGCACAAACATCGACGATGAGAAGTTTTAGCCAAGGATCTGATCTATCAAACATAAAGCCCCAATTAGTGCCATTGTTGCCATGTGCAATCCAAATGGAAGTGTTATAACGACATCGAAATCATTTTGCACAGCCAGCTTGCAAAAAGTTCCTTCTCTGACTCATATTGAGTCGTTCTATAGTAGTCTATATATATATAAATATATATATCTATATAGTGCAGTTAGTTAGAAATATGTTCGAGCTAAGTTAGTCTTCTCTATCTATACGTAATAATTGAGGTAAATAATTTGATCAAATGATGACAACCAAAATTTAAATTGGAAAAGTTTAGTGTTTGTTAATTAACCGTTTCAAATTGCCTTGGCAAATTATTTACCTGCATTAAGTAATTGTAATTATAATACTGTAATCTGCTTTTAGAATCATACAAAAAGCGAGACTGAATGTTAACTTGTTTAGAAATTTACCCATCCCAAATTAATGCCATGCAAGAAACCGAGAAATGTATAATTTATCTATATTGTAAAGTTGTATGTCGTAAGTTAAGATTTAAGGTTTAAGTGAGGTTAAGTACTTTGTTTTTAAAGATTAAAAATAAACAGTGAAATTTACTAACCAAAATGTTGTTGTGTGTTGTGTCTGGTGCTTATTGTTTAGTGTCCTAAAATAAAATGCTTAATCTGATTTTTGATTTCAATCCCTCCTGCTTAATTGTCTCCGGTACTGATCCTATAATTCTAACGCACCACACCCGTGCAAGATCAAGAAAGCTACTGCTGAATGAGGAGTACTTTTATGTAGAGAAGACGCAAACCGTTTTTAGTAACAGCCCGAAAGTATGCAGCATTTTTATTTTTAAATTTTCAGCATGTCGCCTAAATTACCAATTTACTTTTTGCACTTGCCAAGCGTGAGCTTCAATTTGGAAGCGTCAAAATGCCCAAAATACCAGGCGAACAGAAAACGTCGATGGTCGCCAATTAGTATAACAGTTTCTGATTAATATACCAGTTTCTGGTTAGTATAACAGTTTCTGAATTTAACAGGACTATGTTAATAACAGATCGTTAACAGCATGATAACAGCAAGTTAACAGAGTGTTAACAGAATTTTAACAGGATGTTAAGGGTAATTTGTCCGTAACATTCTGTTAACTCACTGTTAACTTGATGTTATCACAATGTTATTAACAGAGTAATGTTAAATTCAGCGCCTATTATACAAATCAGAAACTGTTCGACTAATAAGCGACCATCTGTCGATTTCTGTTCGCCTGGTATTTTAGGCAATTTGTAGCTTCAGAGATTGGCAAGTGCAAAAATTATTTTGATTAAGGTTAACAACTAAAAGTATGCAACAAAATTTTTTGATTCACGAAGCGAGTAACATTTTGAGAAAAAAATCCCATTTGAGACTTCGATAACTATAAAATTAAATACAAACCAGCATAATATATTTAAAAAAAATTAAAACTTCCAACTGGAAGTTCAAATCTACTTTAGACAATAGTATTATTTTGTTCAATGAATCAGCGCTCTAACAAGCAGAACACACAAACATATCGGAATTGATCTTACAAATTCGCATTTATTTATTAAGCAATTTAACTTAAGTAATTTATGTTTATTACAACTATTTTTTACATGCGTAAAGAAAAAGAATAATAAAAAATTAATTTTTTAAATTAATAAAACATCCAAAGGCAATAAATAGAAACAGTTAAGTTCTAGGTCTACAATTATAATAATAATGTTAAGATTGTGATTCGAATTCGATACGACGAGTACAATAACAACAAAGGACATTTACAAATCGGTGATCTCTTGATGAGATTCGTAGACGGCACAGGCTCCGGCGCTGGGCAATTTGCCGGAGGACTGATCCTCGCTGGTGATGCGGGTCAGGAGCTCGGCCTGAATGCGTTTCAGGACTTCTACGACCTCGCAGAGGACACCGCTTTGTGCCGCCTGTTGCATGGCCTCGTTGGCATCGACAAGCGCCTCGTTCAGAGCTCCCAGCTCCATGCGCGCCTTGGCCCGGGCATAGTAGCCCTCGTAGCTGTGCGGCTTCTGCAGTATGGCTTGCGTGGCCAAATCTATGGAGGCGTCAAGTTCCTGTGAATGCAAATGAGGAATTAGAGAGTCACCAAGTCAATGATAGGACAACTTACATTCAGTTTTCGCTTGCAACGCGACAGATTCAGCAGCAGATTGGTGCGCAGCTGGGCAAACACTGTATTCCGCTCAAGCAGCTGCTCCAGGCCGGAGATCTTGCGCAGCGCATACTGATAGCGATGTGCGGCGTCCTGGAAGCGATTCTTGCGGTACAGCACATTGCCATCCTCCAGCAGTTTGTTGAGCAGCACCACCAGTATCTCCGGCTTGCCCATGGCCATGCTCCAGGTGGTGGGTCCTAGCTTGGCGCCCTTGCGCAGGAATACCTGCACCGCCTGTATGTTGCGGCAGGCAATGGAGCGATCCAGCGGCCGCATGCCATGCACATCGATGTGCTCCAGATTGGCACCCTGCTCCAGTAAATACAGCACCAGACTGGCTGCACCCTGATACGCGGCCAGATCCAAAGCAGTGCGTCCATTGTGATCCTCGTGCTGCCGGTTGCAGCCGTGCTCGACGAGGCACTTGGCAGCGGCCAAATGGCCGCGAAGGCAGGCCCAACTGAGCGCTGTGAAGCCCTCATGATCCTCTGCCTCCAGGGCAGCGCCGCGTGCTAACAACAGCTCCAGCAGCTCCAGATGTCCCTCCTCGGCAGCAATCATCAGCGGCGTCTTTAGCGTTTGGCCCAGCGGCTCGTCTAGCAGTGCACCGCGCTGCAGCAGCTGCTCCACGACGCTCCAGTGGCCCTCCTTCACGGCCAGCCAGAGTGCCGTGTAGCCCTGACGATTCCGTGCATCGATTTGGGCACCACGCGACATCAGAATGTTTACGGCATCCACACAGCCATGACGGGCAGCAGCTGTCAGCGCCAGCTCGCCGCTGCTCGGCTCCAGGCCATTCACATTGACGCTGAGATCTTCATGCTCGTGCTCGTTGAGATCCAGCAGATCCTCCAGTATTTTGACATGCGCCTGGGCGGCGGCTCCAATCAGCGCCTGCTGCAGAGCCA